>VXAL01009130.1:0-43996 GCA_013399475.1 Chauna torquata
CTCGGACACGGGAGGGATGCGAAGGGGGCCCCACGTAGCAGGGGGTGGAAAGGGGGGTGCTGCAGATTTTGGGGGAGCGTTGGAGGTTTTCCAGAAGGTGATGCAGGGACCAAGGGAAGAAGCACCCAAGGGAAGAAGCACAGGGCCAGGGCACTGGGAGGATGCGGGGCAAAGCGCCTGGGTGCCTCGCACCAGGAGAGGTGCGGGGACAGGGAGGCAGACGTACAGACAGCCACAGCCACGCACACAGGGACGTGGTTTGCTGCAAGGAGCCTCAATGCACCCAGGACTCGGTCAGAAAAAAAAAGAAAAAAAAAAAGTGTTGAGGGCAAAATCAGGGCGAGGAGAGGCCAGCCTGCCACGGCAGCCGCGCGACGGTGCTTCGCCCTCCTGCATGCGGGGCCTGGCAGGCAGCAGTGGGCTCCACGGCCTGAGCCCGGGGAAACGTCTGCAGGCTGCAGCAGCGCTCCCACGCAAATGCTTTTTACGGACGTTTCTGGTTAACTCTGCGGCACCTTCCCGTGTGGTCTTTTAGCCCCTGTGGTAAATCTTTGTTTTGAGATATTAAAAGAATGCAATTATTTCCCAAAGCAGCCAAAACAAAAGCTCTTGCCCAGCTCTGGCATGTGTGAGGACACACCGTATTGATCAAAGAAAGAGATAACTACAGCATTACTCATCCCCGCGCTCAGACCTGGATTTTCCCACCACTTCCAGTAGCTCAGGGCAGACGGTGAGGCAGCGCAGGGGCTCGAGCATGCATGCAAGGGGATGAGCTAACCCAGCCCCGGCCGCTCGCTGCAGGCTTTGGGTCCCTGAGCACAGAGACACTGGCTGTGCCACGGCTATGTCAGGATGAGACCCAGGCAGAGTTCCCATGCCCCCTGGCTGGTCTTGCAATCCGGGTATCAGAGGGCTGAGGTTATAAACGTCCTGATGAGCACATCCACCCTGCGGCACAGCTGCAGCGATGGGTGCTGGAGTCCAGATCGCGGGACACAGCCATGCATCAGGCTCCTGCTCACCCCTGCCTGCGATCAGTACTCAAAGGGCTGCGTATCAGGTACCATTTAGTTACAAATAGGACACAGATGTGTCTTGTGTTCCTGACCTGTATTGACAGGGGCTGTGTGGAACCTGTGTTCCTCACAGGACGTTAGGGATGAACAACTTCTGCAGATTCACACTGGTCCTGCATCCTCTCCACCACAAACCTTCCCCCAGGCTGAGCGCACAGCAATGAAGGGCAAATCTTGCTCCCCACTTTAATATTAGTTATCTCCCACCAACTAATGGGGGCAGGTGGGGGGGAATGTCCTAAGAAGATACTGTGCTGAAGCAGAGTTGCACTAATGAATTATTTACTGTGCAGTAACAGGAGCTGCTTTCAATCTGCAAGTGGCCAGCAGGGCCCATAGGGAAGATAAACAAGGCATAGATGAGATTAACTAAACTGCTGTAATTTCAATGTCAAAGTAAACAGATAGGATCCTGTTCAGGCACAGCCCAGAGATTGCAGAAGAGTTGAAGGGGAAGAAGCAAGCCTCCTTATTGCAATAAAGCAGGCAATTTCACTTGACTGAGATGAAAGCTCCTGTGGCTCCCGGACACGGCCAGCCCACGCCTCTGCCTATAGAGCAATCCCAGTGGCAGCTGCAGGATCGCTCGGGGTTTAGCCCACCGGTCCAAAAAGCACTTGAGCAAGCGTTTAGCTTTAAGCACGTGTTTAATACTCCTCTTGATTTATAAGGATGCCTTCCAGAGGCTTTCCCGGTGATGAAAGGAAAAAGTCTTGGTTGGCTTCTCTTTCTGTTTCTACCAGACAAATTCTCTGCAATTTTCTGTGTTGTCACTGACACCTAAGCTTAGCTATGCTTTTGTTCCAGACTACCTCAGAAAGCCTTTTTTAATGGAAATGTCAAGGGACACAGATCTAAGTCGACTGGAATCCACTGATAAGGATCCTCTATTGTGGCAGTTAGCATCACCCCGCTTCCTGGAAGCCGTGTGGAAATCCACCGAAAATCCCCCTGCCCCAGCTGCAGCCCTAGCCATCCTAAACACGGTTTCTACAGCAGCAGCGCTTTGGAGCGCAGGCCCGAGCACATGTCTGCTCACATCTACATGGAAGTCAACAAGGAATTTGGCTCTGTGTCAGGTAAACTTCCTCAGAGCTAGTCTGATCAACCTGATGCTTTGTAAGGATGGAAGCTTTATTCACTTCCAGTCTCCTAATGTTGTTATTATTATTATTATTTCTGAATTTTAAATACATGCTACAGCACTACCTCTGTGCTAAAAACATCCATGTCGTGGTCAAAACCTACGGCTCTGCCACTGGACTTGGTGGCCATAGGCTCTGCTCACCTCTGTGAACGTGTAAAGGAATAAACTTTCCTCAGAAGACATGCTTCCAGCAGGAAGCCCACCAAAAGGGAAAGGGAAGAGTCCTTTGGCATTAAAATGCCAAAGACAACAAAAAGGCAATTGATCACCTCTCCTTAGTGGTCTTCCAAGCTGGCAGCATTCCTTACCTGCTGCTGGGTAGCGCTGAGGCGGGTGTGAAACCCATTCCTCCTCTGAAAACACTGCGGAAACTTTTTGCTCTGATGTTCCCCACTGGGTGCCCCATCCATCAGCAGAAGAAGGGAAACACATTAAGCAGCGATGGGAGCCTTTTGAAAAGTAATTTATGACCGACCAAATCTAATGATTACAGCGCAGGCCACCTCTGCAACCCACATCTACTGCAGCTGCCTGGTTTCAACCAGCCTGCAGACATCCTTCGTCCCTCCGCTCAGGCCATCCCTCTACTCTGTGTCAAGCTCGGCTCATTTTTTCCAGTGATCCGTCTCGCTAACTACTCGGTGGGCAGATTTTGTGCTCAGGCTGGCCAGCTTCAAGGATCATTTTGCCCAGCTCCATTAGCCCGATAAGGCTTGCTCGGTGCTGCTGGGGAAGCCGGGTCCTGCCACCCCTCCTTATCGCCGCCAGCACGGGCAGGGGCCGGCGAGCAGCTGCGAGCTCCCTGCTGCGTACAGCCACGGAGATAAGCAGACGTGCTGCAGTCAATGATGAATCATGACCGCAGAAAGCACAAATACTGTCTCATCCAGCTGGACAGGGCAGAGGAGAAAAATGCATCACTCTGAGCAGCTCTGCGTGCAGCAGTGTGGCTGGTGAAGCACACCAAGGAGAGAGGAAGAGCAAGGCGAAGCTGTACGTAGGAGCGAGCTGGCTTGTGCGCAGCATGCCGGCGCAGCCCCTCTGGGATCGCAGAGGTGCCCAGATTCGGTTTCCTGCTCGCTCCCCATCTGAGCGGGCCGTGGACAGCCACTACGCCACATTTCCCGGCCTCTGTTGCAGAACAAGTCACCCAGGGTCGGTGACCCGCCACCTTTTTCATCACCAGAATTCCAGAGCCAGATTTCTAGTCCAAATTGTGCAGAAACCAGGAACAAGCCACTTCAAAACATGAACTTCTCTTCGTTGTTTTTTTAATCATGTTATCAGGTGGTGGCATGATCTTTGTTATTATGTGGTATTTACCTTAGAAATTGCTACAGATGGATGAGAGATGTACAGTGGTCTGAATTACACTCTAATCTAAAAGCTGGGTGAATAAAAGCCAAAACGGCAACCCCTGTTCAGTGCAGCCCCTCTGCTTCAACCACTGCAACACAGCTTAACCCCAGTGCTGAACCTCCACTTCTGGAAACCCCAGACAAGCAGGGGCGAGGGCTGAGCAGCAGCCAGAACCCAATTTTCTCCTGTGTTTGTGAGTTTGGAGCAATTCCCCGAGCTTTGCTCTCCTCCTGCATATGTGCAAATGGCTCGCTCTAACATACTAGGAGTATGGTCCACACATCAGCAACTGCAAGCTGCCCACAGCAAGGAGAGAAAATATAATCCACAAGATATTTTCTTTTTTTTTTTTATCACAGGTTCTTCTATAATACTCCACAGATTGTACAGAACATCAAATGAGCCAGGATGCACTGTGAGCACACCAAAGGATGGCACTGAAAGGCCATGGCAGGGAACCAGAGCCTGCGGCAGCACGCGGAGCTGCAGAAATGCTGAGGCGTTCATTAAGAAAAATAAGCAAACTCCCCAGAAAAGCTGGAGCCTCCATTTTCAGTGCAGGAAGCATTTGCATTTCATGGTAGAGACTCGATATCCGCTCTAGCACGGGCAGATGCTGATGGAGAGGCTTTGTCTGCTGGTGGCCGGGGCGAGCGTCTCAGCAGGGCTGGGGCAGCGCAGGGCACCACGGTGACAATGACAGATGGGCCCCATGCCTCCCAGTGCCGCTGCAGCTCCAGCAGCACGCAGGAGCTCTATTCCTTGCCAAACCAAGAGAAGTTCATTGCTGTAGCTGTATGACAGCGTTCACACAAAACGTCACCGAGTCCCCTTTTGGGAAGGGCTGGCTGATGGATGAGCGAAGGGAGCACTTACCCCAAAGAGCATCTCCCTCTGACCACCAGGACCAGCCGAGCAGAGCGGGGCACTGCTGTGCATGTTATGGGACTATTGCAAGGTACAGGAGCTATTTCTGCTCTGCAGCCAGATTTATTAGAGGTTGCTTTAAAGAAGTTTCCTGTTTATGCAGACAAAGGCTGCTTGGGGACAATGAGCAGTGATGCTCACTGGCAGGAAAGCCAGTGCAGCAATCAGCGACAGCACTGCTCTGCTGCCGTATTGGAGCAGCCCTCAGCGCTGGTACTGAAAAGCCTGGCTTTCAGCAAACGCAACTCCGAGTATCAGGAGTTCAAATGAGGACGCAGCAGCAGCCAGCTGCGTGATTTGCTGAGCCCCGTGAGGAGCTGGAAAGCTACAAGGGCTCGGCTGGGTTTCAGATAAAGGCGCACACAGAACCGTGCCCACTGCAGACTGCAACTGCTGGGGCTGGTGGGCACGGTGCTGTGATGTCTGGTGGCTGGAGAGGTCAGAAGGGCCAAACCACAGCTTTTTGCAGCTTCCCAGAGACAGGAGGAGCTGGTTGACACACCTGCTACTGAACAGTAAGAAAGGGTGCTACTATGTGTGGTTAAAAGCACTTGGTGTACTGAAACGTGATCCCATTTCAATGCAAGTCTCTGTAAGGGCTAATAAATACGTTCAAAAAAAGATACTGCAGACAATTGCCAATCCATCCTCAAGATTGCTGACAACTCTTCTCCGAGGCAGGTCAAATTTACTACCTATTTTGGAAAGGAAGCTGAGTTGTAACTCAGTTACTTTATATTTGTTTGCTCTTTTTCTAAAAGGTTCCTTTTGCACCACCATCCCCAACAGTTACACCAATTTAAAGGCCAAGCTCAGCAAACATGCTTTGTCATCAGTCTTCTGTGCTGAAGTCTAAGCTTGCCCACTACTGAATTGGCATCTAAATTGGTTTCCAGGGTCGAACACACATCAGCCATCTCACAATGTGACACAAGGCGGACAATTCATTGAATTCCCTGCCCCAGAACAATGAACACTAACTAGTTTGCTTTCAGTTGGCCTTGGGAAGCCCAGCCCAACATACCAGGGCTGCACCTGCCAGCTGAGGCCACAAACCCTCTGCTTTGCAAGCAGGAGCGGCCACAGATGCACCTCTGGAATGAAGCATGGAGAAACAGGCAACTGATGCTGGCGGGCTGTGACCTGGTGCATGTCTGCCGTGCACCCAGCTGGTGCAACGCGTGAACTCAAGCAAGTGCTTCCCCGAGATCTCTGCTGGTCACACTGCAGCTCAGGCAGCACTGCCTGCTGGAGGTGATCGTGGCTGGCAGGTATGTGCAGCACTGGCGCTGTGCAGGACAAACCCAGCGGGGTGCAGCCCGCGGGGCGAGCTGCACGCTGCCCTGCTCCCCGTGGGACACTTCTGCTGAACTGCTCTGGAGGACAGGGGGCTCCTCACCACAGCTCGCACCCCGCTGCAGCTGATTACAATCCAAGGCCCCTGGTTTGATCACCAGGCTCGACCTCCCTGCCAAGGCTTTGCCTTGTCCCTGCAGGCACAATAGGATCCATCAGGTATCGGTGTCAAAGATGGAAGTACCAGCATCACCCACTGAAAAGATGCAGCATGCATCTGGGGAAAGAAACTCCGCAGCTATCCAAGCTGGAGAGATCTACTGCAGAGCCCAGGGAGCTGCAGCAGTGTGAGCAAGAGCAGGAGTCGAGCACACAGACATTGACACTGGGCAGCAGCATTGAAGACTATCTGCCCAGAGGAGCGGAGCGCAGAATGCAGCTTTGTCACAGCTGTCGCAAGGTGCCTGGACTCAGGGGTAACGCCTGTTCGTGGGAATTGAAGCACTGGGGGCGATGCACAACATCCTTTTCGCATCGCGTTATTTGCTCGATCCTTTAGATTTGCTAGGAGCCGTCAGCCGGGGTCCCTGCGCGGGTGTCCGGTTGGAGCCACCCCAGCGGCTGGGGGTCCCCGCGGCAGCGGGTGCGGGCCGGGCGGTGCGGGCACGGCCGGGGCTCGGCCCGTGGGTGCCATCTGCCGTTCAGCGAGCACTCGAGGAAGGAAGGGAAACCGTCCAGCGCTGCTCAGCCCGAGCATGCACAACACTGGCTTAAAAACAAAGCAACCCCGCAAACAGAGGGTGCATCTGGCTCACCTCCCTGCTCCCCAGCCGCGGCTCACGGTCACATCTCCGCCACCCGGAGGGCAGACACAGCCCTTTTGTTTCAAACACAGGCAGATCGTCTCCTGCAGCCTCCTATTTCCCACAGCAGAAGGAGCAAGGCAGAGCTGCAGGATTCAAGGTGCAGTTGTGAAAACCGTCAGGGGAGAGACGTAATCCTCCCACTCGTGTCTGCCAGCATGCTGGAACCAGCGAACGCTGCCATCAAGCTGCAGAGGCAATGGGAAAGCTTGGAGGATTTCCCCTGCTCCCAGAGGGAATCTCAACCCACGAGAAGGGACCTGGGATTTCCCACAGCCCAAAGGAGCCAGGGAAGGGATGCTTGTTCTCAGAGGAGGCTGGCACGAAGGTGGCTGTTGCTGGAGTCCCGTGGTGACTTTAAACAACCTGGTGCTGCCTAACAACTCAGTGCTGACTGCACAGCGGCCTCAGGATCTGCCTTGCACAAAGCTGGATCCCATCATCCCCACAGCCCAGAGGATGAGCCTCCAGAGAAGTCCAGCAATGGCAGGGGAGCCCAGGAGAGGTTGGGGTTAGGAATGGCATTGGCCAAGCCACTTTCGGGGTGCAATAGAAGTGCTGTGGATGGGAAGGATACTTACCTCCATCGCTGCAGTCAGGTTGCTTTTGCTTGGGGTCACTCACACAGCATGTGTGGACGTCTGGGGTGGACGCTCACACAGCCTCTACAGGGCAAGAGGCTGTAATGCACTCCGTGGTTTGAACCGTGGGTTGATTTTCCCTTGCCTCTGCAGTAATCTTTCTAAATCTCTTATTTGATGATTAATTAACAGAGCTCCTCCAGCCTCAGCTTGGGCTGCTCTGTCACACCAGCAGCACACCTCAAGAACACTCCTAGGAAAAGTTTGAAGCCTTATCTTGAAATGATTAAAGATTCGTTTGAAACCACAAGCAGGTCCCACAAGCGGGGTCGAGCACAGGCAGAGCCTGAGGTCCCCCGGTCATGCTGGGGGAAGAGGCTGGACTTCAGACACCAAAAGCCGAATTAATGAGGCCCCATCACAGCGGTGTGAAGCAGAGCCCGGCCCAGGGACAGGCGACACCCAACCTCTCTCCCTAGCTTTTGCCACTAAGTAATGGTGGATATGCCTCCTCTCACCTTCCCACTGCCCGGTTACCTCTGTGTTCGCAAAGCTATTTATGAGCTGCTGGTAAACAGCAAATGATGCTAGTACCAGGGACAATGCTTCAATTCTTCAGCTACAGAGGTCTCCCAGTGGGTGTTAGCTGGGAACACGGTGCAGCGGAGGCATGCTGGAAGTGTCTGAAGTCTCGGCAGCTCCATTCCCGGGCAGAGCCCAAGGGGAAAGCATACCCACGTGGGAGCACTGAGCCCCGCAAAGTGACCTGCTGCTGGCCGGAGACACTGTGGCTCCAGGGATGCGCTTGGAACTGGTTTGGTAACGAGAGCTTGGGTTTCACAACAAAGGCAGCTGACCTGGACCTGCTCCTTGCTGCGCTGTGGCTTGGAGAGCTTCTCTTTCCTTCTGTAAATGCTCGGCACATCTCCAGCTTTCATTACTGTCTCCCCCCCGCCTCGTCCCCAGTCCCTGACATCTCTTCATTAAGTCCTAGAGCGGGTTTATTCCCACGACGCTGCTTTGTCTGTCTCGCTCTGCAGCCTTTCTGGAGGGAAAAAGCAAAGGATCAGCCCCCAGCTGTGCCACAGCCAGACAAAGGGAGTGGATTCCTCCTCCCCTTGCTCCAGCTTAACAAAGCCAGAGCAGCGGCACTGGACCCTGAGCCCCAGCCAGTGCAGCCTCGCCACGATAACCAGGGCTCAGCGCTAATGAGAAAGCAGGAGCAGAGGAGCGTCAGGCTGTGCCGTGTGGGAAAGGTTCCTTAAGGACAAAGGAAAAAACTTCATTAATAGCTAGAAACGCTCGGCTGTGCAGAGGCGGCTGAAATGGAGAGCTGCTGTGCTGGGAGACGTGGGGTTTGTTCTACAAAGGGAGAAGGCTCCCTCTCTTCCTCCGAGCCTCCTCCTCCAGTTTTCTCAGTTGGAAGGGATCCTTTGTCAGCCTCGTGGGGTCAGGAGGCAGCACCCCCAGGGCCGCACACACAGGGGTGCTCTCTGCTCCTTCCCCCCCGAGACAGAGCCGCAGTTCAGGGGCAGCGCTCCCTCCCTGCAGTTAGGCATTTGCATTTGCACAGCCTTCCAAAACAGGGTGCCTGAAAGAAGGAAGCATCAGGACCACAGATGGGAACATGACAGGGGATGGGGGCAGGCGCTGCTGTGTCTATTGTACTTAGCCAGAGACAAGCAGGTGGGATGTAAACAATTAGCGAGCAGGCTGTTAGCTGTGGGGTCGGCGCTTCTCCGCTTTCATCTGTGCCACGGGGCACTTCGAGAGCAGAGCGGGCGAGGGCTCAGAGCTGCCGGCGCCGCGCTCCAAAAGCGCCGCCCGCAAACCGCAGGGCCGGGGCCGGCCCCAGCGCCCAGGGCAGGCCAGGAGCTGGCCCGGAGCTCACCGGACAGGTGTCGCCGGGGGAGCAAACGGCTCCGGCCCCCGCGGTCAGGGCTGGGAAGCGGCGCCGGTGCCACGGCGGCGNGCCCCGCGGTTCCTGCGCCGGCCGGGGTCGTCCCCGGGGTCCCCGCGCTCCTCTCAGGCCGGGAACCGTCCCAAAAGCGGGACGGGATATGCTGGAAAGAAAAAAGGGATGGGGGGGTGCCCAAGCCGGGACGCCTCACTGACCCTGGCCGCAGCTGCCCGCACCGGCCCCCCTCGCCCCCTTCCTAGCCTGGGGGCTGCCTTTTCACGTAATCGCAGCGAGGGTCCAGGCACAGCCCTTCACACAGAGTGGGCTCATCCAAGAGCTTTTCTGGAGACAGCTTTTAATGATGCAGCTGCTACAAGCTAGAAGTGTAACCCGGCGGTTCGACCCCTCCCTCAAACTGCCCGGAAAGAACGAAACCAAAGAGGAAGCGATGGCCGGGGCTTTCTGGCCTCGCTGCTGGAGCAAAGCTATCGCCAGAGCCACTGCCCAGACCCAGGGGACGAGGGCACTCCAGAGGCAGGGCTCGGTTTTGCTCCTTTCTCTCAGGACTGAACAGGAGATCCCAAATCTTTGAAGGAACTAAAAACCAGGCTGGAACATAGCAGGTTGAGGCCATCTCTACAGGAAACCTTGCAAAGGCAGATTTGTGCTATTTCTGTGCCAAAAGTAAGGTCTAGCTTCTTGCCAAAGCAGTCCTTTGGGCATTTATCCCTCCCAGGAGCATTGGCAGCCCCTTGCTTCGGCTGCTGGCAAAGTGACAGTCAAATGCTACGGGTTTGCAGGAAAAGCCTTGCTTTGAAGGCAAAAGAACGATCCCCTGAACCTGGCTGCAGATTCAGTTTCCCCTGCTGCAAGCCAAGGGGATCTGTGCTTGGAAGCACACATAGATCCCAGGGTGCTCAAAAAGGGCATCACACCTGTTCTCCCTGAACCATCACTGACCTGGCTAGGTACTCCTAACCCCTCCAACCCATGGCCTTTGTCGTGGGTCTGGATGGCAGCAGGGAGATGCTTGCCCATGCCCTGACGTCCAGAGTCCTTCCTGCTGGCTGGAGACACAGCACACGGCAGCGCTGCGAGCAGTCCCTTCGTCTGGGTTTCCCCATGGAGCTCCGAAGACCACCAGAGGGGATCCCTGGCCAAATGCTCCTTCCTTCTGCAGGACTGGAACAGCAGCACTCAAGAGGGATGGGAACAGCAGCCGTGGCTGCTGGCCACAGCTTCGGAGGAAGGCTGGTGTCGGCTGCCAGCGGGCAGAGCAGAGCCAGGCTCCCGGGGCGGCTCAGGCGGTGCTCACGCAGCTCTGCGCTGCCAGAAGCCGGCCCAGCACCAGCAGGGAGTGGGGTCCCACACAGGGCAGGGGTCTGCTAGGAATCAGAGATGCAGAGGGCCTCCACCGCGCTGCTCAGGCCCTGGCTCACCCCACCGACTGCCAGCAGGCAGCTCCTGACCACGATGCTGGAGCAGGCGCAGCGTGGGGTGGGCATCGGGGGCAGGCTCTCCCACTTGTTCTTCTCGGGGTGGAAGGCCTCTGTGGACTCCAGGACGGTCGGCTGGTTTCCTGGGGACACAAAGCAAGGTGCCAGGTCACCTGGGAAGCACTGGCAAGCATCTTTCGTCTGCTGTGCGGTAGTGCCTGTACCCTGAAGCCCATCCCCTTATGGGGTCCCTGTTCCCTGCTCCCTCCCCACTCTGTAACGACACCGCCTGACTCCTATCAGCTTTTAAAGTGTCACCACCGTCCCCAGTGTCTCACCTAGCCCCCCAGCCACGACAACTCTGCCTTTCAGGTAGCCAGCCACGAAGTCTGCTCGCCTTTTCTTCAGGTAGAAGGAGCGCTCCATCTTCATCCAGCCACCTGGGAGGGACAGGACAGACGGGCATTACAGCGGCATTCACTCTCGGGAACCACCTGCCCCCAGGCCTCCTGCTTGCCTGCAGATGTGCAGTTGCACCTTGGGGCAACAAAAACCTGTAACACAGAGGTCAGCTTCCTCACCACCTTGTCAAGGAGGGAGCCGTTGAACCCCTCTGGCCCATGTTTTTCCATCTGCTTCCTTCTCTTTTTAACCCTGACTGCAGACCTTCCCATGGGCTGGGCTCCAGGTTCAACGCCCACAAAACTCAGCAGATGAGAGCTTTGTGCTCTGCAAGAGCAGCAGAGCCTCCCAGCCCCAGAGCACCCACCCCAGGCCCCTGCAGAGCACGAGTGCATCCTCGCAGGCCACCCACCCTCATCCTTGACCAGGACAGAGCCGTGACAGCCCCACCTTGTTCGATGTCAAACACATCCACGGTCCTCATGAACTTGGGCTGCCGATAGAGCCGGCCCTGCCGCAGGCCCCCGAGGCTGAAGAGTTTGTCTTCCGTGGGCACGAAGCTGGAGAAGGCTCTTTTGTTGGGGATGTTGGGAAACTTGGTCCACGATCTGGTCTCGGTGTCAAAGACCTCGAAGGCATTGATAGCATACTTGGACTGCCTTCCACCTGGGGAGAGGGGACGGAAAGAAAAGGGTCGGCTTGGCTGACAGCAGCACGACAACAGCAGGACCCAGAGGAGGCTCCTGGGGCAGGCTGAGGGCAAGTGAGCTGCCAGCCGATGATGTCCTCGGGTCTTAAGTCATGTGGAATGAGGGCTGCTGAGGCTGGTAACTTGTCACCCTCAAGCCCCCTCTCTTTTAATTGCAGTTTCATGAAATTAAAACACTTCATTTTTCAGTGCGTCACACCCTCCACTTTCCTACGTGCCAGCAGCCGCGGGAAGCTAGTGCAGGAAGGTGTTTAGTATGCGCCCAGTTTAATCAAGACTAATGCACAGCAGAGAAGGGATCAGCGCTTGAGGAGCCTTTGCAATTCAGATGAGTTCAGCGCCAGTGCAAGCCAGCAAGCTCAAGCCCTGCTCCCGACAGAGCAGGAGAGCCAAAGCAGCTGCTGCCACGACCGCCAAAGACATGCATTATTCTCCCACCGATCAGATGCAAAGGAACACAGCTGTTCTCAGCTCGGATGCTCCATGTGCCTTTGAAAGCAGAGCCTGTGCTCGCTACCAGGCCCACAAACTGTTTGCTAGCAGCAAGCAAACTGCAAAATAGATCAAAAGGGCCTTTTCTGGTAGCACTTGAAGACAGCCGGTGTTGTCTGATGGTTTGAGCCATTGGGACTCCTGGTTTTGATCACAGCTTTGCTCCTGGTGTAGTTCATTTGGCTATGAGCTAACGGCAACATTTCCCTGCCTCAGTTTCACTTTCTGTAAGGCTAATGAAGATTGTTCCCTGGAAAAGGCTTGGTCCAGCTCGTGACAGCAGGTCTTTCCTCTGTCAAAGGCTGACTCTTTGCGAAGGTGAGCCGTACTCTGATGACAGAACATGGACAGAAGTGGTTTTACTCAGTAGCTGAGTCCAAGGGATTTTATCGCAGTCTCAGGACTGCAAACTGAGCAGGCAAACAAAGGGGACCATCCGCCTGGCACCGAGCTGCCACAGGATCCGTGAGCTCCCGGGGCGGGCAAGGGCGCACGGGCTCTCACAGGCGCTTGCTATGGAGCTGTGAATGCAAACCCTGTGCCCAAGCCAGCCCCACGCGACCTACAGCTGCAAACCTGGCATTTCTGAGTGCACGAGAAAGCAGACAGGGATGGAGAAACGTTTCCCCAAGCCTCTTCTAGAAGCCTCCTCAGTGCTTAGATCAGAGGGGCCACTGCAGTGCCCGAGGAGGAGGCGGCAGGACAGCTGCTTACCCAGCACGTAGATCTTGGTGCCTCGCAGGAAGGACGTGGCAGCGTACCTGGGTGTGGGCATGGCTGCCAGCGACACCCAGATGTCCTTCAGCATGTCGTAGTGTTGCAGGTAATTGTGTGGCCGCAGGTCAGATCCCATCCCACCAGCCGCATAGACTCTATAGTCTGGACAGGGCCAAGAAGCAAACAAAACCCCACAGAATTATTACGTTATCCAAAACGCCTCCCACGCAAGAAGGTGCGCACCACCATGGGATGCCCCCATCCCACCGGGGCCTATTCACAGGACCCCTCACATCCCCTCCCTCAGCACCCAGAGCCCTGCTCCAGGGCATGGTCCCCTGTGGAGGGGACAGGGACATTGAGCCGAGGACAGCGCTGGCACCTCCGGGTGCCGTGCCAGCGCTTCGAGGAGCAGGGAGGGTGGGAGCCGCTCCCCAGCCCCGGTGCTGCCCTCGCTGGGGCACAGGGCTGTTTGCTCCCAAGCCTTTGAGCAGGAGAGGGAAGATGTTTGCATGCAATCTCCTTCCCCTCCCTTTGGTAACAGAGGTTATTTCTCCCTTTCCTCCTTCGCTCCGCACACTCGGATGGGGAGGTGTTTGCAGCACTGCAGCACACACAGCACCTCTCTGCTGCTGCCTTCACCCCACGAGCTCTGGCTCAGGATGCAACCTGAACTGGAAGGGCCAGAGCCGAAGCACCACGCTGAAGCTACCAGCTCCTCTCCAAATCAGCTGCCTCCATGTCTGGCTAGCAGCAAACCTGGCTCTCCAAGAGAAAATCCTGCCGGCCACGGCACCCGCATTATCTCTTTCAACAAGCACGTCACTCCACAGACAAAATTCAGGAGATCAGCGGCAGCGGCTCTACAACAAAGCAGCTGAAAAAACAGAGACCAGGCTGCACACTTGAAGGATTTGGGGAGCTATTTCTGTTCCTGGTCTCTCACACCGAGTCGGTCCCACCGTATCTGTCAGTAGGCAAGCTCAGAGAGAAAATCATCTCCAAGACGGTAAATGTTATTTTTAAGCATTCCTTGATGGCAGGCGTTTAAACCCACTTAAGCAAACAAACCGAGCAGCTTTCAAAGAAGCTGCCTGGAGATCGGGCTGGTGATCCCGGGTGCGCCGGGAAGCTGGCTGGCCTCGGGCATGCGGCTCCCAGCCCCTGGCTCTTCAAAGCACGGCACAATGTGCTAAAGGAAATCAATGCTCCACATCTCCGCTTATAAATTAAAAAATGAGATGGGCTGATAAAGGCAGAGCCCTGCAGGCGTTTAGCAGCATGCGTTTAGGGCTGTGGTTCAGCTCACAGAGGGGAGCTGGGCAGGAGCCCCCACAAGGACAGGTGCTTCCCTTTCTTGTGTAGTGAGCTGAGCCCACAGCTACAAAGCTGACTCTTCTGGCTTGGACTAGAGATGTCTCCTCAGATCAAAGCTATTCCGTGGCTCTGAGACCTGCACCTCTCCAGCTCCACAGCTCAGCCAGGGGATCTCCCAGCTCTGTCCACCCCCTCATTTCCTCTTCAGTCTGGGGCTTGGGCAGAACTAGACCTGAACTGGCTGCAAAGCCCTGAAGAAGTTCAGCTCCAGACCCTGGAGCCTGGACCTGCCAGAAATACAGTCAGCTATCTGCACGCGTAGCTCCAGGGCGGAGCAGACCGCTGCACTTGTCTGCCTTCAGCAGCTGAGAACGGTCTGTTTGTCTTTAGCAGGTGAGATATGACAAACACATAGGGCTCAACCTCTACAAGCACAGAAAAGGTCTGGAGGAGCAGCACAGCCCTGTGGCATTGCCCAGAGAGAGCTTTTGTGCCTGATGCGCGGCGGGATGCTGACCTTCCCCAGCCGATCGCCCTGCAGCCGTCCCCCCCGCCTGGAAGGACGCAGCAGGAACCAAACCCTCCTTGCCTTTTGCCGTCACCGAGATGCCCATGGCTGCTTCCCTCAGCGAGTTCCTCTTCTTCCACTTGCCTTCATCCACGTTGTACATCTCCACTATCTTCAGCGGTGTCTGGTTCACTCCAACCCCTCCTATCACCATGATCCGCTTGCCCAAGGTGGCCACCGCCACCCCGGCCCTGGCCGTGGGCATGGGGGGCAGCGACGTCCACTGGTCAGCCTCGGGGGAGTAGACCTCGAAGCAGTCCATGGGGACGCCGTTGTCATCGCAGCCCCCGATGGCAAACACCTGCCCACCAACTTCCACCAGGGTGGAGTAGACCCTGCGGCTCGGGAGCGGGGCGAGGGTTTTCCACTGGAAATCTCTGGTGTTGGCGACCTCCATCGCGGCAGCATCGGTTCCCTGCCCGCGGGGATGGGGTGCCTAGGCTGCAAAACAGAGCAGAGAGGTGCAGGGGAGACATGAAGTGCAACCACCATCCTCCCCCTGCCAGAGCTGCAGGCAGCCAGGAGCAGAGCAAACCTCCCAAAACCACCGCATCTGCACCAGGCAGCCACCAGTGGTCACCAGCCTGTCTGTCACCCCCCGACACGGTGCGGCAGCCAGCAGTATACCTTTCATTGCGTCTCCATTAATCCTGCAGTTCCAGATCTGCCTCAGCAGCTCACGCAGATAGCGATCCTAAAAATAAAACAAAACAAAAGTGGGGGGGGAGGAAAAACAAGGCAGGAGAGGTTGGAGTCAGTTTGTGATCCTGTTTCCTGAGCATCCCCGCCCCCAAGCGACATTCAAACCGAGGAGGCTGCAAGCTGTCTGCTCACTTCCCTGGCTGCCTTCCTGCCTGCTCAGGAACTTTTCCTTGCGTCCTCCTTCCCTGACCTGAATTCTCCTCCTGACCCTTGGTTACGCCTGTCCGCACACGCTGGGACACCCTGCTCCCGGCCCCCCGGCTGCGAAAGGCGAACGCCAGCGCTGGCCCCCCAGCCCCGACCCGCGGCTGTGCCGCGCTGCGGAGCTGCCAGGGGTCCTGCCAGCAGCCCATGGAAGTGGCACCAGCTCTGGCTGCAAACCTTTTTTTCTTCCTCTCCTCTCTTCGAACAGCTGTTAAGCAATGCAGATGAAATTAATTAGTGCAGGAAGACAGAGACAGGGCAAACAGGAAGGAACAAAGGCAGCTGCTCGCTCACCCACCCGGCGTGGAAGAAGGTGCATTTTGCACTGAGCATCTCCACCTTCGTTGTGTAACCAGCTCTGGTTAACAACTGCCCTTAAAACAAAGTCGGGTTTGCCTTTAGCCTTGCAGGCGGCAGCAGTCTCTCCCAGCACGCACATCTGGGGACAGGAGTGCAGGGTGGGAGCTGTGCTGACACCGAAGGCATGTTCCTGGCTGGGCATTTAGTGGTGCAGGACACTGTCCCCTTCCCTTCCCCTGGCATTTTAATGCTTGTTAAGCACCGTGCTTTCCTGAGCAGGTTTCAAACCACCTTGCAGCAGGTACCATAACCACCACTGCACAAAGCAAGGCTGGGAGGGGAAGGAAGCGGCTCAAGGTCTGGGAATGCCAGGGAGAAGCGGCGGGACCTTGGCTCCACCTGTCCCACCCGGCCAAGCATCCTTCCCCAACACATTCCAGCCCAGACCCCTCCCTGCACTGCTCTGCTCTAGGATGGTGTCGTTCCCTCTTGTCCCCACTTGCAGACCCCTGAGACTTTCCCAGTGGATGCTGCAGCCCCACAGAGCCCATCCCAGCTGGCAGGAGCTGCCCAGCAGCACAGCAGGGCTGGCTGTCCCCGTGTTTCTGCAGCCCAGAGTCTGAAAGCCCCTGGAGCAGACATTAGGCTCCTGGACCCGCTTCTCTCTCTCCTGGCTAACAGCCAGCTGACCTGCTGGCGGGGGCATTTCTTCTTCTGATATATCAGGGTGGATGGGATGCAAATCACCAGCTTGAACTCTCCTAAGACACTTCAGCACAAGCAAAGCAACAAATTGTTATGGTCTTTTTTTTTTTTTTTTTTTTTTAGGGGGGTGGGCTCCCTTCTCCCACAAGGCAGAACCAAACTCATTTCCTACTGTTTCATTTGGACCAGGGAGTACACAACTGGGCCTCCAACCCCGCCACCAGCCCGCCCTGGGAGCGGGTCGTGGTCCCCAGCACCTCACCTCGCTGCAGAGCTGCCTCCTGCAGCCTTGACCATGGCCCCTCCACTCCCCAGCCCTCAGACAGCCAGGGGACAGTGCCTGTAGCTTTGTAACAGCCACCTACAGCCGCCTGCCGTCACCATTTCGGGTGATGCAGGTGGGGATCCGGATGCTTCCAGGGGACTACAGCAGGCAGCACCGAGGCAGAGCTTCCTGCAAGGGCCAGACCCTGCACCTGCGCTGTGTCCCCGTGCGTGCAGCACACTGGGGATGCCACGTATTTCTCCTACAGATCCACTCCTGCTGTGCTCACCACCTGAGCAAGGCTTAGGGCCGTGGCCCTCAGATTATCTCAGGCAGGTTCAAGGCTGCCATCACCACAAGCTCCTCACTGCCAGCTCTGCCTCAGGGCACAGCCTGCAGGGACCATCTGAAGGTGACATCAGTTTCCATGGTCACGTTAGTTCCTGTTTTTCCTCTGAAAGTGTGAATTAAAGGACAGTGATGGAAAAGCATCAGCAAAACAGGTCTCAGACAACTGGATGGAGATCTATCAAAATCACTTCTCTTACAAGCCTGTGCTGCCATAAAAACCAATCAATTTAAGCAGGGCTGATGGAGGGATTCCTGTTTATATGAACTTATTCTCCCAAATAAATTTCACTAGTCAGCTGAACGTTATTTATTGCATAAAGAATGGTGGTTAATAACACCCTAAACACTTCTTGGGCTGCAAACCTCCAGCAGCAGGACCAAGCGCAGGCACATGCGCACATCCCCGGCACCGCAGGGGCCACGGTACAAAGGAACACAAAGAAACGATAAAAAGCAGCAGCGAGTCACGCCGTGCTTTGCATCTTCTGAGCAGCTGAAGAGAAAGGGGCAAACAACAGATGAGATCACCAGCTGTTGTTCTCCCGTCTGCAATACCTTGTCTTCTGATGTGCATCACTGCCTGCAACTGGATCAGCTCAGAGATTTTTGCCCTGGCAGTTCAAGCAGCTCTGGACTATTGCTTTCATGAATAATTAATTTTCTCTCCAGGTGAATTTTCACATGCATTGCCATGGACAAATTCAGCATGGCCCAGCAAATTAGAAAAGCAGAGCCAGCTCCTATTTCCAGGAGCGTGACAGATTTGCATTCCGACCTCTAATAAACCGTTCTCCTGCCCTGTCCCTCAATTTCTTCAACAATAAAAGTGCAGTCCTGGGATGAAACGCATCACTCAAACGTCTGACAGAAGCAGAACCTCACTGCTGGTGCCAGACAGTTTCTCTGCTGTCGTTAAGGATATCCAAATCTCAAGCATAATTTTCTAACTGGTCTCTTTTAGCAATGCATTGCCTAAAAATTCTTTTTTGGCATATTAACACACAAAGACTGAGTGTGATTCAAAGCATTAGAGGTGGGTGAGCATTTCTGTTGAGTGCTGGGCAGGTCCTTGTGAGAACAGGCAGAGCAAAGACCTGCAAATTCAACCCAGCTGTAGTCCCAGACAGCTGGAACCAGTGCACGCAGAGAGCCACCGTGCTGAGCAGCAGCAATGCAAAGCTCTGCCTGAATTCAGCTGCCTTGGCATAAGGAGAATTCACTGTTCTTCTCTTTCATGCTCTTAAAAGAAAATCAAGGTCAGTCTGAAGCACTGCATCCACACCCTTTGTCTCCGGCTCTCCAGCATCACCTGACGCTTCACTAGAAAGCATCACTAGAGCTGGGACTCGCCAAAATGTGCTGACCAAACACCCCAGCGCGCCGCAGCCATGTTCTCCTCCCGGGCAGAGGGAGTTATCACTTAATTATACCAAACAAATCAGAAGCATTAACGTTTTTTTCCTAAATGGCTACATTAGAATCAAAATGAACCGTAATAGCTTTCCTATCAGAGGAGATGGCAGGCACAGGGCTGAGCCCACACCAGGGCCTGGTTTAGTGGCCTTTATTACCTACAAGGATTTGTGATTTGCAGAGGAGAGGCTATGCTGAACGTGTTGAAGTGATAAGCTGCCTGAACAGGGCAGATCTTGTCACTGAACCCGGCGCTGCTGGCTGTGGCTGCTTGTGCTCTCTTTCCTGTATCACCTCCCCAGGATTTAGAAGCTTTTATGCTCCAGGTTCGAAATTCCTCAGCTGGGGAGGGTGAGCACAAGGCCCAGCTGGAACTGAAATCCCCACCCTTCATCCTAGAGGCTTTTCTTTAGGCTGATATTCTACCCTAAATATTGTATCGCAATGCCGCTGCATAAGCACCGGGTGAAAAGGTGTCCTATTTACAGCTCTCCAAACTGAAGGAGGTGAAAAAGGCCTCAGAGACACCCCCAAATCCTCTATTTTTAATGCTCGTACTGAGGATATGCACCCTAAGACATCACCGTACGCACCCCACACCACACAGGCACGTATGCGCTCCCTCCAGGGAGGAGCTCAGGGCTGCACGTGGACAGAGACGCCCGACCTTACCCAGCCCCAAAGCAAACACAACCCACTACTAACTCATCCTGCACAATGCTCGTCCAACTTGCTCTGAAGAACCTCCAGCCCCTTCCACAGCCCCAGAAGCAGCCCGCTGCTGTGCCCACTCCACTCCTCACCTCCTTTCGGGGACACCGCAAAGATCCAGGTGACCACCACGTATCCCCTCGGCATCCCCTTACAGCCGCGCTTTGGCTGCACGCAGCCGACCCTCAGCTCCGCTGCCTTCAGCGCTGACCCCAGACTTCCACCGCTGGATCTGGCAACCAGTCAAACCCACGGCTCCTCTCACAGCCCACAGGAGCTCTGCTCCCGGAACACCACTGCTCCCCGTATCGCCTCCACCTGCCAACACCCACGTGTTCCTCACTGTCACCAGGAGCAGGTTAAAACAAAGATGCAGACAGGGAAACCTAGTAGAGAAACTGCTCCCTATCAAGAAAAAGCTCTGGTACTCACCTAAATGTCATGCCAGATAAGCCCTGGGCAGTCCTGCAGCGTGCCAGCCAGCGTGAGGAAAGGGGCTGCAAAGCTCGGCTGAAAGCACCGTGCCTGCCGCCAGCCCCACCAGCCCGAGCGGGGATTATTCTCAATACACGGGGGGCGGGCGTCACAGGAGAGGCAGGAACAGGGGCAACAATGAGCTGGAAATAGCGCACGAACACCGAGAAGGAATCACGGCTCCTGCTCCTCAGCACCACGCAGGAGTCAGCAGCTTCAGTTCAGCGCTGTCTTGGCTGCCTGCGCTGCATTAAATAAAGAGCAGGGAGAGATGACACAGCGCAGGCTGCGATGAAGACAGCGAGAAGGAGATGATTCGGTGCAGGGAGCCTGTTTCTGTCCCAAGGAATAGTTACGGTGCAAGGCCAGGAGCAGGCGGGAGGGGGGACGTGCAGGATGCTGGTGGAGATCCTTGGAAGTTTCCCCGGCTGCCAGGACAGGGCAGCAGCCAGCCCAGGTCCCCCCGCCTGCCTGCTCCTTGCTTTCCAGCTGCACATCCAGGCTATGGCAACACCCGGCTGCTTTCCTGCTGCTGCTCCAGGCACGGCATCCAACGCACAGTTTGGAGCAGGAGCATCTCACAGGGGATGGAATCAGGGCTTTTGTCAAGACACGAAAAACAGCAAATGATGAGAAAGGAGGGGGAACGTGGTGATTTCCTTGATGCTGTTTCACCCACCCTGGAAGTTAGCAGGATGCAGTGCACCTCAAACAAGGACCACATCGAAAAGTTTCAGATGTTTCAGCTAGCACGTAAAGCTAGCTGTTCATCGCTGTAATTGAAGTGAGCTGCTTTTCCTCCTGGAAGCACATAAATGTCATGGTGTAATCACCCTCTGCATTGTCAGACAAACATCAGCACAGCGTGAAGAGGCCCTATCCCTGCACGCTCAGATAGCAGCCTTTGCTGTAAAAAATGCATCCTTATTCCAGCAAAGACACAGCCAACAGGAGACACGACGTTCATGTGGGGAGACGTCTCAGGAAGCTCCAAGGCCACGTTTCCCTCTCTCAGCACCCAGACGGGAGCCCTGAACCCCTCCTTCCCCAGGGAGGGGCTCGCTCCTCCACCCGACGACGTGCAGGTTGTCACAGCAGCCCAGCACCCCAAAGCCCCTTCCTACCACTGCCCGGAGAGCTCAGCACCCGCACAGGCACGGCTCTCATCAAACCTTCACTGGTTATTCACCTCTCTGAATGGGACCGTGGTCTTTGGAAGAGTCTGGCACCTTTGCCCCTTCAGCATGGGAGAAGCCCAAGTTTCCCCTCCAAAACGCTCACCCTCCTGCATGGTCCCACAAAAGCAACCTCCTCTTCTCCGCTGTGGTCACCTGCAGTAAGGTGCTACGTGACCCAGCCTAATGCCGCTCCTTGGTGACACCTAGAACTGCATACAGATAGCCCTTCTATAAGCTTTGACAGTTAAACTACAGCCCCAGCCCACAAGGTCAGGCATTATCAAGTCTGGGTTTTCAAATGACTACAAATTTAAGCAAAAAAGACTTCTAAAAACACCTCTGAGAAACAGGGTCTCTGGTGCTGCCTTTACTTCTCCTCAAACCCTGGCAGCTGAGGTTTTAAACAGAACATGCATGAAATTTTCAGTCTGGTATTTCTGACCTCTCCTCACACTGAATCAAGTTTCCTTTCCATAGTAACAGCTACCCAGAAAAATAACAACCAAAAATCCACCAGTTCCCTGTCTTTGCAAATTACCCAGCTGGCAAAAGAGACTGTTTAGTTTCAAGGAAAGAGCAAAAGCATAGCAATTATAAAAGAGAATTAATGGTACCTTTGTGCCAAGCAAAGAAAAAGCAGCAGCACTCACGAGCAGCTCATTTCATCCGTTCTGTTTCTGAGCATCTCTTTGCAGACAGACATTCGTGCCGTTTGAGCTGTGAACAACCTGACCTCCCCGGCTTTACCCCTTCCCCCAATAGCCACCCCATGGGATCATTTTCAGCCTCATCATGCCAAATGCAATTTCCTGAGGTTGCTAATAGGAGGAAGGCAGAGAGGTCATGGAAGGAAATATTCCACAGCTAAGAGCCCAGCAATTGTAAATCAGAAGCACGTTATGGGACAGGGAGAGATGTTTCATTTTTTGTCACTTGTTAGCACAGGGAAAGCAAGCAGAGCATCCTTTTTTCCTAGGTGAGCTTAAGAATCAACAGAACAAGGTATGAATTTATTTGCATTGCATTTTGTCTTAAGAGAGAGAGTTACAATCTCGCCAGGAGGAAAAAAAAAAAATATCTCCCAGCTGCTAGCTGCGAGAGGGCTGCGCGGGAGGGGCAGGCTGCCCCTGCGCGTCCGACATCCCCTCCCCTTGCCCCCGATGCTGTCACTGCTCTCTGCAAGAAGAGCTTCCCCTTTGCATGGGTCAAATACACCAAATCTTTTTCAAGCCCTGCAGTCCCTCTGGTTATGTTTATAAAATCTCCTGTTACTCTGTGTTTAGGCTGCATTTCTCCGGAGGGAATGCAAAGAGCTCGGGGCAGACCTCAGCTGGGGGCAGCTCCGCGCACCCAGCTCTGCTCGCTGCCGGGGCTCCCAAGGCCCAGCCTGGGAAAGAGGCAGAAAATATTCCACCTGAGAGCTACCGGGAAACCCAAACAAGCAAACAGGGAAAAAACCAACCTCCTTAAACCACTTTTGAGGGAGAAAACACAAACTCAAAGCTTCATTTCTGGTTGCCCACAAAAAGCCTGGTTTCACACCCGGAATGAGCTGTCCTGCCCCCAGCACCCCGCTGACCTCCAGCAGAAATCCCCCCCCGCCTGGGTGCTGTACTTACAGCCGCGGGGATGCGGCGCTGAGTCCGGGTGCAGCACGGTGCTCTCCTAGAAACGCTCTTCAACTTCAACGCAGGGAAGCCCCGAGCCTCGGCGCCTCCTCCCGCACGCATCCATCCCTCTGCCTCCCCGCAGCCCTCGGTCAGGGAAAAGCGGATGCCGGCGGGAGCAGCCCGGGCTGGGAGGGCTGCGTGGGAGGGCAGCGAGAAAACGAGCAGAAATCCCGCGGCCCTAATCGCCTGCCTCCAGGAGACGCAGGGCGATCGGAGTGAGAGTTTTCCCCATCTGGTGCAGCGGCCGGGATCTTCCTCGGTGCCCGCAGCTGGGGGTGTGCGTGCGTGCGTGTGTACACACTGGATTACCAGACCCATACTTAAGCCTTTTATGGCTCCCCACGCTTGCACAGGATGTTCTGTAACAGCAGCTCCCCCCGCCCTCCTCCACTGCTGCAGAAACAAAACTGCTAGAAAAGGGAGCGATGGGCAAAAATAGGGGAGCGGGAGCAGCGGTCCCAGGCTGGACCTGCCCAGGGACCCCAGGGGGGCTGCCCCAGGGCCCCCTCCTCCAGGCTGCTGGGCTGGGGACAGCACAGTGCCCGAGGGGACTCGGTGGGGCTGCCCGGCCCTGCCTTGCTCGGGCACAGGGAGCTGAGCCCCTGCCTTGCCCGCGTGATGGGCGCCCACCCTGCCAGCACCGGGGCACAGCGGGGAGGGCTGGGCAGCAGCCACACCAGAGCTTCTGCTCTCCAAAATTATGGCTCTAGGTGTCCAACAAAGAGAACACTGAGGCTGCAGACGCAGCGTTCAGATGAAGGGACTTTTGGGACCCAGCCTTCTCCGGAGCAGAAATTTCCCAGCCTGCTGTCATCCAGGGCTTTTGCTTCCCTGACCTGCTTCTCTATTCTTCTCCTAAAGGTGACGCAGAATAACTCTGAGTCCAGAAAAACCATTTCTGAGGAAAAGACAAAGGCGAAAGATCCTTTCAACACATCTTCTGTCAAGTTTTAAAGCTCTTTCCCAGAGGTACATTCACAGTTCAGCCCAGCAGATGCTTCTGAGCGTTCAGGAACCTCCTTCAGCTCTGAAAGCCCTCTGCATATTTGGGGGATCAGCACTGCACTCATACAGCCTTCCCCAGCCCACGCAAGGCTCTGGGCACATGTATTACAGAGCTGGTACCTGTGCGGTGGTGACTGTGCTCGAGCACACCTCACAGAGCTGGAGGAGTCTCACGTGTTCACGCCGGAGGGACTTGCTCCGCTGCTGGCCTGTGACAGAGGGTCACGGGCCCCAGAGGTGGCCGCAAGAGGTTTCAAGTTCAGCCCTGGCTTGCAAAACCCCCTCGGTATTGACCCCACGTTCAGCCTGTAGTGATCCAGCCAAGGTTTACTCTTGCTGATAGCTCACGCTGGTTTAGATAGGAAACTATTTTAAAGCAGCTCTAGCCATAAAATAAGAAAAACGAGGAAATCAACAAGAAGTTGAGTCAAATGACTACATAAAAACATTCTCATCCCCTACCAGCTATTTTAGTCTCCTGTTAGCTTTCCAGTGGGAGGATTCAATTTACATTTAAATAAAAACCTCAAGCACAGGGCCAATCTAACATTAAGATGTTCATTACAAAGGCATTTACCTCTTAAGAAATTTTAAAAGACCTCACTGAAGTAGGTTTAACAGGGGGGCTATTAGCAGTCTGGCATTATTGGACACTTAGTATTTGTAAGTTATTATTATCTACCAGACTGTTTACAGATCAGTGCAGGCAGCTCTGAGCGGAGGTTTCCAGCGAGTTTGCAAGCTCCCAGCTTACAACTGGAGAGGCGAAAGACAGCACAAAAGGTCTTCTCAAGCCACAAAAAACCTGGCTGCAGAGAGCTCGGTATCTCAGCAGTAAGGAGGCATGGGGAAGAAAAGGAGAGGCCCCAGGTTGCCAGCTGAATAGGAAAAAAAAACAAAACAAAATGGAAAGGGCAAATGGAAACCAAAGGTTCTGTTTTGATCAAAACCACTCAGAGTTTTGTTGGGGGGGGACGGGACACCCTTCTCATCCGGACTGCGTGCTCTCAGCAGCAACGATCAGCAGGGCCTTTCTGTCTATGCAGCGCTGAGCAAATGAGGTCCTGACCCAGGGCTGTCAGTCCAAGCCCCATGTCACTAGCTAGCTTTTGTTTTTTTTTTTCCCCCTCCACTGTATCCTTCCCTAGCTACCATTCAGTTAATAGAGGTATTTCCACAGTAAAGAGAATGTGGTTTTATTTTGAAATGCACAGTAAAAGCTGGTAAGAAACTTTTTTTATGTATATATAAAGGCCTACTTGTAGTCTTCACTGCTTCTTGAGTCCTCTCTAGAGTTCTGCAAAGCTCAGGTGTTCACGGGAACACACAGCCAGAAGTTTTACACCTGCTCCCGTTTATGCCGGACAGGCATCAGGGCTATCTTGTGTACAGGAACAGGTCCAATTACTGCAAGTCTCAAACTCGCCACCAGGAGAAAGTCATCATGTACGGGAAAGGCATCTCCACAAGGATACAAAAATAACTAGAAATTAATTCCAGCCAAAAGCAATAGTTGCAATAGTTAACACACGCAGGGATCTGGGCTCAGCACCACTCAGGGAGCAGGGCAGTCGCTCCCAAGCCATAGCTGAGAGCACGCACAAGCTGTGAAACCCCGTGAGAGGTCTGCAGCTGGCCCTCGCCATCAGATTACACACCATTTTCCGTCTTAAAGCTGATGGCAAACTGTGGTTTACAAACCCCATTGAAACGTAACAGCAGGCTGGTATCCCAAACCATTTGGGAGCTCCTGCTTTGTGGGCTGGGGTCCAAAGAGAGCCTTGGCTCACGACATCGGGATTTGTCCCAGGTGGTTTTCTTTTGTTTTTGTTGTCTTTGTTTTACATTGTTGTTTGATCTCAGGCCCTTCATCTCCTTTTCATTTTCCTCCCTGCTTCCCATCGGAGCGTTTCGCCTGTTGCTCAGCAGGGCAGTGGGCTCCCGTGCTGTCTGCAGGCACCTAGCAGGTGGGGCTCGTGCCAGCTGCAGCCTCCGGCGTTCGCAGCCAGGTGAGCAACTGCAGTAAAGCAGGGAGCAGAGCTGGGGTGACACCGACCAGGAGAGTTCAGCCTTGATAATCCTCATCCTCCCAGTTCTACACATGCAATGCTAATAACTTATTAATGCTAGTACCCCTTTCATCTTCATTCACCAAGTTAAAAACAAAACAAAGTAAACCCAAAAGACCCCTCGATGACCTTTCACTTGCCACAGCCGTGTCTTACATCAATCCAAGCCGGCTTACCTTCCCACGACGAGCAGCCTGCACCACACCAACACCTGCAAAAGGCAAGAGAAATGAGGTGAAGGCAGGGTTAAACCAGATAAAAGCACTGAGGCAGGGGCAGCAGCGTGGCCATAAAGCCCCAGGTGCTCAGTCCCTGACTGCTGCCTTGCCTGGCGGATGAGCCAGACCCAACAGGCTGGAAAATAACTGTGCCTGCAGGATGGAGCTGGTGCAACACGCGCACCCCAGCCTCTGCACAAGGGCAGGCATTGGCTTCGCTCAGCAGATGCTTTTTCAATGGTGAAAACTGCACAGCTTTGTGCCCCTCAGGTTCCTTAAGGAACTCGTAGGATGGAGACGGGCCAGGGAAACTCCAGGTTTGTGCTGCAAAAAGGGAAGGGTAACTTTTCCAAGCTGCTTGGAAAATGATAAAGGTGTCAGTGTTAAAGGAAAAGAAATAGTTCTGGAAACCTGTAGCAGTTTCCTGCAATTCAACATCTGTTTCCATGGGAACAGTAGGAGAGTTGCTGGAATTCCTGCAAGTTACACGAACAAGCCAAACAGCAGCATTTTATTTTCCTCTTTCTTACCTGCATCTTTTCGGGTTGAGCCAACTCAATCCATTGAGCACTCCTGACGGGACCACTTCTCATACGCGTTTGGGAACGGTGCGTTGAACCGCAGCAAGCAGGCCAGGAGATGAAAAAACAGGGAGAAAGCAGCTAAAAAGCACCCCCAAAAGCCCAGAAAAGCCTTCCTTCAGAAGAGATCAGAATCATGGGAGGGGAAAAGCCACGCAACGGGGCCACGATGTGCCCGTGCGCTTCTGGGTGCCAGCGGTGGCTGAAGCCCCCGGAGCTGCTGACCGCAGGAGGCCACGCTTCAGCGCAGACGGTGGAAGGCAACGCAGGAGGACTAGAGAGAGCACTCGGTCTTCCCCGTCATTTCTTCCAGAGATTTGGCAACCTGACAGTTGATTAACTAGTTAATTAATTAATTCTCCCTCCTGCAGGGCCCTGAGCTGGTCACGGTGCACATAGTCACCTTAATGCGTGGAGACAGGAGCCAAGAGCTCCAGGATCTCTCAATCAGAATATTTAACCCACGGGGAGAAGTCCACCAGCTGTGTCTGCCCATTTGACAAACACAGAGAGACATCATTTCAGTAGAGACAGGCACTTTGAAAAGACAGTTGCTGGAAAAAAAAAAAAAAACCACCACAGTAACATTCAAGATTAGCTACGGTTAGCAGAATTTCATCAGCAGCGTGGAGGAGCTTTAAGCTGTTTAACTGGCTGGGCTGTGTGCATCTGGCTTTGCATGCTTTTTATGAAAAAAAATGCAAGTCCATGTTTATTTACAACTGGAAAGAAAGCTGTTTGTTCCTAGGGAGAGGGTTTATGTGAGACATAGCAGGAGTGGGAACAGCTGATCTCCATGCACGGCTACCAGAACGCTGAAATAAGCAATGGTTTGCTGGTACCACAAGCTGCATTTCTTCTGTACTCACGGAGAGCGTCTGTTACAACGGCAGATCACACCCGCCTGCCTGAGCAGCCCGACAGGAGTCGACATATTCCAGTGCAGGGTACAGAAATGTGCCTTGGGTCTTTTGCAGACCACATCTAGCTCTGAGAAAGAGTGGAATGCCTGAGTCAGAAAAGGGACTTTGGACTGGTGTGCTTTGTTCTCTAGTCTTCAAAACAAGCAGGGGTTAATCATTCATGGACCAGGCAGCGATAAGAGACAAGAGCAGACCGTGTAAAGAAAGGATTTGTAAGGGGTATGTGGGTAAAAAAAAGTGCATCATTTGATTTGTTTCAACAGAAATACCATTTTAACAGATTTTTGTGAATTAATTCCTTCTCTGACCCCAAAGTTTTCATTTAAATTGCAGAGACTGTTGTTTTTCTTTCCTTTGGGGGGTTAAATGTGAAAAGTATTTTGTGCTTTAAAAAAGAAAAAAAGACCAGTTTAAAAATGAAATGCTTTCAGAAGTCAAGATGCTTCGTTTCAAAGGTTGCCTTAATGAAACGCTTCTACTTCTCAGAATCCGTCTTCCTCCTCCTGTTTTGCTGATCCCCAAAGCTAAATTTATGGGCAAATCCATTAATCTCTAACAATGTATTTTTGCCCAATTCTCGCTGGGTTTATAAGTTCTATTCTTGCCTCTAACACTTGATGCTTTTGTAACAAGCCACCAAAACCCTGCATGTGTCCATCTGCAGGAATTCATTTCCAGCTTGGCTGGACCATGACTGCTTGGCAAGCACCTCTGACAAGCATCTCACTTGTACGTTCCCCGCTCCTTACAGGTTAGCTGCAAAATTGTCTCTCCACCTGCAAGACCTTAAGCATGTCTGCATGTAGCTAGAGCCCAGTAAAGCCAAGGGAAGCGATGAGCGGATTCCGAGCTGCTCAAATCACTACAGCAGCAGAGAAATGCCATCCCCAGGCACAACAAGGCAATGCTGAAGGAAGAAAAGATTCTCACCCATCAGACCAGTTCTTGTCTTCTGTAGCTTCCAATCTCCAGACATTTTCCAGCCCCAGCTGCTGCCCATCCTGGGGGTGTCTCTGAGAATACAGAGCTGCATTACAGGAAAGTTGATTATAATTGACCTCACCGCTACAGCACTTCAGCTACTCCCCATTTAGCAACCATTTTGCTGTCATTACTCTCCCAGAGCTATTTCTGCCAGGCAGAGATCCTTGCTGACAAGTCTCTAGTGGGGAAGGCTGCAGTGCATAAAATTAGAGACATGGGGGAGACAGCTTCTGATAGCAACCTGCCACCAGCAGCGGGGGCTCTGAGTGGCAGGGAAAGCGTGAGATGCCCTGGCTCGCCTGGGATGCAGGGCACGGGTTAGCTGTTAAGCTGGGGGAAGTGGGTGGCAATGGGATGTCACTTCATCAGCAATCCTATCTGAGCTTTCACAGGAACTTACTGAAGCAGGGTAAAAGTGGCTGGGGGCAAAGACTAAGTCGACAGGTTCAGGCAAGAAGTAAAAAAACTACAGAGCAGTAATGAGAACACTTCCTCTGCTGCCATCTGAGGGGGATGCCAAGTCCTATTCTCCTTTAGATGCCACACGTGGAGGGCACAAACCCCCATGTGTGATGTGCTCCTTAAATCACACCCAGCTGGAGTTTCCTTTTACAGGGAAGAAGGGAAACACACTTGGATTTTCTGCCTCCTGGGTAAAGAGAGAAGTCCAGACAAAAGCACGCAACTTAAATCCCTCCTTTAGGGTAAGATCTTCCAGCTCACTTTTAAGGATCATCATTTTCTGTCCTCAGCAGATTATGCCACCATTAGCAGTTCCAGTGCAGTTCTCAGCGTCCCCATCAGTACGCAGCATGCAAGAGTAGAGAAGCGCTGCATCCTTACCTTGCATCTTAGCTACTGCTGTTATTCTAGAAAGCAAGTTTAGTTATCGTGCATTAAAGATAGCCCCCCCAAGTAAATACTACCTTTAACTATAATTTTCAATGGCTGAGACCACACCAAACTGGGAGCAGGGGCTGTGAGGTGGGTGGAATGGGGCACAACTCACCTTCTGCCAGACAATACCTACATGTTTATTTGTTTTGGTGATCTGTTCAGTAAAATGAACAAGCACAATATGTGCTAAACTCGCTCCCCAGGGAAGGAGGACTGGTTCCTGCTCTGTTCTGGCAAGATCGCTACACTGCCTCACTAATTTCCACTGAGCTAGAGGAGACTTGGCACAAACTGAACTTCTCTGGGGGTGGAGGAAGCTGTCTGCATCTTCCCCATTTTGAGTTAAAAGAATGCATTTTTAATTCTAATCCAATACTAACGAGACTTGCAGCTGAGTACAGATTTTCTTGCAAAAGGTCGGACAGTAACAGGGTCGATACCACCACCTGAGGCTGGAAGGAAGCTGGGGCTAGCTGTCATTTCCAACAAACCCAGCAAGCCTACCTCCTGTGCAACAGAGAGGCAGATTGAGAGTTTCTTTTCCAAGCACTGCTTAAGCTGCAGCACCTCGTGTGCCCTGGAACTTGCTCTAATTCTCCCTCCCACTCCACTTTATTATTTTTAAGAGAAGTACTGAGGAACATTTGTATACCAAAGCAAAGACCCAACAATACAGTGTCAGGCACTAACATGTTTATTACATATAAAGTCAGAACAGCACATGCTCCTCAGCATGAGGACACACACCCCTTGTATGGAACAGCAGGAGATTAATGTTTTTGTTGTCCATTGCCAGAAGGATTTAGAAAATCCTCATCCTTGAAGCCAATGCTTTGCTATCCTCAATTAAAAAGGCAGACTAAGACCGTCCACTAAATTCTGAATAGAAAGACAAACAAAGTGGGAAAAACACATGTAGGGCACTCCAGCTAAGATAGCTAAAGCTAAGGAGGAATTGCACTTCGTTTCGTACTAGCAGGTTAAATGTCCAATTGAGAGCGACCAATGATAGCTTTGTTTCCTGGTAAGAACAAGGTTCTGAAGTTAATGCCAGCTATTTTTCAACAGCAGTTGTCTACTGTGTGCTGTCCTTGCTGTCTCACGAACACAATCACCTCAGTTCCAGGACAAAAAAAGGCTCTGAGCTGCACCTGTGATCTGCAAGGACTATTTCAGTATGAGGAGAGTGACAAGGTAGCTTAACAACTCTTCTGCTGTGCCAGCCATAAGCAGATCTGTTTGCAAAGCTACCCCTTACCTCCACCAGAGATATGTATTTTTAGAAGCAAAAGAACATTTCCCAGGATCCACAGGGAACTGGAGGGTGGTGGTGCAGACAGGCACTGGGGCATTCCAAACCTACACGCAGCCCCCACTGCTCGTGGCACTGGGTGCAAGACCACTTCTTCAGTGGCAATGCATTCTGTAGTTCAATGCAGATTTGAGAATGAGAAAGCAGTCTCAGCTGCTGCAAAAGACGTTAAACTTCATAGCAGGATGGGATGTTAAATCCAAGAGGAACGGCATGGCCACTTAGCCCTTCTCTGCCATCCTACATAACTGCATCAAAGCAACCAGGCATCAGCTGGATCATCCCAGACAAGGTTTTGCAGAGAAAATGCAAAATGGCTAGACAGAGTGAGGGCATATAAGCAGCACAGAGCAAAGCCTTGAAGTGTGAAGTAGAACTGACATGGTCTATCAGTTGCTTAACAGGGAAGTGATTCCACTTGATGACTAGTATTTACATAGCAATTTGAAACAGCTAAATTATTTTCCTATGAAAGCAACATCATGCAAATATACTGCACATTCCAGCTTTCATCGCACTTGCTAAACTGGAAAATGAGCTTCACAAAGCAGGAAACCTCTGAGAATACAGAGCTAACACCACACCTTAGTGGAAATCCACAGCCTTAATTCCACTTAGACTATTACAGGAGTCAAACTCCCCTTTTTCACTTATTACCATCTATCCTGCTTAGAAGAGAGATAACCTCTTACCTCACATCAAAGCCATTGTGAAGATTAGAGGTAAAGATTATAAAAATGAACAGATGAAGTGTCTTAAAAGTTGAAGAAACCATTCAGTATCTTGTACCATTAGCTTACTGAGTTACAACTTACAAGAAGGATTTTCCTCTTAAACCAAAGAGTGTCAGATGTCACGATATTAAGTTTTATTTCTTGGCAAAGCATGCATAGACAAGAGAGTGAGCAGTTTTTAGAATCAAATGCCTTCAGCAATTTTAGGATGCTTCAGTGTGTTCCTTCAGATTATGTGCCAAACTCAAAGTTCTGTGTTTCTCCTGTGAAATGAAAAGATACCGAAAGGCCTCATTTTGATCTTAACCCATAAGTCATTTAAATCCAAGTGTCACAATTTATGAGAACATCATACAAAGCCAGGTCCTCTTCAGATGGAAAGTGGCAGGCTAAGTACAGCAGAGCCTCATTTCCACCACTCCCCCTTTTCAGTAACTTTTCTAGACTTGAAGGGGCAAGGATGTTTTTCCAGAAGTGGTTAATATAGTAACTCCTCCCTTGAGCCTTCATGGCTTGCATTATGCTACAGCCATTACCTTTCTTGCCAGATTGGCAAGCATTTTGTTCCCTCAGTTTAACTCTTGTGTTTCTCAAACGTAATATAACCAGAGCTTAGAGGAGCTTTACGTTCCCAAAGATGGAATAATCCCAGCTGGAGGCAGCTTAGGAAAAAGGAAGCCATACAGAACTCCAAACCCTTCTGAGTGAAGACCTCTAACTGGGGCACAAAACATGCATCCAGATGTCAACTTGGCTTCAGCAGAGGAGAAACAGTACAGCAAGTCACATTTCCAGGAGCTAGGAACCACTCCATAGAGTGAACACCAGGTACAGACAAGTCACAGACTTTTTACCCTCTTACTAGCCTTTTAATTCACTACCTGAAGAGCTTGTTCACAAGTACAGGTAAAGAGTGTTCTTCAGTTCTGTAGTCGCTGCTAAACACTGCTTATGTCACAGTGCGCTTACTTTCTCCCCAGCATGAAGATCATGAGCAGACTGTTAGCACTACCACCATAGCTAGGTGCATGAAGGTCACAAACACAAAGAGGGCAAGTAGCACAATCCTGATACTTTCAGACACTGCACATTGAGTGGTCACTTCCTGTGCTACTTCTGCTGTGTTCTTCCCCTTTTCCTGCACAGCTACTTCTCTGTCCACCATCTTTTCTGGCATCAACATCTCTTCTTCCACATCAACTGTCTTCATTTTCTTCTGAACCGGTGACAGCCTACTCTTTTTCTTTGGCCTTTTCCTGCCAGTTCTACAAGAAAGACAAGCAAACAAACATCGTTTCAGCTAACCTGAACTCTCATCACTGATTCTACAGAACCAGTATCTGTTGTCTTTTAGACATAACACAGACTATAACAGAAACTTACCATTAGGTGAAGAAAGGAATCTTGCAATTAGGGCAGAATGAAAAAACAAACCACAAAGCAAATCCTCTAGTTACAAAACAACAATCTTTTAAAATTAACCCAAGAAGTACCTTTTTGCAACAGGCACATAGGGAGATACTCCAGTGCTGCTTAATTCTCACACTGGCCACCTTGTTTCCCTAGGGAAATGCATCTGGGGTACTGCGCACAAGTAATTAGCGAGAATGATATTGTGGAACATGCTTGCTACTTGTTGCTCTAGAATTGATAGCAAAGTAGCACCAGAAGCACACTTTTCTGGTTGTCCTCTAGCTGAAGCAAGATCTACAGGTGAGGACCCCTTTTGATGCACGTGTTCCCGTGCAAGAAAAAAAACACTTTCAAGATTTTCTAACAGCAGCAGGAGACAGTCTCCCAGTGTTCTCTCTTCTGTCTACACAACTCTGAAGAATTAGTTTTTTTTTTAAAAAAGCTGTAAAAAGGAGCTCAAACCTAAAAGACTCTGAGGACCCTATGGACACTACTCTTCTTTCAGTATCTAAGCAGTAAATTGTAAAAAGGCCACCCACATTTACAATCTACCCAAAAGTTCATCTATTAAAAGAAGCCCCCCCGTACCTTGTTAATATTTCACATTAACGCTCTCTTGAAACAGGTTTATTGAAATGCTACCCCATCAGACAGACAATGCCATAGCAGGAAACCAGTTTTTCCTCAGCATCAAGAAGTGCTATTACAACTCAGCACAACTGCACAAGTGTCATTTTTACGCAGCTTCAGCAAAGGGCAGAAGTTTGAGTGCCCTGGCAGATCCAGCAGGGCAGCACAGACTCTTTGCTGTTTATGATCATACAGCAATGGACTTACAGAAATTCCAGGTGAAACTTCAATGTTGCACTTAAGGCACTCTAACTTCAGGAAATTTTGTTTATCTACCTCCAAAAATTTCTCAGCAACAATTTCCACAAACTACGCTTTCAAAGATGTTTACCTGCAGATTAACACCAGGGAACTTCTCCAAAATGTGAGAACAACCAAAGTAAAGGAGGTTGACAACAAGAAGAAAAGAGGATAAATGTCCATTACCTGATTCCTCTGGGAGACAAAGAAACAGAAAAGTATGTTTCACCTTGGTCATCTTCATCAGGTCCAACGCTAGATGTTCCACTTATCTAATGAAAAAAGTTTATGCTTGGAGATTTAGTGGACTTAATGTATAAGATTATTTCTACCAAGCTAAGCCACCAAACAAGCTGTAGATTGCTAGGAATGAGGCCACTTTAATTTCAAGGGGGAGGATGCACCATCTTTTGAGGTCCTGGAGTTATCAGAACAAGACTAATGAGAAAGTAAATGCGTGTCAATGATCACAGGAGTCTAATAGTGACGGTGCCCAGACATAAGAAACACCACGTTACTTCTTGATGAGAAGCAGTTCAGCCAGTGGAAGCTGCCTTGAAATAATCTCATTTAAAGTGGATTCCTTTTTTGCAGATAACAAAAAAACAACACACACCTATGGGAAGCACTTAAAATCACCAAGAGATTAGGTTAAAATAAATGTTCGTTGCTTGCAGTCTGTTCTAATGCGGATGCCTCTGGAATATTAATTGGCATTCAGTATGTCATTATGCTCTCGTCCACCATTTTCTCATCCTGCTGTAAGAAGAAACACTACTTTAAACAGATTTATTGCACAAGTCAGTGAGTAATGCACAATAAACAGTGCTTTGCCTCCAGACATCATCTAATCACAGAAGCTGAAGCTCATCTGTAGGCAAGGAAAACTGTGCTATACTCAACAATCCTGTTACACTGATGCTCAAAGGGCTCCTTTGGGACTGGAGTCCCATTGTGCTGGGTGCCACTGAGAGACACACTTGTGACAAAGACTGATGGCCTTGTCCTGCAGAGATTTAGCCATCAACTTTAACACCATGCAACAGGGTCCATTTCCAGAGCTGAAGCCTAAACAAATACGGTACTTTTCAATAGATTACTTACATTTAACATTACACTTGTAAGTGCTTGCACCAAAAGATCTCCTCAGTTTCCTGTTTTGAGATGATCCATGGCTGAATTCTAAACGCTAAGCGGAATTTTTTCTACAAGTACGTCAAAAGTGTTCTCTTCAAAAGGGAGTGCCATCTTCTTTACGATAGCCATCTTCTGGGCTACATACTATGCCTCAAAGGAAGTGAGATGCCTTGAGGGGAACATCTGGTTACCTTGCCAGCATTCCTCTGGTATGCAAGTTCACTTGCTCACTCACAGCTGACTCAGGATCTTTACACTGCACTGTGAAGCGCACAGTAGATGAATTCAGATAAGATGCAAGACTTCTAAGTGTAAGAAGTAAGACCAAGGGAGGCACCTCTGTAATGCTGTACTAGTAAATGAAATGAGGTTCAATGACTCAAATCATTTGGATCAGGGCACTAGTCTGATGATTGCACCTCGGAAGCATTTTGTGACAGAGGAAGTGTAGCGAGGTAGCTATTGTAAGTTGACAATGCCATAATACCCTTTTCCTGCAAAACAGCCTTGGGACTGCCGTGGGGACTGCTGTCAGCTGATCTATTTTGTCCCTGCATCCAGTGTGTCAGCAACTTATCCTCCAGCAATATTTGTTCTAGCTGTTAATATTTCAAGACAGACTCATTAATGCAGGCTGTGGGTATGTAATTATAGCCTCTCATGGTGACCACAAAGTCCTGAATGCTGTACAACAGACCATGCTCTTGTTATTCGTACTGATTTAATGAGAAACTTATTACAATTTTTCCACCTGTGACAAGTCTACACATACAGTTACAATGCAAAGTTGATTTAAATGTATGTAAGAGCCTGAAATAATGTGCATTCTATAAGTGAGTAAAGCAATCCTCAAGATGGCTTCTACTTTATCACTAATTAGTCATCTGATACAGACTCTATTCTTAACTAGCAATCCTTTATCCAATTGTTCTGTATTTAAAATCTAATGAGACAGCATGTGTCAGATGACCCATCACAAAGTGGCATCAATTTTCCTGTTAACTACTACTTTTTACAGTTTTTGTAAATACACCTAGTATACATTGAAAGCTACTAGATTGTCCAAACAGAGTACAAGTAAGCCCAGCTTAATGTTCTATTGCCAGAAACAGACCTGGCTCCCTTTAATAATCATTACTATAAAGTCAGAATTAGGAGAAAGCAAACAGTGATGGAAAACCAATTTAAGTTCCCTTCTAAGATTTGGGGATTGAGGGATGCAAATATGTAATAATTACTTTCCTCTGCCATTATCTTAGCAAAACTAATCTACATCAAGTGACAGAAGCTCTGTATGACATTCAGACATTTCCAGGTGTGAAGACAATAAAGCAAGAGAGAAAGCAGCAAACTGGACTGAGAAATACCATAATGAAAATCAGTGCTGTTTAAAGGGCAATATGTTTTCCAACAACATAGCAAGAAAGTACTTCTTCAGTGAAGATGCAATACAAGAACTGTCAGTTTAATAAGTACTCACTCCTCTTACAGTTGTTTCCCTGTACTATAGGACACTGAAGGAAAGGAAACTACTTCCACCAGAATTTCCCTTCTAACTCAGGGTCTAGCAGAAGAGGAAAAACAGCATATGGGTAAGCCAGCAGCTACCATACAGGAGAGCCAGCCCAACTTCCTGAGTCACTGAAGATTCTGTAGGTTACCTTGGGCAAATCACCTGCAGTTCCAGGCTCAGAAGCTACTTAGGCACTTATAGCAGGTCTCCATTCATAAAACATTGAGAAAAGCACGCTCCAGTGTCACAGAGGGGTTCTGGGGACTAATGCACTAAACAGCCAAACACCCGCTTTTATAAAAGAAGCGATGATGCAAGAAGCAGCTACAGATCCTTACCTTTACTGGTACAGATTTTTATTACTATGGAATTAAAGCAAGTTATTATTTAACACATGAAACAATGACTGCATCAGAGGCCAGTTTAGGTTTTGAATACACTGCTAAATCTGCATTTACAGTTACTTCAGTATTGCAGAAGCAGCATATTCCTAAACACCTTAACTAGTTAACTGGTAGTACAAAACAGAGCTCAAGGAAGTAGAAGGCAGGCCATAGAAGGATGCTATAATTAACTGATTGGAGGTAATTGCTGCATTTGTCATGAGCCAATACAAAGAACATCAGTTTATATCAACTTGCAATTTCCTTCATTTAGCTGTAGATACATAAAATATTCATGCATTAGCAGATTACTTACTTCACTATTGCCAGAGACACAGTCTGCTGTCACTCTGAAGTCTTTTGTTTCAAAGGTTACACCAGTACTTCTGTCTGAATAAGAAGAAATAAAAAGGGTCTTAAAATGCAAGCAAATTAGCCTGAAATATCTATAGCAGGTTGTATAATTTGATACTTTAAAAAGCCACAGTTCAGGCCATCTTTACAAATTGCATTGCTTAATTATCCTCTTGTGCATTCACTGGAGTATTCTTTGATTACAGATGTGGTTTGTGTGCATGTTAAAATGGCTTGCCATCGACCAAGCAGAATTCAGGCAGGCACCTATATAACATGGTTCCAGAAACAGAGGGACTGCAAACAAAGACAGCAGCAAGAAGCAGAGCCGAGTACTGAAACACTCAAGTCTCTAAGCTAAAGATGTGGTTAAGAGCCCATTCATTTGTTGGGGATCACACACCAAAAGCAAGTGAACAGTCACTTACCCAGCCCCAGAGCTCAACACAGTAGAACCAGTAAATCTTTTCCTTTAAATCATTTTCAATCACTATACAAAGAAGCTGTGTTTGAACCAGCTCTGCTTTTGTTATGACAGCTGCTATACTGTCAGATTAGTCCAATGCACAGCTGTTGGCTTAGTGTTTTTTCAAAACATGTCTAAACCGCTCAGGATTTTGGAACTTTTTTTTTTAAACTGCAACAGAAATCACCCCACCAAGCTAATTGCTTAAACAAAGCTGGATATTCATTAGTCTGTAACATAAATGGGAAGTTTGGTTTCATCTTTGAAGAGAACTTCAAAGGGCACTACAATAAAAAAAAGGTGGGGACAAAACAGCTTTTAGTACTAAGGAACTCCCCAAAAGGCTTTTTGAGATTAAAATGTGGAATGTTCTACTTCAGTAAAAAGAGAATTATGTCTTTTAAGATTACTTCAAACACCTCGATACTCATACAGGAGTTTCCAAGCCGATCAGAAATACAATTCCACTAGTCAGACAGTGGTTACCAGAATTATTCTTAAGAATTATCTCTAGCACGTAGCTTGATCTGAATGAGGCACATGCACTTAAGTAACAAACCAGTGCTGCAATAAACATTGCTAGGAGTTAGTGGTGGGAGAAGTGGAACAGCATGAAAGGTGCAGTATCAAGGCTTTCTGGGATGTATAGACTAAATACTGTAGAGGGAGCTGCTCCATAATTCCAGTCAAGACTGATTACATGAGACTGAAAAAAGACACTGTTGTTCTCTTCAGATTTTGAAAGTTAGTATTTATAACACTTTTTATTAAACTGACCATATTAATATAACATTGGTATTCCTTATTTTTTTTTCCCCCCCAGAGAAGCACACTCCTTACTTTCACTAAACTGGTCATCTCCTGACAAATTGAAAAGAAATTAACTTCAGTTGATATTCTGTATTGTTAGGTCCCGAAACACCTTTAGCAGTTAGCCCCTGGAAGAGTTTTAAGATATTTCCCTCAAGAGTTCTCAACACTAAGTAAGACATGCTTTTGTAAAGCCTGGTAGCTTGTGGTAACTTCAATTTTTGCCTTCCAAAAGTAGTAGTATTGTACCTCATCCTTCCTGATCTACATTTTCTGATCTCTGATCAAAGTGTTTACTTTCATCTACAAAGCGGGTAAGAGGACTTTCATCTATCTACTGCAGAAGCTTAAAAAGTGTCCTTGTAGAAGCTAAAATACATTATTTAGAACACAAAGGTTTACACTTACTGTGCCAGTAAACTTGTTTTGGCATCCAGCAGTCAGAATTCAGTAGTCTCATTTAGGAGGATGGCTAAAAACCCAGTACTTCCCCAGTACTTTCTTTACAGGAGCTGATTTTGGTTTGAAAGTCATTTTAGTTCTTCCATAGGAAGTCAATCTCCTCTTTCCCACTCAGCCCCTCCCCAGTCACCCCAAATTCATACTCTATAGGTCACATTCTATATAAACCCAACCATAACTCATTTGATGCAGACACAGCATTGGTCCTGTTGCAACTCCAGTTCGCTGTCACTCACTTTGCACATCGAGTTCCTCTGGGCTGTGCTCATCTTCACTTTCTTCTGGTCGTTGCATCAGCATGTCAGTTGTCATCTGGGCCATCTCTTCCAAATGCACAGCCTTTGGAAAAAAAAGTTTAGCACAAATGTTTACCACAGTTTGAAAGACATGTCAGCATTTATCCTCTTGCCTCACAAATCACATACACTTAAATACAGAAGTGTTTAAGAAAACTTTGGGATTCCTGCCACTGTTGAAATGGTTTCTAACTGCCTCACAATTCCATCCAAAGCTTTCAACACCTTCTACAGCATTTTCATAAAGAGTTAGCAGCAAATTATAAGTAACGAGTTGCATTTAACTGATAACTATGGGTAATTAACAATTATAGTTAAACTGAATAAAATACTGCGTACACTCATTGAGAGTTTTCCAAAGCAGAAACAGGACCTAAATATACCCACCCTACCATTTTTACTGGAATGCATCATGCAGAGCTGGACTACTGGCACAAATTACCTAGCCATTTCTCTCCACATGGAAAAGTACAGAGCATCCCTTCCAGCTCAGATTTTTCAGAATATTTTAAGACCTCAAAAATGGTCTGTTCCCCCTCTTCGTTCTCACTATTCTATATCTTTTATTTGTTCATCAAGAATGCTTCTGCAGCAGGATTTTATTTTCTTTCCATACAACTCCCTACAGCAGCCTTCATTTAGTTTATGCTTTCAGTGCTGAAGGTATTGCATTCAGATATGTCAGTCTAAAAGAAGCATATACAGACAGATTAAATACAGTCAAGTAATGCTACCAGAACTAAAAGGTAGATTGCTTATGTTTATTTGACATATCATAAAAGGGAAGAGGCATGTAAAATCCACAAATCAAAGATCAGCTTTGTTGGGGCTTTATGAATACAATAGGTTATTTTCAGCAATGCTCCTGCAGCACATTTCCATATATATTACACAGACTAAATGAATCATTTCTAGCACAGAAATATTGTGCACGATTGCATGCAACAGCTGCTCTTTCATTCATTGGTCTCCTGTGACCTGATTTTGATTATAAAGTGTGCCATCCCGACTGGGGAGGGGAATAAAAAACTCCAGAGTGCAGAGACTGCTTGTCTTAAGGCACAAGAATCTTGCCTAAAGCCAAAGCTCATTTGCTTCCCCTTAAAAGGAAAAAGGCTCCAGATCTGTTCTTCATGCCTTTCCGGACTGTTTTCTCGAACAATACTCTTTCGTCACTCTACACTAGTAAGCAAAGCAATTGGGACAAGATAAAATGAAACAACCTCAATGGCATTCACAGTCTTTGTTTCCATTTCTGCATGGCTAGCTAGAGACAGAGAGGTACCTACCTTGGGGGATACAAAATCCAAGTCATACGCATATACAAACATCACTAGCAAATATTCAGAGGAAAGGTGGTTTAGGAAGATGAGGTTTTTATATAAACAGAGCCCTTTCAGCATCAGCACTCTCTTCATTAGAGCCTCTCCAAATATTGGCAATTTTCCCATTTAATTTCTCAACATCCCCTAACGAATGTCAGGAGGAAGCCTCAGGAGCAACACAGGAAAGGCTGGCAGGCAAGCTCCCATCTCAGGGCAGAGCTGTTCCCCCCCAGGCACCCCTGTTTATTGGCTGACAAAATACAGGACGAAGGAAGATGGGTGCTGCCCCCAGTAGATCACGGTGGGAACAGATCAAGTAGATCCCAGCAGATTGTGCTGTAGTCCATCCAACAAGCTAACTAAAAACACATCATGAATCTCAACACCAAATGATCTGGAAAATGTAACCAATTCTCAGTGCACCGCATCTAAGGGAAAATAAAGGCCTCGCACACCACTTTAAAAGCTCTTGTTTAGTTAATTTAATTAAGAATTTGCATCTTACCTGTGAGTTGTGCACAATTACTTCTACCTATTGTTTTTGTGTTTTCATACTGAATGGCATATCACTACAGGACAGTTGCATGTTACAAGACAATTGAAACCACTCAACCTCCTTTTAAAACATGTCAGTGCAGGCCTAAAGCCTAGGCCTAACTTCACATTTACTTTTTCTCTGGTGAGATTAAAGAAAAATATAGAATACTGTAACGCAGTAAGTTTGATTTCTGCAAAAGAGTTCTGTCCCACTGGTGGCATTCTTTCCCAGAACACTTAGACCCTACCAAGCTTAACCGCCTGCAGTTAACTCCTAGAAAGGCCACCCGAGGGGCTCACCAGCCTGCCCTGATGGGCGAGCTCCACTGCTGCGGCTCCAGACCGCACGTCTCCGCCGTGCCGACGTCATTCAGAGACGGGGACGTTTATCCAAAACCAATTGTGCCAGCATTTCAGAAGTAACCCCTTACCTCCTCACATGACCAGATGGAGTCCTGACTGCCAGGGGGATGTTAAAGAGGTGTCCTTTTCCTGAAAGCCCTTACCCTGCAGTACGGCATCAGCGATCACTGTGACATCGTAACTTCCCATGGCAACCGGCAGTGAAGCCATCTGGAAAGAAATTTCGTTTAAAAGGGGAAAATCTTTGTACTGGAAGAACAAAAGTTGGAAGTGTCTTAAGCGTCACACAAGGTTAAATACAAAAGTTGCATCGTATGTGTGATGCAAGTAAATGTATGTGAGAAGCTAATCCACATCTTTTACGGAAGCAAAATCTGAAAGTTCCACCAACGATTTCCGGAAGAAGTCCAAGGTGATACATCGAGAGGTATAAGTGACATAAATCCTATTTTTTTTGTTTTGCATTTGGTGTTTTTCTGAAAGACAAAGAAATATTGTACTGTGGACAAAGTCACAAAATAGCACAGACTCTGGCACAAGAGCCTGCTCCAGAGGCCACGGCAGATCACCAGGATCACCTGCGTGGCTGGGAAGGGCACAGGACAGCAGAGACATGGGACACCGCGAAAGAGCACCAACGACAACCGGGAGAGTAGAGGGATTTACTGAGGAGGCAAGGTGAAGGGCAGCAAGAATGTATAGTAGGAACAGGATGACTGTGGATAAATTCCTCCAGATAGGAAAAAATGTCTTTATAATGTAATGAAAAAAGAGCAAGAGACTTGAAGCCTTTAAGGAATAAGCCCGACTCCTGAGGAACACACAACAGGAAGACATTTGCATTGTGACCCTCTCAGACAGCGTTCGTTGACAGAAGGTTTCAGAAGAAAATTGTGGCAATGCTACACCCCTACTCAGTCTAAAACGTTAAAAGACAGGAAATGGAGCGTAGAAAGCCATTCTGAAGTGCTGATATTCCCTCAGCTGTGTACTACCCAAGCTTGCTGAAGCTAGCTCGTACCAGAGCAGGTTGAAGCGAGGCAACCTAGGAACTGACGCTTTCTGCAGAATTCATTAGAGGTCCTTTTACCTTGAAACAGGCAAACGTAGATTACTACAGGGGAAAAAAAGCATTTACTAAGCACTTGGTACTAAAATATGCATGCAAATAAAAGCCTTTTGGTTACACTTTCTTTTTTTTAAGTACTTAGCAGATAAACTTTCATTTTAACCTCAAAGTGAGGTTTAAACATATCCTGCAGTCACCTCACAAGTGGCTGTAGTATCGCATGTTTCAGGGGGCACACTGTTGCAGATGATGCTTCCAAATACGAAGTTAATTTTTTACCCAGGCATTTTCAGTTAAAATCATATCAGCATAGGCAGTGCAGGGCAATAAAAATAAATAGAAATTGAGTTTTCTATTATTTTTCTGGTACCATTTTTTGAAATAAAGGTAATATTTGCGGCAACAGAGGCTCAGAAGCATCATTGCTGTGAGCTATTATAAAGCAACGAAGTTCTATGGAAAATCTACTCAAGACAAAGGGCAGTGAATGGAAAGAGATCAAGACTAAAGGAACTCAGGTGTACGCAACCACCATTTAACCCAGGTTAGAGCAGTTAAGGTTAGCGACCACTTAGCAGCTTTACCTATCCCACAGGTTAGACTTCGTTTTTATTGCTCCTTACAAACAAAGTAGCATGTCTGCTTCAAAGCCATAGCTACAGACCGCTACCATAGCGGAGACAGGGAAGAAGTCACACGCGGAGCACTGTGCGTTGCGTTTAATTCTAAGTAGCAGAACAGCTCTGCTACCACCTGGATTTCTTTGCGGAATGAAAGGCACCATGCTCTCCCACCACAGGAAACGCATGCCGTCCCGCAGCATCGCCTCACACCTGCGGTGGGTCAGCTGCGTTAAGCCTGCCACCGGAGCTCCCTCCCGGCCTGCGCAACGCAGGGCACCGAGGACCAGCGCGCTGCCGAGCCAGGCCGCGGGCCTGCGGGAGGGGCCCAGCCGCTGCAGGCCGCTTGGGCCACCGCTCGCCCGGGGCCCAACGCCGGCCATGCTTCCCAAGCGCTCTGGGGTCGTACGCGCATAGCAGCAGCCCTCCGGGCCATCGGGCGCTTCCCGGTGGCATCACGCAGTTCGGATCAAGCGACTTGGAAAATCCACCTCAAATCCTCCTCCTGCGTCGTCCCGGAGCAGCTGCAGCTGGAAGGAGAACTCGAGGAGTTCTCTCTTCCCGGGTTTCTTTCCTTGTGCACCTCCCAGCAGCACTCGGTCACTTTTACCGTTTCACCCCAGTAACCGGAGCCATTCACTCGGTAACCGCTGCATTTTAAATCCAGAGCACACCTAACGCTGCTCCAACCGGCAGAGGAACCGCAGGGCACGGACACCGCCCTGACGCCCTCCGGGGCTTCTCGCTGCCGCTGGGGCTTCAGGGCGGACGCCGGCCCCGCAGCCCCCGCCCGGCCAGCGGCAGCGCCCGGCACCACCGCGGCCTGGCCCGCGCTGTAACTTCGCCGCCTCGTCCTCCCCTCGGCTCCCCGGCCCGCCGCTGCTCCCGC
>VXAL01009130.1:44175-66481 GCA_013399475.1 Chauna torquata
AGCCCCCCGCCGGGGCCCCCCTGCCCCCCACCCCTCCCCGCCAGGCCCCCCCCCGTTCTGGTCTGCCCCAGCCCCGGCACCCCCGGATTTAAAGGGGCCAGCCCCGAAAGACGGAGCACTGTTGCATGCACTGAGTTGGGCCGAGCTCCCGTTCTCAGCTTGAGCACAGCCCATGGCCGGCAGCAATGAATCAGTGTACACGGCAGTATGGCTTTGCTGCCTCAGCCCCACAGCCATCCCTTATTTCAAAGTGCCCTTGCAAGTGTTCCCTTTGCTCATACATCCTTGGGAACTCACCCCAAAGTCATTTTATTAAACGTTCCTAGAGCTGCCACTGCTGAATTTCACTGCAGCTCCTACTTTGCACCTGCGCTCCGCACATGTAAATGGGCGACTTTGCGGCGCGACTCTGGTTGTTCACAGGGCTTGGTGGGAATGGCACAGGGCTGAAGCCAACCTCTGCTTGCTGCTACCTGTCTCCCATCACACTCACGCCAAGTCCACCGCCCGCACTTCAGCTCCCACCCCCAGATCAGGGTCGCAAGCAGCACACTCGAAATGAAGCCCATCTCTCAGAGGGGAATGGTAAAACCAGTTTATTACGGCAGCTGCCGAAGCTGCTTCTGCAAGTGTTCGCGCAGCCAGGCCAGGAAAGTGCTGGCTCCAAGTGCAGAGATTGTAGATGCACAAATGACCATGACTGCACATGGCTCTGAACACAAAACCCAAGAGCAACCAGCCAGAGGCAGAATAGGGTAGGATAGGATAGGATAGGATAGGATAGGATAGGATAGGATAGAATAGAATAGAAGAGAATAGACAAGAATAGAATAGCATAGAATAGAATAGAATAGATCAACAGGCCAGTCCTTCAGTGCAAACCACAGTCATGACATGCATATGCATCTATAATTTACAGTACAATCTTGTAAACTAGACGCGTTACAGCAGAAGCTGTCAGGATAGGTGTATTTATAGCTCCAGGATACCTGGTGAGCACTAAAAGGGGACAGTCCCCGTCTCCGCTCACTTGGCGCATCGTTGCCCATCCTGTTCCATGCACTGCCCTAATGCTTGCCAGGTGCCCCGCAGCAGTGGTTGAATTTCAAAAGGCTGGTAATTTGTATTAACAAGGGAGGGGCTGGTTGGAAACCAGTTCAGGAAAGGACAAAGCCTGTCATATAGCAAAAACCCTGATCTCCAAACGTCTGTAAAATCCATACTCTAAAAATTCTCATAAATTGTTTGCCTAGCATAGGAAATACAATAGGAACAGATCCACTCTGTGCATGGATATGTGCACTTATTTACAAACGCCACATTTATCTTCTTGAACATCCAGTGCTTTGCAGCAGAGGATGCATGGCTTTTCAGAGACGATCATTTACTGCGTGACAGCACACAAGGCTGACCTGGTCTTCTGTCTCTCCAAAGTAGAGAAAAGTCATTTACTGGCATCGTGAAAACAGACTAAAAATAGCTGGTTTCTATGGCTACTGGAGCTGGGAGACTCCTGAGGAGCAAGTCTGGGTAGGTCCCTTCATGATGAAATCCAGGCAGTGGGATAAAGGCAAAGGACAATAACAAGAGGTTGAATGCTTTGATCCTCTCTAGACACCGCTATGGAGACGCTGCAAAGAGAGTTCTGTGCCTTTCCGTGAGCTTAGTAACTGCTCCCTTCTGCAGTGGTCAATACAGGTTTATTAGGGGGGAATTAAGCAAATTTATTGCATCCAGCAAAATCCCAAAGCAAACGCTTCCATTTAAGCAGCACTTTGTTGAGTCAGGGCATCCTCAGTGCATGCCGGCTGTAAGCCTGCCTGTGCCTCCTTGTGCTTTCTGTTTACGTGCTTTTGCGCTAGGGGTGGGTCTGAGATACGTTTACAAGAAATCTGGGTGCTCTGAGGTCCCGTCTGAGCTCATCTCCATATAGCTAATACTTTTGTAGATGCATCAGTGTACAGACTGTTTTGCTGGATTTATACCGGCGTGAAGTGAAGGTGGGGTTTGACCTGCATCTTTACACATGCAGTAAACTTCAGAGCAGTGATTCATTCGTAGTGGTTCGAGTCAATGAGCGTCTCACTCATGTGGTCACCACACTTTACAGGGTGGCTGTGCAAAGCAGTGTAAAGAGGCATTCAAGACCCACGGCGTGGTGTGTTACTGACATGTGCCCTGGAGCAGGTTTTCTCACTGATCTTTTTCCCCATCTCCAGCAAAACTTTTATGAAAACGTTAAAAGAGCTCAAGCTGCAGCTTTTTCCTTGGCTTGCCTCCTACCAGCTGTGCACGCACCCTTCCAGCTCGCTGCACAAACCTTTCTGCATCCAAAACCAGCGCCGGGCAGGTTCCCGCGGCAGGGCCTCCGCTGTCGGGAGATCAGCTGCTGGCGCACGCTGCCCACGGTCCCCTACCCGGCTACTGTCATGCAAATAAACATCTGTACTGAAGTAGACCAATATTTACAAAGGGGATACACTCACTTGGAAGTGAGCCTGAGGCAATGTTCTGGTTATTTTGGTCATTAAAAGTGATTTTTCTCTACACTCCGAACTCCAAACCCTTAGCACAGGCAGCTGCTCATTGCAGACGATGCTACAGGCTCCATCCCCAGGGCTAGTGTGTGGGTGTCCCTGCCTGCTGCCAGCTTTGCCCCGGCCCTTTGGCACTGGAGGGGAAGCTCAGGGCGCACTGGAAGGGGCTGAGCCACGGCCCATCCGACCCCAAACCCCGGGCACCACAGGTGATGGGCACCCGGCCAGGGCAGCCAGCGGCTGCAGCCACAGCAAGCAGGGCTGCCCTCCTCCTGCATCCTGCTTGCAGGGACGCTGGATGCTCTCCTTGGTGTAATAGGGTTAAGAAAGGATTATTGCTGGTGGGAATAAATGCATATTTCAGGAGCACTGCTCTCCTCTTCTCGAGGAGTGGCGGTGGCGGAGGCTCTCTCCATAAAGTGTTGGAAGCCACGGCACGGATAAGGCTTGTGTTGTGCCTGGGGATTTGCGGAGATCCCAGCAGTGTGCAGAGCCAGCCCTGTAATGGAGAGGACAATTTGCATCTCTCACACTTCTGCACCCTTCACCCCGAGGGTGGCCATGATCTGCACGGTGCCCAGGGCAGCCAGGACGTGGGCGGTTTGGCAACCTCAGCTTCAGGCTCCCTGAGGGTCCCTGTGCCTCCCTTCCTCTGGAAGAGGGTGGAAAAGCCTTAGAAAAGCACTTGGAAACCACTGGAGGGATGACTCCAGCTTACAGCTCATCACTGCCAGCGTTAGTAAGGTTTAGCTATTACGGTATCACTCATGTGCAGTCTCTTCTGGAGTGGAGAAGTAAAAGCTGGGTGGATGAGCCAAAGGCAGTGTGTCTGTCGCTTGTGAGAGCAAGAGGAAATCCTGAACAAGAAGCAAAATCCCAGTTTATAAAAATGCCTGGGGTTGTGCAAATGTGGGGGAGAGAGAAAAAGAGACAGGGAGTGAGTGTTTCTGCTGTCACAAGAGCTGTCGACTTCCCAGCCTTCCCAGCCTCAGAAGCATACGCTGCCCTGTTAAAATGCTGCCACTGGAAAGATGAAAAAAAAAAAACCAAAAACAAAAACAAACCCTTTGCTTTTGTCCACTGCAAATTTGTCAAGTGGAAGCTGGCAGCGGTGCGGGCTGGGCAGCGAGGAGCGAGCAGCGGCACAGGGTGCAGCCTCTTGGCAGGTTTGCTACAGAAAAGCGACAGGCTGAGTCTGGTGGGAAACAATGCGCGGATGAAAGGACCTTCACCATAAATCTAGAGGTCAAGTCATTATGATGAGGGAATCAAAAAGCACCACAAGCCATTTATGAACACAATAGAGGTCAATCCAGGAGCAAACCATTTTGCTCGGAGCCATGGTGGAAAACATATTGCTGCTCTGAGAGCTCCATCCATCCAGGGAGGTGGAAAGTTCTCTTTAAAAATAACTGTAGCTCGGGTGCTTTAACATTCATCGTGCACCTGGTTAATTTATTGTGTTTCCAAATGCACATGTAATGGGTGCAAGTGAGTGTCTGCCTGTCCTGCTTCTACGTCCTGCATTCGTTCCATGCCTGTCTCAGGACCTGCTCACTGGAGACAGGGATATTGGAGACACAGGGACAGCCCGAGCAGGCACAGAGCTGCCGCACACGGCCAGCGTGCAGCGAGCCGCAGTGTGCACAGCGCGAGTGTGCACGGCGCGTGCAGTGCGTGCATGGCGTGTGCGCTGTCTGCACCATGTCCGCACCGTGCACCATGCGCGCACCAAGCACAGCGTGCGCACAGGGGGTGCAGCCTGTGTGCAGCGCGCGTGCACCAAGCAGAGCGTGCGCACAGCACGCGCAGCGCGAGCGCAGCGTGAGCGCAGCGTGAGCCCAGTGTTTCCAGCAGAGCTCCCCGCTCGTCCCGCAGCACCCAGGGGACACCCCCCCGTCATGCACAAGCCTCCTTTGCAGGGCTGCTCTCGGTGCAGTGCTGAGCAGCCAGCTCGGCACAAGACCTCAGAGCGGCTGTTAGCCGCAGATCTTTAGCTGCCAGACCTTGATGGATCTGTAATCAAAGAGGTTTAACGGGGAAGGTTACACGGCCGTGAACTGGGCCATCCCACCTCAAGCCCACAGCAATATTTTAGCCTCTGTAATGCCTGACCGAGCGGGCTGCCCATGATTTCCCCCAAACCTCTGGAACGGTCACCCTGGAGCACATGCGGGCTGCCAGAACAGCCCCGGCTCTCTGCACTGCACTGACAAGGGTCATCCCTGCTCACGTTGTCGCTGGTGGGGACCCTGCTTGTGTCCCCCCAGGAGTGGGGCACCTTCAGCCAAGCCAAAACGTGGGTGCATCCGCATTAACCTCAGAGGCTTCAGCTTCCCCTGGGGCCTTGGCGAAGCAGCTCCTCGTGCGCTGCCTAAGTAAAAGGCTGACGCAGCCTTAGAGGTCCCGGAGGAGACATTACAGCCTGCACTAACCACAGTGTTTTCCACCGATCTGTGCAGGCCAGGCAGAAATCTGCTGAGCTTGATGGTGACGAATGACCGGGACAGCTATCCCGGCTGGCCATCGCACCACAGCTCTGCCACGCACCTCTCCTGCCGAAACCTGGAGCCCGGCTAGGAAATCCCCGGCTGGGAACGCTGCCCTGGGGCTGCACCGCTGCGTCCCCCAGCTCACATGGCCTGGGCTTAAATAGCAAAGTGTCCCGAGCATCCTGACCTCGGGGGCTGGCACACGGGGACCACACGCTGCCCGTGCCCTGTGCCCGCTTCCTGCCGCCCCATGGTGTCCCGCATCCGTCAGCTGCTTCCCACCGCAGCCCGGACAACGGGCACCCAGCAGAGAGGATTTAAAGCTCCTCAGCTGCACCTCGTGTTGTTGGCGCTCCTGGCCAGGTTTTTGTGCTAAATCCTTTGGATAAGAAAATAAAATAATGGCCGTGTTGGTTCTGGGTGTTGGCTGAGCCAACAGATCTCCAAAGGGGAGCTGTCACCGGCAGCTACAGCTCTGTTTGTCAAGTGCAAATCTGCTCTGAGAGCACCGAGGAAGCCCTGGAAAGGTCGAGCTGGTTAATCACGGGGGGAGGATTTGCTCTCCGAGTGTGCTCGTCCCCCGCTGGGACCGGGGGGCTCTGCAGGGGTGTCAGACTGCTCCAGTCCATACTCCCTTACACCAGGGGCTTGGCCCCCGAGTATTTACCCTTTCCTACGGGCTATCCTCCTGCTTTTCAGCACGTCTTGGAAACAGGAGCACCAGGGCCATGGCAACTGCCAGTCCCTGAAATGACATCTCGAATTTTGGGTACATTCAGGGCCAGGGAAGCAGGCTGCAGCCTGCCCCATCATCGCGGCACCGAGACCCCAGCAATATCCCCAAATCCGTGGGGGTTCCAACACACCCCGAGGGCTGGCTAGAGGGGGATCTGAGCAGGAACGTCTGTGAGACGCCTCCTGAAAGGCACAGCATGCAGGGAGCTCCTGTATGGCTTCAACCGTGGGTAGGAAGGACACACAGACAGGGGAGAGGGGAGAGAGGGACCCTGGGGACCTTGGGGACGGCCACAAAGCACAAGGCAAAGGTGGCGGGAGCAGGTCCAGCCCTTGGGGTGAGCACCTCCTGCCTGGCAGCCATGGGCATCACTTTCGGCCCCCGGCTCAGGGGGTCTCCATACAGCGAAGAGAAACACCGGATGGAAGAATTTAAGGATTTCTGCTCTGAAGGACATGCTTGTGCCAGAAATGTCCCAGGAGCAAAACTCCGCTGCCCCGAGCTCGGGTCTGTTGGCCTGTCTGCCAGCGAAGAACAAGCTCCCGCTGAGTGACATCGCTCGGGTGCGCGGGGGTGAGTGTCACCTACGCCGTGTCCCCTCCACACTGGTCCTATGGCAGCGGCATCCAAGCTGGGCAGTGTGTTTGGTGCCCCCAACATGCTCTGGTGTGCTGCAGCTGTGGGGCCAGGCATGGCTGAGGTGTGGAGAATGGCTTCTTGCAGTCCCAGGCATTTGCTTGAAAGACACTTTAAAAAAAATACAGCTTGTTTTTATGTTCAGCCAATTCTGCAGCAGCGAGACCACTTACCACCACGGGCCAGCCTCCCCAGCGCTAGGACTCCGGGAGGGACAAGTTCTGGCCCTGGCTTTTGAAATCCCCTTCGGGATCTGTCTGCAGAGCCTTGCTGGAGCGAGAGCAGGGCAGCTGCCTGGGGGGGAATCCTCTGCTCCGCCACAACGCAGGCGGCATCCAACAGCGGCCGCTGGGGTGCCCGGCCAGGAGGAGGATCCGGGCAGGATCGCTGCAGCACCCGGATGATGTCCACAAAGCCTGCTTGTGCCTCTTGGCACAGTCTTTCCTGTGCTGCGGCTCTCTCCTGGCCAGGCAAGTCTCTGGGGAGAGAAAATAAGCCGAGCTAAGTGCATTAGAGCAGGTTAACCGGCTCCCTCTGCCCAGCCTGCGGAGCAAAGCCACCGCTCAGCGCTGGGCTCCCCTTCCCACACCGAGCAGATCCCCAGGCACAGCCCTGGCTCGGTGGGGCGACCCCCGGACCCCGACAGCCCCCCTGCCCCGTCCCACCTCCACAGCGTGAAAGGCAGTGCCCGGCTGGGAGCCGCTCCCTGGAGAGCTGAGAGGAGATGAGGCAGCAAATGTCCCCCCCGGAGCTCCGGTGTCCGGAGGCACAGCTCACGCCAGTCTGCTCCTCACACCGCCGTCTCCTGCTCTGCGCTAGATTCCTCCTTCTTCCTCTTCATCTTGCAGAAGCCATGGAGCCCGCAGAAGCAAGCGAAGGTGAACTGGGGCATCACCTGGAGCAGGACAGGTGTGGGAGCACCTGAGGAGACCTGGATGGGGACAGGGAGAGGTGGAGAAATCAGGGCAGCTCCTGCAGATCCACAGGGGATGCACAAATGGGACAGACCCCCCAAAACCACAACACTGGAACAAGGCCTTGCACCGACACACGTCTCCCTTCCCTGCACACTCCCAAACTCCCCATCCAGCAACAGACAAGGAGATGAAAGCTAACCCCAGCCCCTCTGGAGCTGCGAACGATCGGGACAGACGTGGGGACAGCTTGTGGTGCCTGATGCATGTTCGTGGGCCCCGGGGGCGAGGTGCCCGGGGACGCCCGGCGAGGCGCAGCACCAGCGGTTCTGGCACAATGAGGCACAGCTGAGAGCGGCGTCCACTCACTTTGTGTCCGTTTTCAATGGATAAAGTAATGCCCCAAAGCGCAGCCCGCATTATGGCCCAACAGCTGCAAAATGTAATTATGCAAATGAAAGGCTGCTTTTTTAAAATAAACAACAAATACTCACAGAAATACTGTCTGAAGCGAAACCTTCATTTCCTCCCTCCTTTAATTTTTGGCATTTGCAGAGTTTGCAGGTTACCAGCCCTAATTTTGCCCTAGCAAATGCAGTGCCAGTGCTCACAGCAAGCTGTGCCCAGCACAAGCAGCACAGCGTTCCAGCAGAGCATATCCTCACCACGTCACCCTCCAGCCACACAAAGAGCAGAGGGACTACAGCATAGTCCGTGCGTGGACTCACTGCAAAGCCACGATTCAGCATTTATTGCACACCAGCACAGACAGGGAATGTCTCAGGACCTCAGTTTACCTGTCTGTGAAATGGGCGCGATGGTAGTGCTGAAGCTATCAAAGGACCAGGTGGAAATCTCAGTGTATGAGATACTGTTGCATCCAGAGACCCGCAGGCACTGCGCAGACACCCTGTCCCGCTGCCCACAGCCTGTGACCCTGGTGCGGTTTAGAGCAGCTCAAATTCCCAGAACAGAAAATCAACCTTGGGGAAAACAGCCAAACCAGGTGGGGCCCATGCGCATACCCCTACGTGCAGGGGTGATGCCTGCTGCCTCCCTGCCTTCCCCCCTCCACGGGGCCCAGCTGCAGCACAAAGCGAAGGGCAGCAGCGAGAGGCATCCTGCTTAATTCACTTCTGCCGCTGCCCCCCTCCCCAGCCGTTGCCAGCCATCTGGGTACCTGCCTAGCAGCTCCCAAATTAAATAAGGCTACCTCTGGAGCTCACAAATAACAACAGGCTCTTTAATGAGTCTCTGGTTCTGAATGGCTTCTCAGCATAGCAGCAGGTCCCCGCGACTCTCTTTGTGAGGCTGCTTTTTGTTAAGAGCCTGAGAATGGGATTTGGGAGGGAACGGCTGGTGCAGAGGGGCTGCGTGGGGCCGCTGCGCCCTCCTGGCTCTGCAGAGCTCCAGCGGGAGCAGAGCAAAGCCTCTGCCCGCGGGGAGGGAGAAGCTGCGGGGATCAATCCCCAGGTGGGCACGCCGGGTCTGGATCTGGCACTGCACACACCAGGCTCAGCAAACACCTCCCTAGCCCATGCAGAGTTCCCCCCCACGACATCCCACCCTGTCCAACACTTTATTAATCAGGTGAAAAAGTCCGTCCAGACCTCCCAGGCAGGCTGGGCTGAGCAGTGCCCGGTCCCCCCCGTGCCCGTCCCCACTGCCCCTTGCGACCCGCGTCTCCCCGTGCCGGGCCGTCCCCGCTCCGCAGACACAAAGCCCCCCCAGAACCCTGGGCGGTTGGGCTGGCAGGACCCCCGCGTCCAGTAGGGAGCTATTGATATATTTAGAGGAGCTTGTAACGCCGAGGCTTTTCAGACTGACCCTCTGCCTCCCATTCAGGCAGCGGACAATGATGAATGAGCCCCAGAGAATAGAGGCAGCCCAGCTGAGGCTGGCGCTCCTGTTCTTCTTGAAAAGGTAGAAAAAGGATCCTGAAGGAGCAAGGAATAATTAAAAAATAAATGAACTGGCTTGGGCAGTGATGACAGAAGCCCTGCTTGATTTGCAAGGGCTGGGCATGCTTCTCAGACCCATGCTGCCCTTTCTATTCAAGGGAGAAGATCCTTTGGATAAAACTCCACTGCAGCAGAGAAAATGCGAGGAACATTAAAAATGTAAAGCTAGAGAATTCTCTTTAGTCAACTGCATAACCCCAGGCCGTGTTTGTCACTGTCACGGTGATGAATTGGGAGCTGTCTTGAATCAGCATGCTCACTTTAATAATGTCACTTTCCCTGGGCCCTAAAAAATGCCTTTCCGAACCAGCTGGACAGAGCCTATTCCTTAGCCCCGCAATTACCCGTTTGCCTGGGTTTTGCTTTGCATCCAGACAATTCTCACCAGCGCAGCTGAGATGGGAAATCTTCGCTCCCACTCACGCCCGCCCCTCTTCCTCCCCGTGCAGGCTCGAGAGCTGGACACGCTGCCCTGGGCTCCGCGCGGCTCCGCTGCGGGGACAGGCGGAGGGTGGTGGCTGCCGGGTGGCCCCGGTGGCCGTGGCCGCGGACGCAGGGAAGGTGCGCACAGGCGTCGGGAGCTCGCGTTTCAGCTGATTTTCTTACCCTGCCCCAGCTTTGCTTTTTTTTCTGAGAAATGCAATTGAATTAACTTTTAGCTACTTGGTTGGAAAAAACAACATTAAGTTTTGCATTTTAAACTCTGAATTTCAAAGCTGTCTTTTGCCGCCAGCATGTCGTTTTTTCCTGGGAAATGGATTCATTTGCAATGGAAATTGGTCCCTTTTATTTTTTTTGCAGGAACTGAATGGAATTAAATCATTTGTAATGAAATGTAGAAAAGTTCCCAGAAATTTTATTTCATTTGCCTTTCACGATAGCTAGTCTATCCACCCCTACAGCCAAGACTTTCAGAAATGACGGATGGTTTGGGGATCACAAGCCTGGATTTCTAAAAGCCGCTGAGCAGACACCTCAGAGAAGTGCCCCAGGTGGCAGAGCCATGGTCCCAGGAGCTGCGGGGACCTGGTCTGAGGCATCGCAGCGCTGTGCAAGGCAGATGCTCCCTGCGTCCCTTGCCTGAGCGTGGGAGCCCTTGCAAGGCGTCCCACGCGGCACCCGTCACACGAAGGGACACGAGCACTTCCCCTGCTCCTCACAGCCACAGGATCTGCCCAGTTTGTCTATATTTCAGCCAAGCTTTCCAAGCCATTATTTCCTAGGGTTGCTTTTTTTCCCCCCACAAACCTTGGACATCGTGGTGCTTACAACCAAACCTAAGACAAAGCCAACTTCAAAGCAGTTTCTATAATGAGCAGCAGTGCATTAGAAACCCCACAACAGAGGAGACAAGACCGGGATAAAGCTAACCTGAAAAGAAGCACCATCCCTTTAAGGAGAGATAATGAACGGAGAGGCTGTTGCTTGGCATGTTTGCAGAGAATTGCTAATTAAAACATCGCTTCTGTAAAGTATGCTGATCCCATTGATTCTTCCCCCCACACAGTTAATTTGCTGCTAGGAAGGCAAAGTCGCAAGGGTCCTCATTATAAAAATTTCACTGGCTGCAGCTAATGGTTGTAATTAATAGGTGCAATAAATTTCAAATGGGCAGCCAGGGTGTTCATTAGCTGTGGGCTGACTCAGCACCGGTGGCCTCACCAGTTACTAAATAACCCATTTCCAAGCAGCCGGGAGGAGGAAGGTGCTCTGTGGCACCACCAGCACATCCATAATTCCCCACCAAGAGCAGAGCTGAATAAATAATTCCCAGCAAGTCATAGATTCATCTCTTTTTGTCTTGTTCATGAATTGTCCAAGCAAACCTCCCCAAGCTCTCAGCCAGCAAGCTGGGGGCAGGTTTTCTCAAAAGTGCAATGCCGTGCTGGCACAGCCAAGTGACCTGAATTTTGTGTGGGACCAGTGCTCGAGGAACTGAGCTCTGAAAATCTGAGTCCTGTACGAGGATGGAAATACCTCCTTGTTCCCAGCTATGCTTTGCTTTTAGCTATTTACCATGTGATTTCCAGTGCTGCAAGGGGAAGGGTGTCGAGGCGCCAGCCCGTGCCAAGACCCCCATGCAGGTACGCCAGCGCTTGTTTCTCCATCTGTGTTTCTGCCAAAAAAAGTCACATTCTGGGACTTCTGTTTTGGAGCATGAGGTTGGATGGTGATGCGAGGGGCGGGTGAATACCTTGCAACAATACCCCACGGCCAGGCATGGATCGAGCCCCGGTGAAGCAGCTCGCACGCAGCGCAGACCCGTGCGTGCCTGCTCCCACGGCAGCCTGCACGGACGCGCCACGGCTCTGCCCGCCGGCGATGTGGGCTGTGGCATGTTCAGAAGTGCCCCGGTCCTGCTCCTGGCAGCCTGCACCAGGGCTGGGCTTCAAAAACCCCCTGGTCCCTGCTGAGCATCATCCCTCTCATGGGACCCCCAGTGCCCAGCCCCACCCATGCACTTGGGGCCGGGTGCTGCCAGCGAGGCACCGTGCCCCATCAGGGCTGGGCGCTGTCACAGCTCTGATTAAAAAAAAAAACAGCTTTTCAGTTCATTATCATCTGGCTGTAATTAAAACTTTAATAATTGGCACTGTCTCCCCAGGTTATCTCTCGGGACCAGCATCCGCGGGGCTGGGTGACCCAGCAAGAAGCTGGTGCTGCTCCTGCGGCTTTTCAAGCGCAGCCGTACACCGTGACCTGAGCACGAGCCGGATGGCCCTTGCATGCCTGGAGCCCAAATTGCAGCCGGTGCCATGACGGGGGCGAGGAGGGATGTCTGGGGCCGATGCTGCAGCGTGGGGGCTCTGCACTGAGGCACGCGGCTGCGATTTTTCCTCCCTGCAGGGCAGCGCAGAACAAGCCCCAGCCTCGCCCGCCGTCAGCTCGGGGGTACGGCAGCTCCACACCCAGAGGAAACCGGGGACAGTGGATGCCTCACTCATAAGTGGTGGTTATTATCTGTAATTAGCGACTTGTCCTGCTCTGCACACTCACTCCTGGGAGCTCAGGAAGGGCTGGAGCCTGGCAGAGGAGGGCTCTGGCTGCTCCAGCAACGTTCTTTGCCGGGCAGAGGAGATGGAGCTGCCAGGAGCATCCCTGCAGCTGCTCTTCCACCTCTCTTCTCCGGACCAGGGATGGAATTTGTTCACTGCCTTTGTAAAAATAGATGTGTGCCTAAGTTCTCTAAGACACTTTCAAAATGCCAGCCAGGTCTCCTGTTTTATTTAATGCTGTGAATATTTTATAAGCGCAGCAGCAGAGGAGTTTTGCTTTGCTGCCTCATACTCTCTGGAGTTTGTGTTCACAGGCTCTCCCCAGGCAAAGGGTGGCTCTGAGCAGGGATTTTCACATACCCACATGGGAGCGCGGAGATTCCAATTTGAGCGAGCAGCTGCCAGCAGACCTGGCCCCCGTGGGGCTGCCGCAGCTGGCCCGGGACGAGGGCAGTCGGGGCTGCGGGGACGGCGAGGTGACTGGAGCTGCCGTGGGGAGCTGGGCACCAGCCAAGCCAAGAGCTCACCTGATGCTGGCAGCGTCTCCTCTCCACGACGGACCCTGTCCAGGGGTCCCTGCCAAGGCCTTTTGCACAGCAGAGTTTGCACAGAAACACTCGTCCCATGCATGTCCCCTCCCCGCCTCTGTAAGCCCCGGTCAGATGTTCCTCTGAGGATCAAACAGACGGAAAAGCAGAAGCCAAATCTTGCTGCTTAAGCCTTTGTGCACTGCCAGGGAGTGCTGGATCTGCACAAACAAGGGCAAGAAAGAAGGAGATTTGGCAGAAAGTCGCTGGTCCTGGCTGCTGACCACCAGGTGCCCTGAGAAGCGTGCCCGCTGCTCCCTCCCGTCCAGGCTGCTCTTGAATCCAGCCCCCAGGAAACACAGGCGTGGTACAGAGCTGCTCGTGCTCCCTCCGTTTTTTTCCTGCTTAATGCCTGCCTTGCTAAAAGAAAAATCAATAGCATAAAGGGTAGTGAGAGCAGGTCTCAGGGGCGGCGTATCCAGCTGGCGCTCTGCAGACAGGCTGCCAATAATCCTGTTCTGAGCTGCTTTGCGCAACAGCCACCAAAATATTAATGTGGGCCACTGCCGCTCCAAGGCAAGCGCTTGGGTTCCTCCGTGGTTTCTCAACAGTCGGAAGCAATTGAAGCTTAGAAATGGGGTCTAAACCCAGCGCCAGCATCCCCTGTTGCGGAGTGCAGGCTCCACATCCATGAAACAAAGCCTCCGACGCAGGGACCACGGCACCTGCAAAGGCACCGGCACCGGCCAGAGAGGGTTTTGCTCGCTACTTTCCCAGCGCAACGTTTTGGGTTGCAACAAAGAGGATGGCGAAATGGGACCTTTCGTGAGTTTTTGGTTCACTTGCACTGCTCTCCCCTTCTTACCCGTTAATTATCGGAGCGGCACCCTCACTCCAGGCTCCCCAGCCCGGACTCGCGCCAGGGCCAAGCCATGCGTGTCTGACGCAGGATCTGGCCCTGCTTGGCGTGAATGGCTCAGGGCGGCCATTGTGATTGGTGAATTTTCTGAATGAGCAAATCCTCATTAAAAAATAATTAAAACAGCCTGGTGAGATTGGCTTAATTCCTTTCATTTTGACTGATGGTGTTTAGTTTTGATGATTTATGTGCCACAGCCTTGCCAGCTCTCATGCTTTCATTGTTGAAACTCATGGGATTTCATGATTTTCTTCCTTCCACACCTCCTTGAGTCATGGGATTACAGCTGAATCTCAGCTTTCATTTTTTTCAATGACTATTATTTTTAAAGATACATTCCAGGCTGGTGAACTAAACTTGAAAGCCTGACACCTAATGACTCAAAACTCAGGAAGTGAGAAAAATAAAAAGAACAAAAATCCCTCGCTTCCTGAGCAGCGAGGTGGTTTGTGACCCCCTGCCATTGTCCGGGTGCTGTCGGAGGCGGCAGGGTGGGCAGCATCGCCCTACTCTCCCACCCGGTCCAGCAGTGTCAGACCCACTGCCCTGTCTGCACGCTCTGCCGGGTGTTGTGCTCAGAGATGCTGCCTGTGCAGATTTAAAAAGTGCAAATTTGCCAAGTTCTGCCTTTTTTTGCTCCCTGCAGCCGTCTCCCCTCCGACGTCCACAGTGCTGCAGGGACAGATCCTGCATGGCACAAATGAGGCTCTCCATGACCCACCGGGTCTGCAGCCTCCCCGGCCAGGGCATGGTGTGCGGGGAAGATGGGGTGGAGGTGTCGGGGCTTTTCTCAGCCACCTGCGAGCCCCAGCAAGGGACAGCAGACAATAGCAGAGAAAGGGCTTCTGCCATCACCTGGCGGCCGTGCCCGCGCCGCTTCCTGAGCCCCTTGGAAATGCCCTTGGTCTCCTCCTGCCACTTTTGTTCTGCGGGGCTGCAGGTGGGGATGCTTTGAACCGCGTGAGAAAAGCTCGCTGCAAAGAAAGGCCGCTCCCTCCGCAGTGCCGCAGAGCGCCCTTTCAGCGCTGAATGGGGACGACGGCGCCTGAAAGGCCGTGCCCCCCGCCATCCCCGTCCCCTTTGTCTGCCCCTCCGCTCACCACCCCCTGCCCCATCCATCTTGCTAAACCTCTAAGGCCCTGCAAGGCTTCAATGCCCCCTTTCACTTGTTATTTGTTACCAAATAAATATGGGTGATTAAAAAGGGATCAGGAGTCCATGTGGTTTGCAGAGGTGCCTGGAAGGTGGAGTCCCTCCCCTGTGTAGCCCATGGCTTTTCGCCCTACATGAGTTAGGAAAAGCAATCACATAGGAATAAAAAGCCATAAACCACAGCAGAGGGCTTACCGAGGACAAGCCAGCAGTCTTTGGGGAAAGAAAAGGAAAAAGGGAAAGGAGGGGGGGGAAAAAGTAACTCCCCTGTCTAAGCTGTCGTCCCCCCGTGCCTGGCTGGGAGCACAACCTGCTCCCCCTGCACTCACCTACAAAAACCAGGAAACCTCCCCTCCAGCCCCCACGGCCTCTGCCAGGTCACCTCTCAGCACCACGGCATCGCTCCAGCCACTGCAATGTCACTTCCCGTGGGTTGCTGCGGGAGAGCCAAGCCTGCCGGCGCTGCCCCCCAGGGCAGTGACCTGCGGGTGCAGCAGCCCAGCCCCGGCGGGAGGACCCAGCACCCTGCCTTTTCTGTTCCTTATGCTGTAATGAGCTGTGATTGCAGGGACAACAGGCTCTTGCAGCAGAGGTGATGCTTAAACGACAACATGCCATAGCCCCAGTCGATGGCAACATGCCGAAGGAGCAGAAAACGAAAAGGTTTATTTTCACTTTGCCAGTGTCCTGGCTGTAGCTGCACCTTATCTCCTTTATCAGCGCTAGGTATTCCCCATCACATCGTTTTGTGCTGCTTTTCAGGATCCCAATAAACCTGATAAACCTTGAGTTACAAACCAAGCAGTGTTCTGGCTGCAAACGGAGCCCCACAGATGTGCACCTGCTGATCAGCCCCCCCTTTCCCCAGAGGACCAGGAGTCCGCAGGTAAATCCCTTTTGCCAGCAAGGGAGAAGGCACTGGGCTCGGGGTGCAGCTGCACCCTGTCCTGTAGCTGTTTGGGAAATCTGACCCTGAGGCCCTTGCCCACCTTCGCTCGGCAGCAGAATGGGGAACAAGAGTCGGCCCCGGCTCACCTGGCAGCGTTGCGGGCGGATGCGCCGTGCGGAGGGAGCCGAACAGACCTGCCTTTGTCGGCGGAGACAAAGGGCCAAAGAGAGCTCTGGCTGCAGAGCCACCTCCCGCGGGTGCCTTCCTCTGCTGCCTTTTCAGGGGAGCCTCCATCCCTCCCCGCATGTACCCAGAGGTGGCCACCAAAGAGGCATCTCGGGACAAGGTGCCACGTTTCACGGCGAGCAGCAGCTCCAGCAGCTCCTCTGGGAGCCGGATGTAGACCTCATTGACCTTATTCCTTAGCAAAGCCTCTGCATCTCCCTGCACCTAGGGGAGCTCCTCTGGTGTCACCTAAACTGCCCAGGTTGTGCCCAGGAAAGCTCTGGCCATTGCCTTTATTCTCTTCCCCTGCCAGGACTCGGGCTTGTTCAGCAGCAGTGACTGCTAATTGCCAGGAGCTGATGAGGTCAGCTCTGCTACTGAGCCTAGGAAACTCCCTCTCTTGTTGCCCTAGCAAGAATCCTTGGGACATTCCATGTTTCTAAAACTATCAGCCACCAGGTTTGGAAGTGGGAAGGATTCTGCACCCTGCAGTTTGTGATAGCAGTGAACAGCACTTTGACCCGCAAAGCAAACTTCTGAAGCACCAGAGTAGCTCTGAAGTGGCGTTTCCCAAGACTTTTCCGTCTTGAGCTCCCAAATATGAATGGCAAGAAGAAAAGGCCACTGTGTGCCACACGGTGTGACGTGGCCACCCTCACTTCCCAGCCCCTCGCCCCAGGTGCTGCACCCGCGGGCAGGACGGCACCGAGCCCTGCAGGCGCAGCCATGGCTCAGCCCCAGCACCGTGCCCTGGGCGCAGGCACTGCACCGTGCGTGTCTGCAGCCAAAGACCCCGGTGCGCACCCGCGGCTGCTGGGTGCCACGCACCGGTCTCTGTTCCCCGGCTCCAGCACCAACCCGGTCCCAGGGGTCCGCTAAGGAGACAGCCTCCATTCCCCAGAGCCTCATGCATCGCAGGGTCGAGGGACAGCTGTCATGCCAGACTTAATGTTTCTTTGAGATACAGCCCTATGGCTCTGCTGGGGCGCCCAGGACTTTCCCAAGGAGGCTGCACCCAACTCAGGGCAGCTCCAGTACCAGGCTGCTCTCCCCACCATTGGAACGTGAGAGCACCTGCCCCTCCAAGAGCCACCAGCCCCACACCGCACCACAGGGACCCAGAGGAGCCAGGCAGCCCTCAGGGTGAGAAAGCGCCTGCCCGCACCTCCCCGAGGACACCCCGCAGCCGCCGGACGAGTGTGGCTGACCTCACCTTTGGCAGCGTGGCATCCTCTCCACGGGAAGAGCACCGTGCCAGCCGGGCACAGGCCTTGGGATGGAGCCGCTGCGGCATCGCCCTCTCCGTCCTCTCCTTCCCGCATTACCCTGGTCCCCCCAGCAACACCCGGGTGCTGCAGCGATGCTCACTGGCCGGGGAAGCGGGTGGCCAGCACCCCCCACCACCTCCGAGCTCCGGGGGCTCATTCCTGGAGCCCCAAGCCCTCCCCTGCCGGCTGCTCCCGCTGCCGTCCCCAGCGCCCCGTCCCCACGTCCCCGCCGAGCCTCGCTGCGCGGTTGCATACTTGAAATGGTTGTGCACCGAGGGGCCGGGAGCGGGGGGGCCGGGGTCAGGTATTTCTCCATCCCCAGCTCCGGAGAGCCGGTAACAAAGGCGCTATTGAACTGCAGCCTCTCTGGTCTGTGAAGCAGAAACCTCTTGTATCTACTTCAGTGCCTTTGATCTAACTCCCCCAGTGGGATGGATATTACTCATGTCCTGCTGCTCGGGTACTGCTGCCAGAGCGGGACGGGGGGGACGTGCCGCCCCCGCTCCTCGCCCCGCACTGGGAAGCCTCCAGGGGCACCCAGCCCCAGCCCCTGCTCTTCCTCCCTATGGCCCCTCTGCCTGCCCCCCAAAACCCACCACCCTCCCAGCGTGCGGGACGGGAGCAGACAGCGCGGCTCACCCGTGCATGGGGGCGGCAGGAGCAGCGCTCTGCGCCTTGCATTCCTCTTCTGTAATTAAAGCCGGTGTGCTGGGTGGAGGGGGAATTTCCCAAAGGGTTTTACTGGCGTCTGGACAAGGGTCAGACAATGAGAACATTTGACAGGGTGCCCAAATCCGCTGTATCTTGGATACGCTCAAAGCCTCCCCCGTGCTGTTTGTCCCAGGCGCTGGCTGACCGGAGGTGGGGGCCGTTGGGGCAGGTTGGGCGCTGGGGCTGGCGGGCAGCAGCTCGGGGGCTCTCACCGGGTCCCCGCAGCCTTCGCCCCATCCAACCTGCCCCAAAAGCGCAGCCCCAACCACTGGCGCCTGCAAAGCGTGAGCACTACTAGATTCCTCTGAAACTGTGTCCCCCCAGGACTCCCCAGAAAATCCTGGGTAAAGGCACCAAATGCACCCCAGAGACCCACATCACTTAGAGTGGTGCTTTAAAATGGCTTTGCTGCCTTCAGCAAGCCTCCTGCCTCACTCCCTGCTGAGCCAGGGGCACTCTGGGCTTAGCCTGGTTCTGCCAGTCCCGGGGGGCACTGGGATCCTGTGACAACCTGGCTGGAAATCATCCTGGCAACCCAGAAGCACTTGAATGCTTTTGAAAATCCTATTTTCCTGCCTTCCCAGCTGGTTTGCGGAAAACCTTGTACCTGGTGGCTCCCATCGGCACACAGAGAGCCACGTGTGGGCATCACCTCTGGAGCTGTCAGGCCCCTGGGGTGCCCACATGACAGTACCCAAAGTGAGAGTACCCACAATTACAGCACAAGAGTAAGCCTCCCTGCAGCCAAGGGCTTTCAGTGCTGCTTCCCCTTCCCCTGAGGCTCATCCCCCCGTCCCCAGCTCCCTGCCCCGTGTCTCAGGCTTGGGGAGAGCTGAGAAGTGCGCAGAGCCCTGCCGGGGCTGCCTCAGCCCCACTGCAAGGTGGAGAGCAATAACGCATAGCTGAAAACTGGAAAGGACAGGATGGATGGACGGACGGATGGACAGATGCTCAAGAACACAGACCAGCCAAGCCAGGTTCACCTTGAGGATTTTGTTTTCCACAATGGTCTGTAGTCATGGCATCCCAACGAGGTGCAATCAGCCTTTCTTTTGGGGCTTATCTGAAGCTTTCCCCGTCCCAGCCCCTCACCCCCCAGCCCCCCAGCTGGCTCCTGCCGCGGGGCAGAGTGTGCAGGACCAAGCTCCTGTTTAGTTTTTAAACATTAACTATTGTAACTTGGGGAGCAGTTGAAGTCAGAGTTGGGCAACAATCCATTTTCAAGCTGTCTTGACAACTGGCTCCAGCACAGCAAGATTAGATCTACTAATCACATTTATAAGGCGCCCAGGATCATGAATTGGGTATTCGGAGAATATTTGTCATTGTAACAATGTCATTTCCAAGCCTTCAGTGTGCATTACCATGTCCTCCAAGTCCTTATGGTTGGACTTTTTGGCTTTATAGAAACATCTGCTTGGGGAAGAGGAGGCTCGAAAGCATTTGTTGTATCGGTGCTCTGTACAGCTAAGGTGCACGCTGTCTGTCACTTGGACATCCCATGGATGGGGTGATATTGGGGTTATTTATGGATTTTAATCAGCTTCCTCATCATCTGAGTTCGTATTGATAGCTGCTTTAACAAAACATATACAGCCAAAATCTTTTCTGAATGCTACATAACTCCCCCAGCTCCCTGTTTCTCACAGGCAATGAAAAGGAAGGGCAGGTAAGCTGCGCGGCACCCCAGATCACACGCTGCATCCCTAGCGGTGAGCTCAGCAAAGCAGACACCGATCTGCTTCCCCGTCTCTCCCCAAAACAGGCGGCTGACGATGAGACCACACTGTCTGCAACACCCTCATCGAGACATGCCTGAGAGCTGTGTTCAACAAATCCATGTTTGCAGCAACAACGGCAATCGCAGCATCGCAGTCTGTGCGCAGCAGCTGCCGCTCGGCTGCGGGCGCTGCAGTGTTGCATGAACGAGAGCGCAGGCAAAGCCCAGGCTCCTTTCACGGGATGCTCTGGTGGTCACAGAAAGCCCACGGGCCCAGGAAGAGCCAAAACACTCCAGATTTTGCAGGTGCACACGCAGTCACACACCGCTTCCAAAACACAGAGTGCAACATAAAACTGTTCTGATTTCTTTTAAGGAGAGGAAATCTCTTCGTTTTCAGGTTACTTTTGCACCTTGCTTTATGCCCACGGGATGCTCAGACCACCTCTCTCCAAAACACCAGTCATTGCCTCTACAACCTCTCCCCGATGCCCAGGCAGCCCATGGGCTGTGTTTTCCTCTTCCAGTGGGTCCAGGGTCCAGTTTTCCCTAACTCAGGGAAGTTTGCAGCAAAACTGGGGCTGGAGAGGTGCCGAGGGGCGCGGGGAGTGTGGAGCTGGGCTCTGGCTGCCCCGGCACAGCCCAGCCCGGCACCAGGCTCCTGAAGGAGAGCTCTGGCTGCTCCAGGGGTGCCTGAGGTTGCCTTGGAGGGCAGAAATGTTCTCGCTGGTTTGAGCCAGGAGGAACATTTTGTAAATCCAGTTGGTTTGTGCAAATTGGCTTCAGGTACAAAAGCAACTCTGAGAAGTTGCAGCTTCGCCTTCCCACTTTTCCATTCGGAACAGTGTGCCACTTCCAGCTCTCCTTTGCTCTTACCAAAAATACACATTTTAGGTGATAGGAAACATAATGAGAGGTTTGCCTCTAGGTGAAACAAAATGCTCTCCAACCCTAGAGGATTTTGTTTCCCAGTGTGCTGAAAAAATCAGAATACTTTCATCTTGGCTTGACTCCTTGGCGCTTCTGTGCTCTGCAAACCATCAGATGGGTCCTCAGCAGAGGACCTGCACCTGAACCAAGCAGTCCTGGGAGGGACACATCCAGCCCTGGGACCCCAAGGCCATTACCTGGTGTGTCCTGGGTCTCATGTGAGCCCTGCTAACCCCCGAGCCCCCCTGCTCAGCCCAATGCACACAGCAGGGCTGTTTTCTCTGGCTTTTTTTCAAAGTGGAGGGATGAGAGAGGCAAAGAGGGAAGGGATGAGATAATGACCCAGATCTGTTCCTGCAAACTGGCCATCAATTTGCCACGCAGCCCATTAAGAGAGGGCAGACACAACTCCAGAATCCAGGTAAGTCACTCACTAACAAGATCCTCCCAGGCCTTTTAGCACATTCCTGGTCACAGCTATTTCAGCTCCCGCGGCCCCAGCTGTAATTAAGTCTGGGCTGCGAGGCAGGAGACGCTGCAGCAGCCAGGGGGGAATTTGTCTGGATTTGAAGGAGGAGCACACAGGGCTGATGAGAAATGCTCTTTCTAAGGCAGGGGACAAGAGGGCGTCTGCAGCCCGTGAAGCCACCCTGAGCGCAGACCCAACTCCATCCCCTAGGCGGGAGACGGCCACCAGCACCCAGCTGGACCTCGCAGCACAGCCTGGTTCCACCGAGCCCCCTTCTCCTCGCTGGCACAGGGGATTTGCACTGGCACAAGTGGGAAAAGCTAGAGCCTCCCCATGCGGTGCTGCTCCCCGCCACCAGCTGGAGGTGATCAGCTGGAGCTGGGGTGATTCGGATCGAAATGGGACGGGCTGAAGGTCTGCCCACGTGGGAGCCGCCACCGTGCACACACGCGTGTGCGTGCAAGGCAGGAGGGCAGCCAAGCCTCAGCAGCTATTTGTGCCCTTCCGGGATTTGGTGGACCATGGCCGGGTACCACAAGGCTTGGGATCACTTTGGGCCCCTGGGGTCTCCACACAGAGGTGGCACCAGGGGAAGATGCTCGGAGATGTTCCCCTCAATGGAGGTGTCGGGCGCGTGCCCAACTCACACCTCGCTTCTCAGCAGCGACCTTCCCAGTCTTCCCACCACGTGAAAAATTTAGCAGTGTCAGATTTAAGGTGATGCAGACGGGAGATATTTGTGTTTCGTCTGCCGTTGTTTGCCGTTACTAGCGATTTGTCATGTTCTGCTGACAACTCACCAGGGACCCGTGACATAATGTGACACTTATTAGCATGAGGACAAATCCTGATGGAGAAAGCGTCTCTCTTCCACCTTGGAAACCTTTCCTCCTTGCTCACCCTGCTGGACACGGCACCAGGGCTCCAACTGCTCCCTCCCGGGTGACAAGGGACAGCCAGCGGAGATGAACTGCCCAGGCAGACCCATAAGCGGGATGTGAAGGTGCCCTAAGCCCATACCGAGCCTGTTCTCCCGGCCCGGAGCCGTCCCAGCCCTGGTCCCCCCCAGCCCGGCGCTGAGGGTCTGCCACCGCGCCCTGGGCGTCTGCAGAAACCAGGAGGGGACATCCCCGGGTCCCTTGTGGCACCCTGGCCCGTCAGCTCAGGGTGGGTCAGGGGCTCTGCTGCCCTCCCCTCCCTCCCTCTCTCTTCCCCTCCCCTCCC
>VXAL01009144.1:8247-43870 GCA_013399475.1 Chauna torquata
CATTATTTGGATTTTTGAACAAGATTAAAAAACAAAATTCTAAATTTTTTTTCCAGGTCTAACATTAAACTATGTTAAAACAGGGTAAACCCTAGGCAGGAGGAAATGAGCATTATGGGGGAAATAGGTTGACACTGAAGGTCAGAATGGCTGGCTCTAGATACTATACTTGTGGGTTTTGTGTTTTTTTGTTTGTTTGTTTTTCTTTTTTTCTTTTTGAGCATCTAAGTGTGGAATTATGATACTTTACCATATTGTTCATTCATGCTTTCTTGATTTTTTCTTTTTTTTTTTACTAAATACATTAAGCCATGCTACTTTATTACTGCCTTGAGAGACTACACATAATTAAGTGTTTTGTTATTTCATCCATAAATTTCAGTTCTTTTATGATTGAAGAAATGAAGGATTGCATTAGGAGAACACTAATACAACGGGATTGCTGTTTTATATTTGGTAAATGTGAATTTCTCAATGTGAGACAGATAATCTCTTCTTTAGATATGAGGTTAATCTGTTAAGTTTTCTTTGTTTTGCTTTTTCGTATTAGCTGCAACTATTCTGCAACCTCCATCATGTGTGGCATGTATTATGGCCGATAAAATAGAAATGCTAATAAAAAAAAAAAAATTGACCAAACTACCTGCAAGAAGCTGCTTTTTTGAGTACTGAAATTAATCTCAGACACAATGCTGTTGCCAGCTGTGTGTGTTTAACTGTGTGGAGGCAGTGTGAGTTAGACTCTGCCCTATGGGTTCGGGAGTCTTTTGCTTCTCAGGAGTTGGCAGTGGTATAGGTTCCTGCTGGCGTATTGAATAGGTAGTACTACTAGAGAGCTCTAGGATTTGTCTGGGAGTTGTTCCACTGCAGGATGGACAAATTAGGTATTTCTGTAGGTCAGTGAAATAGCTTTTTTCTTTGAAGCCAGATTCCTGGGTTTTCTGTGGCTAGGAAAGGTATGTGATATCCTGAATATTGTGTTTGTGGTGTGAAAATGCAGCTGCAGTAGAAACTGTCATTTTGTGTGACACTGAGGAGTGTGATATAGAGCTCGTAGGCTGGCACTAATGCATTAACACAGCTCTGGGAATGTGGAGAATGGGAAGATGTTATTGTAGATAAGAGTGAAAATTTTAGTGAAGACTTTGTGCCAACTCTTTCTTCTATGACAACTCTAATCAATGCGCTTACCCATCATGATGTTCAAAGAAAAAAACACGGCTGCGTTTGTTATAGTGGTATAGCTGCATTTTCTTAATACAGTTTGTCAGAAGCCGAATGGCAGGTGATCACCACATGTGAATAACTCTGTTCTTCTAGGTCCTGCTTTGCTGCTCACAAGTGATAACATCAAACAGCGACTTGGTTCTGCTGCCCTGGATAGGTACCTGCCTTTTTTGTTGTTTATGAAAAAACACAGGAAGATACTATGTTCGTCTGACAGATATATAGTGTTTGGGAATAAAATCCTGTGTTTTAACATATATTATGCTTTCTGATCAAGGTGTTTGAGGCAATGATGTTTCAAGAGTATTTGGTTCAAATGTGTGCACTTTGCCTTCCCCATCCCCCCGTAGTTACATAGTTACTTTCTCACTTGTGCAATTGGAAAAGCTGAATTAATCCAAGCGGGTATTGTGTACTCCTTAAGGATGTCATGGAAGCCTTACTGAAGCTAGGCAGCACTATATCATCTTTTCTCTGTGTGCATATCTAATGGTATAAATAATGGAGAAATAAAAATGCATGAGCCTGGAAATGAGAGCAGATGAGAGAAGTTTCTTAAACTTAGACTGGACAAGTAGGAGATGCAAGTTTCTGATGCCCTTCAGATATTGTGAAGGGCATGTAAGATTTCTCTCCACTCTGGCAGGAGCTGTGGTATAAAACAAGATTTTTTTCTCTCTCCTCAGTATCCATGAATACCGACTAACTAGCTGGCTGGGACAACAGGAGGATATTCACCGTATTGTACTCTACCAGGCAGACAGCACCCTTACTCCATGGACTCAACGCTGCATCAGGCAGGCTGACTGCATCTTAATAGTAGGACTGGGAGATCAGGAGCCTACTGTTGGAGAGGTGTGGAAATAGCTTCTTCCCATATTTGCAGGGTTAACAGTGCAGATGAAAGAAGGCTGTTTCACACAAGTGAATTTTGGGGGGTTTAGTATCCACTGAAGCATAAATAATGAAATATTCCTGAGAAATGTGTTAAAGTAGAAGAAAAATTCAATGAGGATTCTCTGAGATTGCAAGCTTTATATAAAAGTATTTCCAGCTAAGTTCCAAAGAATCGTTTTGGTCAATGGTAAACCAAAAGCCAGATCACTTTGAAGCGATACGGCAGTCATGTTTCTGTCCAGAATTTCTTTGCAGGATCTCCAGATAGGCAGATAAAATCTTTTCTTGGATGGATTTCACAGTGTGTGTGTGTGTGCAGGAAAAACGAGATATAAAATGTGTTGTACAAGTAATTTAATATATTTTGTTACAGACTGTAAGCTATATTTTTTTTCCCTGCTACCTATTTTTAGCTTCAGTATTTTATTACCAAAGTTTGTTGACCAGGCATATAAATTCTGCAAGAACTGGAAAAAAAAGTGGGTTTATTAAGATTATGAAGTGTTGAGTCTGACCTCTGAAGAACCTGGGACTGTTACCATCTGCAGTGTTCTTATATGTCGTCTTGTGTTGGTTCTTTATGACTGCATGTGGGAGGCAGGAAGCACAGTAATGGCAAGTCACCATCAGTTGCCTAAAACAAAAAAACAAACAAACAAAAAAAAAGGAAGGCAAGTAGAAAAAAGTGGTCTGATTGGAAGTGAAGGAACAAAACATGCTAAACATTTGTAGGCTTAAGTATGACTTGAGAAGCAATATTCTGCATGAACAGTGTGTCTATGCTGTGCATTTAACGATCTGTGTTTTAAGTAAAAAAAAAAAAAATCCATTTTTTAGCATTCAGGTTTGAATCCTTGTCCAATTTTAGAGTTCTCTGTGCCATGTAAGCTCACACCTATCGGTGTAGTTGACTAAATCAATCTTGTTTGAGGTTCTTAGTGTGCATAGCAGTCTGCAGATTCAGATGCGGGGTCAGACGTGTATTTGTGTGTGTGTATTTGTATTCCACAATACAATATTCTGTTAAATCGATAATGGAGCAGTAAGTACCTGATTCCCAAATTTCTTTGGTGTGTATAATTTGCTGTAGCTGGAGAGGATGCTGGAGAACACAGCGGTCCGAGCCCAGAAGCAACTCATCCTGCTACATAAAGAAGATGGACCTCTCCCTTCCCGAACTGTGGAATGGCTCAATATGAGGAGCTGGTGTTCTGCTCATCTTCACCTCCACTGTCCACGCAGAGTCTTTTCCAAAAGAAGCTTGCCAAAGCTGGTAAGAGATATCTGCTTTGGTGGTTTGCCTCTTAGCTGTAATACTTTACATTTGAAAATGCGTTACAAGTAATCTGACATAATGTTGTCACATGATATTCTGATGTGCAACTGACCGTTACACGGCTACTTTTCTCTTAAATCTGTTGGCCTCAATTTACCATAGAAAACAGAGATAAGGGGCTCATACCATCCTTATGGATGCACACTTGACTATTTGATATACTAAAGATCGTAAATGTTATCTCAAGGTCATATCAATAGGTAGAATTATTCTCCTGGCAGGATCCCTATGCTTGAGAACATCATACTAAAGCAGAGACAGGCTTTGCATGTTTACCAGTAACTTTAAATCCTTGATCAAGAGAACTATCTTCACAGAAAATACTGTACTACTCTGAAATTCTCCCAACTAATATAAAAATCTGGGAGATGCAGTTGATCATTAGAACTGTTTGGATAGTTCCTTAACCCTCTTTTTGTGTGAAGTGTGGCTATCCACTTTTTAATAGTATGTTGTTAATGTAGGCTTTAACTTGCCTTTAGAATGATCATCGTCTTCCTCCCTTCTGCAGATAGAGATGTATGAACGTGTATTCCAGAAGCCACCAGACCGCCACTCTGACTTCTCTCGCCTGGCTCGTGTTCTGACTGGAAATGCCATTGCTCTGGTCCTTGGGGGTGGAGGAGCCAGGTAGGTCCCAAGACATTCTCTGGTGTCTACTGCCAGAGGTCCCAGCCTACTGGTAAGTGCCCTGTGGCTTATCCTGGACATGTGGATGCATTGCTGCAAGATCCTAGAACACCACTGTCTCTGGGCTGTTATCTGCAGAGATTCTTCAGAATAACAGGCATCCTCTAAAATCAGCACCGTTCTGTAAATAACATTTTGGGGAGACGCTGGGGAGATGCTTTTGTTATGCAAACATAACTGTATGGATTTGTATTTGTATTTCTGCAGAAGGAACGTGAGTGTTTGTGACTACTTGAGCCCTCTTGTAAGTTGAGCTTAATACCAGGAGGTGACCAGGGCGGTAAATGTGACTCTTCTTTCTTTTGTTGGCCTACGCTGTGGATTTTTCCCAGTGGATTCTTATATTAGAAAATGGGTCACAATATTTGAAAGGCCCCCAAAGCTCTTCAAAGTTGAGACAGCAAGAGGAATTGTGTCCTCTAATGGGAGAATGTTCTCTTCTTTATAATCACCTGAAACCCCTGGTACCTATACACTTCTGACAACCTTACTTTCCCGAAAGATTGTATTTTTGCAGATAGAAGGGCAAGATGTGTGCACTAAACACTTCTATTAGAATTCCAACTGAATTCCAAGTGAGTCTTGGATATAGATTACTGATGGTTTTTCTTTGGAGTTCCTTTTTACTTTGGGAGTTTTCTGTTGAGACAGACATAGAATTTAGTAGCCCTTTGTCTCAAGAGAGCACCATCTTCATTATCTTCATCACCCTGTTCTTGAAGCCCTTCTAAAAAATCAGTGTTTTGAAATACTACTTCAAAAATAATATATATATAATATATATTCTGCATGTAGTCTCTGTATTTAAATCCATGAAAATATCACATTTTTGTCTTTGGGCCAGTGCGTGCCTTTGGGGGAGTATTCATTACAGTAAAGGTTAGAACTCCTTTGTGACATCTTGTTCTGATTAGTCACTTGATGCTGAGACAGCCAGTGCTTTGGCTGTTTCTTTGAGTGTCTGTAAAGATGCCTTTATCCTGCTTGCTTTCACAGTTTCATCACCTAAGATGATTTCACTATTTCATTTCTGAGGTAAACACTATCCTGTGGAGAAACAAAGTAAAGCAGAGGAAGGGAGCTTAATCTGGGTATCTCAGGAGATTTCAGATGAACTGATGTAAAGCACTCGGTTTCTTGTTGTTTTTGTTTGTTTGTTTTGTTGTTGTTGTTCGGTTTTTGTTTGTTGTTGTTGTTGTTTTGTTACAAGCTATTTGATATCTCTCTTTACTGAAGCCTGTGTCATGCTAAAATATGTGCACTTCTGTATTTCTGGCAGCACGTTTTGCTCATTCCCTTCCTTTCTTCCTTCTGTAAACGTTGCTGTAACTTTTGCCAAACTATTTTGTTGTTGTTGTTGTTCTACTACTTGATTTGCAAGCTACCACCTGCTGGTTCTCAAGAGCAGAGGTAAGAAAGAGCAGGCTTATTAGAGCCTGTTTGTTGGTCCTGTGTTGTCCTCCTCCACAAATCTGAACCACTGCACAGCTACTGTGTTGTGTTTAGGTTTTCTGGATGCACACCACCCATTCAGCAGTGTGACCATGTCTCATTAGCCATTGATTTGCCCATCTTTGCATCTATGCAATGTGGAAGACTTTAAGAGGATTAAATGGCAGAACAGATAGTGCATAAATATGATACTTCCTTCTTTCTCTGAAACCGTATTTATATCATGGTCCAAAATGCTTTTTCTGGCACGTGGATGGTGGGAGCATTGTGTTTTCAACAGAAGTATACTTGTATGCTATTTCAGTAGCTGAATTGTCATCCAAATTGTGGTTGGTTGAAAGATTTGGATTTTTTTAAAATTTGTTTTCAAAGTGAGGGTATAGTGAAGACTCTGGGGAAAGGACAAGGTTATTCTGAGCTCTGTAAAAATCTGCGTTTGGAAGCTTTGCAGGTCAAAGTAAGTTCTCAGGTCCCCATCTCTGTAACAAGGAGACTTGAAGAGATTGTGCAATAGGTACTTCAAACCATCCCGCAATTAAAGCCTGTTCTGGCTAAAAAAAATCATGACGAGAGGCCACACAGACTATTGATAGTTAGTCTAGCCTTTGGATAATACCTTCCATGAAGTAACCTTTTGTGTTGTTCTGGAAGCATGAATCACGCTGGTCTCAAAAAACAGAGAGAACTTAAGAGTTAGAGGGTGCTGGCTGATGGTTATTTCTGTTAAAGGTATTGTTTTCTTTGACTCTAGTATTATCAATTATTTAGTTGTTATTTCTGGAATGTTTGTCTGGCTTCGCAGTGATAGTCAGTTCAGGAGGTTTTACCAGAGCAGCTTCCTAGTAATTATCTTTGTGGTTTGTCATGACAAAGGGCGCATAGGAACTAAGGGTTTTCTTTCTCCTGTGAGTTTAAAAATATAACAAATCAAATTGATACAGTTCTGAAATTATAGTATTTTTGCTTTAGTCAAGTGCTAACTTAATTTGAGTTAGAAACATCGAGGAGTTTGAGGGAAGGAAGGAGGATTTGAGTTTAGAAAAAATAATGCCTTTGAAATGTAGTTGCAAGAATAATGACACATCAAACCCTGCAATAAAGGCATGAACCTCCCATAAGTCACTCTCATGGGCTTTAGCCATCCTACATACAGCCCACCCTTTCTTTGGTTTTCTGTAATTGTCTTAGCAAAGACCTTTGAAAACTAAAATTTGTGGGGAGTAAATAATTCATAGAAAAGTATCTGGAAATCCCTAGGGTTTTGGGGAAAAAAAAATTGGTCATGATGTTTCAAAAGACTGACTGAAGCAAAATTGCGATGACAAGCTTTGTTGTTCATTATAATACCGTTATTCTAGGAGTGAATTTTCTCCAATGTGCCTATTCCACACAGGCATATTAGCAAAATACAAAGTATTAGATGTATTTGTTTGGGTATTTTGATAAAAAGCTGTATTTCTAGTAACACAATATAAATATATGATGTGCATAAGATGTGCTTATTGAGAGAGAGAGAGAGCTAAAAGAAGTTACTTGCCTTTTTTGGATGTGCTGTCTGAAGTAAGGCATAATAATCAGCTGCATGTTCGTGCTGGGAAGGCACATAGTGCTGGTGACCTTTACCAACTGGTACTCTTGGAGTCTGCACGTCCTGCTGCTGGCTGGGGCTCTGCAGCACTCTGTGCCTCTCCATTCTCTCCTCTGCACTTTCCTTCAGGCAGAGCATTTAAGCCTTCCCTGAGGAACTGCTGCTGAAGGATATTTGTAGGTATTTCACCAGGGCGTCTTTTTTCTCCTTTTTCCATTTAGTTTTCTTCTCAAACTTATCATTTCGCCTCAGCTCTTGATATGTCAAGTAGTTTTTTTTTCCATTGCTTGTTCTTGCTGATTCTAAGGGCTTGACTCATTCATGCCTTTTCATTTTGGGCACTTGGCATGTTTAATCAACTTGTTCTTTCTGCCTTTTCTTCTTTATTTCCAGTGCTAGTCCTCTGGAAGGGGAGGATAACAGTAGCAGCTTAGGAGAAGCATGTTACGCCTTTCTTGTTATGGACTTGTGGCTGATGAACCCGCCTGTGGCCTGGTCTGTCTGTCTGTGTGCCTGAAGCCCGCGCCCTGTGCAGGGTGCTCAGACCCCATGCTTTTAGAGAAGGCCAGATGTGGCGGTACATCTACCACCTGGTAACTTACTGGCTGCTGCTTTGAGTCTGGGAACCCTGTGCTGTGCTGCGCCTGACTTGGGTCTCTCAGTGCTCCTTAAAGCCTGGCTTTGTCTTCTGATTCAGTGGCTTTACCCAATGATAAAAGACTGGAAGAGTGCCTGAGAGGCAGATCTGAAAATCGTTATGCTCTCAAGAGATCATGGTTGCCTTCTGTGCCCTCAGTGCTTGATTCCAAGATCCCTGACAAAGAATAAAATAGGAAGGCTTTACTGTCTCTGCATCCGCTACGTTTGGCTCCAGCTCCAATTCAGTCAGAACTCTGCAAGTTGTCTAGCAGTTGAGATCTGTTCTGGACTGCCATATTTTATTCCATAATCCACAAAAGTAGAAAGAAGCATGTCCATTCCCTGAAAATAAGGAAGACTGAACAAAAAATGTCTAAGCTTAGTGGGTCTTGTTGGGCATAGTGAAAGTGAAGGCTCCTAGGTGAGGACCGAGGTTTGCACCCCGTGGGGCAGCGCGAGCTGGCTGCTAGTGCAGTGGTGGAGCTGCCAAGCTGTACCCCAGCCATCAGGAAGCAATGTTCCAATAGCAAAGTCCAGTCCTCAGGGTGGACGGTTTGCTCACAAGATACAGACAAAACACTTTCTATCCAGTAACTTCGTTTCCTGTGGTGCAGGTGATAGCAGCGTTGTGGTTATGAAACCCTGGTGTTCAATTTCAGGCAATAACAGAGTCTCCAGGGGAGACTGCTTGAAGTTTTATGATGCAGGTGCTTTGGATTCAGTTCCAGCAGTTAAGGAAGATTAATTCTTATTCCTCAGCTAAGACTGATCACTAATAATAGGAGGCTCTTTAGTCATATCGGTCATCGGAAGGAGTGTGTGTGTGGAAATTGTCTTAAAACCACAACTGCAGAGGTGCACTACTTGAAATGGAGATAATGAGCTCGTGAGATCGATTACTGTGCCTCAAATACAAGGTAGTAACTGGAAGCCTGAAGAGAGTTGCCTTTTTAAACTGTTAAATTTCACCACAAGCACCTAGATGATGTGCTGTTAAAAGAATGTGTGTCTGGGGAGTGATGGGGGGCAGAAGGAAGGAATTTGCTGCCTGAATTCAGAAGCTGCCTCCAGAGGCATGCACTGAAATATGGTTGTAAAGAGCATAGAGCAGTTTTTCCCTATGGGCTCCTAAACATACTCAATATAGCGGTTACAGAAGGGATGAAAGAAAATCACAGGGGCATTTCCGGGACTCTTGATGTTCCTCATGTACGTCAGAACAAAGTAAATACTTTTCAGTTCCTTTGTTGGGTTCAAAACTTTACATAGACTGAGTCTGATGAGGGGCACCCTAGGTACAAGGGACAGAGATCTAAGAAATCCAAATGCTGGTATTACTGCTTCCTTGTGCTGTAGAATAAAAGTACTGCTCATCTTAACTTGCTTAATAATGTCTTCTCCATGCTTCTATTCCTATTTAGATCCACATTTTTTTTTCTTCTCCTGGATGCCTCTGTTAGTTTGTAAGTCCCTGTTTTCCCTTTCTGACATATCCAATCCTGAGATTAACCAGTTTCTTTGCACCCTTTCATCACTCTGTCATTTGTGCTTGTTTGCTTTACATCAGCCCTTTTTTCCTCTCTGCTTTTGATTTCAAATCCTCTCTCAAAGGACCTATTGCAAAAACAAACGGGAAAAAAAAACAGTGGTTTGTCAACTGCTTCTACCATACTGGGGGATATCCTTATTTGTCAGCTTATGAGAAATGCACTCAGCTTTGGAATGATTCTCCTCGGATCATGCAGTATGCTTCAGGACTGCACTGCGTTTTACAAGTAGATTATTGATAGCAATGCTTAAGGTTTTTCTCAGTGGTTTATAATGGGGTACAGGTATCCCCTTCTTTTGTCATCTCCGTCTCACAATGCTTAAAATTCACAGTAAACAGAGGGATGACAGCTTGAAAAATGTGTAAAAATTATATTCTGACTCTTGGAAATATTCAAAAAATATATCCTGATAAAAACAATTGTTCTGATGTAAATTATGAAACAAAATTCCTGATTAAAATAATCTTCTTTATTCTGACCTTGGTGAGGATGGTTCCAAAAAGCAACAACAGCCTCTCTGGTGCTCATGGTGTCATGAACTACTGCAGCTATTGAGGGCTAAGTCACTGAAGCAAGGAATGGGCAGTCAAGATTTTGCTTTGCGCTTTGTTCAGCTCCTGACCTGGCGTAGGCTTGGGCAAATAGCTTAGATGCTTGTGGCGTTCTGTAACACGAGGCTGCTGCCATCTCAGCTTTGACATCTGTGCAGGTCAACCCTTATAAAATGCTCTGAAGCACTTACATACAAGAGAAGTATAAACCATTACCGCTATGAATTTTTTAGGGTTTTAGGAGGATGTTGTTCCCACTAAATGTGCATGGATTTATGCTCTCATCTCAGTGAGCTGGTTGTGGTTGGGGAATTTGCCTGAAACTTGTTATCCAGCGCAATTATTATGATTAAGTTAACTCTTTATTGCAACATGCAGTGGTTTGGGAATAACCAGGCTGTTGGTATTGCTACCATAGCTGTCCGGCTACAGTGCCAAGACATGGTCAACAAGTTTGCAAGGGCTGCTGAGATTTGAAAGCATCCTCACCTGTTTTGGGCAGCAAAGAACCCTGTAGTCCCTAGCTAATTCTGGGCAGAGCCAGCTCAGGTGTCTTCATCCCTATAGCGTGCTTGCAGAGGTTCTGTAGAAAAGGGGCTCTGAAGCAAGCAGAGAAGTTCCTGAATTGCTGCCTCTGAAACCGAGTTTGTAGGATGTGCCAGGTCCAAATCAGTTTGTGTGTTTTGGTTTCCTGGTATCCTGGAAAGGTTAATTGTTGGGCATGGCAATGTGTGATAGTGTAGAGCTAATGTGGATCCAGCAGTGCCCTCAAGTCAGCGAGCCAGCTTGGCGGCATGAAGAACTGTGGTCGGCCGTGCAGGGCTCTGTGGAGGCTTGGCTGAGATTGCTGTCTCCAGTGTTATCTCTAGCAGTTTTGTATGGAGCCTGTCTGACACAGATTGGGTGCTTCTGCGCTCAGTTCTCACAGCATTTCCTAATTCCTACTTACGCAATATAAGAGCAAGGGTTTATTTTATTTATTTATTTGTTTTGCAATTACTGTTTTCACTTTTTCTTTCCCCTTGATACAGTCAGGCAGTATCCATGAAATCCATGTTTCGTTTCAGATTGCTTGCTTGAGATATTGAGATGGCATGTAGGGAATCAGCTTTCCTTTTCTGTATCAAGCCTTGAAGAATATGCACCACTAGAAGGATCCCATTCCTCATCCTGGTGTCAGTGCTAAATGAAACTAAAATATGAAAGAAACTTGAAAAATGCTTCTTTCCTTCTTTTAAAGCAAAGAATGAAATTTACAGTCCAGCATTTGCAGTCAGTTAGTGGCCAGTAACTGTTTATGAAGCAAGACTTCTACAGTATAGAAGTGTCAAAATGATATGAAAGAGGCTGACTCTGCTTTGTGTCATGAAAAGAGCTGAATATTTGAAATATCCTTCCACCAGTTCCCTTTCTTCCAAGTAATTTCTTTGTATACCAAGCCAAATCTCAGTCTTCTGACATTTGCAAGGGCAGGAAGTTAGCAACTCCAAGGTTAATCCTTATGGCCTTTGCATTTGTCAGCCTGCAGTTCTTGCCCTCCTTCAAATACATTTAGCTTACTGCTGTGGTGGATGCATTTCAGTGGAAAGGAAGCTGTTTCACGACCTGTAATATGTTTGTGTGTATACCTGGGTATCTATATCTCAGTACACAGTGGTGTTGTAATTTTTCTTTATTATATCCCTCTTTTTAAACTCAGATAGATGTATGGAGGCTTCAGAGCTTATAGTTATTCATACAGGTATTTGGAGAAATGGCCCTGTGTGGCTGTGCTTTTGTAACATGCAGAGCATCCATTACCACATACGAATAAACCAGACCAAAAAATTAAAACTGAATTCCAGTGTCAGCCATGTAGTTAGTCTCCTGGATTCCCTGTGTCTTTCGAACAGCAGATTTGATTTCAGGAGGACAGCCAGGAGCCAAAATAGCAGTGAAGAATCTAAACTCTTTATCCTTAAAAATAAAATTTTGCCTTGAACTAGATTTTACTTTTGGTGCATAAAGTCTGAAGGAGAATGATACAGAGTGTAGGATCTTCCTCGGAAATGAAGCTGATAATTTATGTTTGGATTCCTAATTTGAGTCTGACCTAGATCAGCCCTAGAGCATATTGGTTGAACAACAACAAAAAAGTCCTGAAGATAAAGTGGTGGGATCTGGGTATTTGCCTTTGCTAAGAAAACCTCATGAGACGTGGTTGTGAACTCATGCTGAGGGCTTCATGCTCTCCTTTGCAGGTGGTTGGTAACATGCTGCAGTGTAATTGCTCCTGAGAGGCTTTGCTTTGGTTTCTTTGGGGGTGGCACATCTTGTGCATTGCCAAGTGCTTGGCCATGTTGTTTATGCATTGGTTCGAAATTCTGTCTTAAACACAGGCAGAGCCATGTGGCTGTGATCAGATTTGAATGCTAATTGCTCGGTGAGTTGTGTAATAGCTGTGTCACCACGTGCACATTAAAGCTGTGTTCATGTGGCTTGGCACCCGTGTTATGCTTAACGATCTGATTTTCTCTTTCCCATTTGAAGCACCTATGTAATTGCTCATTTGCTGCCATTTGCCATGGAGTTTGAAGATTTTAATGGCTTCTATTAAATCCTCCAAGCAGCAGAAACTGGGGAGCCATCTACTTCAAAGTTATGACTGGAAAAAAAAAATAATAATTGCAAGTGGTTTATTTGGACTGTCCTGTCCTGACCTCCAGTCTTCAACCCACCAAGCTCATTAATTCATAGCAGTACTTTGATACACAGATGAAATTAAGCAAGCTGACGGTGGAGTTGTGGCTTTATTCTTGTTACTGGCTTTGTATCTTTGTGTCAACTGAAAAAAAACATGTGCCTTGTTACAAAGCTGCAAGTGGACTAAATCCCATTTGAGAGAACTTTTTCCATGTAGCAGTCTTACCAGTCTGTTGCCAGTTGATGTGCTGTCAGGAGGATGACAAAGCTCTTGGATTGCTGTGATTTTAGGAATCTGTGTCTAACCTTATCTGGGCAATGAGCTTTTGGGTTAAGAGTAAGGGTAAGGAGGAGGAGATTGGAGAACTTATGAGTAAAACCACACTTAAATTCTTTAAAATGCCGTGCTTTTGTTTGTCTTGCGCCGTACTTCTGCACACTCAGTACAAGGAAGCGGGCAGCTCCTGCCGCTGGTTTGTCCTGGCCTCTCCCAGCCCTCCCCTGCCATCCTCTGCCTCTGGCTCTGAGGTCTGTGGGTCTTTCCCTGCCGTTCTGCAGCTCCCAGACATGTGCTCAGAGAGGTTGCTTTGAAAGCTTTTCACAAATAACCCTGAGTGGTGGGGGATGGAGGGAGGAGATGTCTGTTTCCCAAAGATGTGTTTTTTCTGTGTACATAATTGAATTTTCTTGGCTCAGAGTAAGAGATGGAATTTCGTTTCCCCAAGCAGGGAGTGGTCTGGGAGATGCACTTCTTTCCATGCAGCCTCTCCTCTCTCCTCCTGCACTCCCCTACCAGAACGTGCTTCTGGCAGGTGTGATCAGGAAACAGACACCGAGTTTTACGATTTACTTCTAGTCTGGCTTTATTTTATTTTATTTTACTTTATTTTTTTCTCCCCTCCAGTCCTTCCGTGGCTTACTTACAATCTTTCACACCCCAGGACTAAGTAACCTGATAGCCTTCTCGGAAGGTCTGAACAACTTTTGCTCGTTTACTTATGTGTCAGGCACAAATCTCTTTAAAGTTTGCTCTGAAATTATTGTATAGAGTGGAAGTAAGATTGGGAGTAAAAGGAAATTGTATTTGAATTTTCTCACGAGAAGGTGGTTTCACTGGGGTTGTAATAAATAGGAGCTGCTTTTTCTGTCAAGTGTATGCATAGTGCTGAGTATGCAGAAGCATTTAAGATTAATTTGCAGTCTTTATAGTATGGCAAAGGTAAAATGGCTCCTTATCTCTGAATAAAGGAGGTAGTGGGAATCTGAGGGCAAAAATAAATTGGAGGATGAAACAAGGCTGTCACTAATGGCAGGGAAGACAGGAGGAATTTCAGGTCTCTGGATCAATACACATGCGACTGGGGATAGTTTTAAAATCGTAAAAGCTTCCTTCAAGGCAGCTGCTGGGAAGGATCATGTTGGTAGGTGGATGAGAACCAGATAATGAGGAATTATTCCCTCTGTTTAGCTTAGAAATGGGACTTAATTCTTAAACCTTGCACGGAATGGAAACTTCCTTGTAGGTGTGCGAGTAGTACAACAGGAACAGAAATGCAGTGCTCTGGTATCTGTCACCTCTTTGAGCTGAAAGCTCGATCAGTGTAATTCTTCTGGCAAATTTATGATACTGGGAAGCCTTATGGTCAGGAAACCCAGGAAATAACAAACCTAGGAAATAACATTATTGGAAAGATGCAAGTATGGCTAGGTTTAAAGCCTTCTTTGTATGTGGTATTGCAGCTGCAGAAGATTGAAGGTGCCAAATTAGAGATAATACACTTGCAACACATAGAAGACTTGCTTGATTTCTAAGTCTGTGACTGTCCCACTTAACATCCATGATCAACAACAAAACATATACAACAAAAACACTTGTTTTCATTGCAAAGAGCAAACTTCTCTTAAATATTCATCTGTGCTTACCCCACAAGGTGGGTGATCTAATGACAGCTCATAAAGCATTTCAAATCAAAGCTGTTACAGTAAGGACAAGCTGTTCTTATTTTTACATCTTTGCTTCTTCAGGATTTTTAAGGTTATGAGAGAGGCTTAATTCAGGTTTGTTAGGCTATAGCAGAGCTTAATAAAGTCACCTTGGCAATTTCCATGTTTTTCTACCTACTTTACTACTTAACTGCACCAGGAATGTGGTGCACTCCAGAGAGGCTTTGGTTAGAGACACAGTAGAGCTCTGCAGCAGCAGTGACCTTAATTCTGCTTTTTACCAAAGGGAATAGTATCTCTTCAGTGCGTTCAGAGATATCTCCTTCATCCTAATGAGTCTATTAGGAGAAGAGAGAGGTGCTCTGGAGACTGGGCACCTGAGCTGTATTTTTCTCTTCCTTTCTGTAAGCACAGTGGAGGTAGGGGCAGCCTTGCCTTGCCACTCCAGTAGTCATGGTCAGAAAAATGGGTGTCCCCACTCTGTGCTCACAGCATCGTGCTTATTCTTCCTGACACTGACAGGCAACAGCCTTTCAATATGTTAGATGTGGTTTGCAGAAAAAAATATTGGTGTACCGTTTGTTTTGTATTAATTGTATTTTCTTCAACCGCCTGACCTGAGCGTGGAGGACAGCATGTATTCCTACTGACAGCTTAATCTGAAATGTCCTGCTACATTTGCTTGCTTTTTCCAGTGGGTCGTATCTAATTTGAGCTCTGGCAGGCACGTGTGGAGCAGACAGGTGCACTTCTCTCAGAAGACTTTTTCTTCTATCAGTTGAGCTCTGGCCTTTGTGCATTAGAGTTGCATGCCAGCAGCATTTCCCCAGGGGATGAACGCACGGGCTTGTTTCAGGAGCAGGAATTTTCCTGCAAGACCTTCTGCAAGAAACTGTGCTCTCTGGTTGCTCTGCTCTCTTGTTTGAGGAAGCACATCTTCGACCCCACAACTCTCCTCCCTGCTTTGTGGGCATTAATTTGTAATTATTAGTAGAAAAGAAGAAATGGTGCTTGGAATTTAGGAAGTATGGCACTGCTTTTGAAGGCTTTTTAAGCACTTTGCAAGCACGAGTTTGGTAAGTAGCACAGTAAGCAGCACTAGAGGAGAGCTAATGCAGAGTAGTCCATAACTTGCCTTGCTTAGATCAGGTTGCGAGGCTGTAGCAGGAGGTGAAAGCTGAGCATGGCTCATATTTCTAGTTCCTCCTCAAACTGGTTGGTGCCGTTTCCGCTCTCTCTGCAAAGGGCAATAGTTAACCAGGCCTGTCCTAAGGAGTGCTAGATGATGGAGAAGAGTTTTTGTTAATATATAGACTGCATACTTCTCCAGAGCACTAGGCAAATCTTTGGGTTCTGGTACAAATTATTTGAAAGTCATCTTCTAGGTCATTTGTCCTTGGTGCCAGGAGTCCTTGTCACTGTCCTGGGGACGGGTGTTAATCCTGGCAGGGGAAATGCTCCATCTAGCTGCACTGGCGGGCGGCTTCAGGCAAAGGACAGCTGCACATGCAGCTCCAGCCACATAATGTGCATCCCCTACCTGAGATGCTCATTTTCCATTTCTAGGTGGACTCCACTGTTCCTCCTTGCCTCCGGATTAAGTGATGTTCAGCTCCTGTGCTAGAGATTTCCCAGTCCCTTCCTCCATTCTGCATGAGCACTCTGGCATTGCTGCATACATAGTATTACCACAAGCAATCTTACTTTTTACTGTGCATGCCAAACACTTGTGTTTTTCACATGTTGCCCTAAAACAGGACAGATCGCCTGTGAAATTCTGCCTGGTATTGCAAGAAGCACACAATTCCTGTTTTTTCTGCCCAGACCATTAGCAGGGACCTACCTCCTGGCTTGAATTTCTTTTCTTCTCCAGTTGTAGTATGAGAGCTGCCCACAGTGGCTATGCATGAGGCACCAGCAAGTTGTCAGTGAGCGGGATGCGTGCTGCCTGGCAAAGCGCCGGCTCCGGCACAAAGCTTCCTTTGGCAGCATGCCTGTGTTTGCGTATGCTGTAAGCTGTGAAGAAGTGGCCAAGAAAGAACCAACTGCGACAAGTTGATGAAAAGTTTCATGTGACATTGTTGGTGGGGCAGTGATGGCCTAGAGCTGTAAAGAGGGGGAAAAAAAACATTTAGGAAGTAATCTTTCAGGAGGCCAATTGGTACATGGAGAAACGGAGTGGGTTTGGGCACACTTACCTTTCTGAGGGATTTTAGTTTGTACAAATACGTTCAGTCACAAAGCTGTTCAGGATGCTGGAACTGGAGGAATCTGCTTTGTAGTCTTGTATAAATGAAACATGATTTAGCCTGGCAGACGATAGGAGATCCCTTTCAGAGCAAGAAAAGTACTTTCGTTCCTATCTTACAAGTCAGTGCTTTGAAATCAACGCATCTTTTGGAGATACATAACAGATACACATTTAGCTGGGAGATAGGGAGATAGGAGTATTGCCAGGGTCTTTACCAATGCGAGACACAGAGGTGATGGTTGCCAATAGAAGTAATAGTAATCTTTTGTTATTCATTCAAGGGCATCATACAGTGAAGTAAAAACAAATACAGAATGATCACATCAAACCCCTCCTACTTTATGGATGCATGAACGTGTGAATGAGGAGATTCCGTGTTGGAAAAGATTAAAGTGAGAGAATCCAGTCTGAAGCTAGTCCTGTCCAGTTTAAAATTGCCCTCCAAGCAGGAAATGCTTTATAGTAATTAACATGTAATGAATCCATGTGATGTAGGCTTTCTCCGGAAAGCAGGTCTGACAGTGTAAGGTCTGTTCCTCAGTGAAGTATCAGTGTCAGCTAGTTAGTTACACAGGGATAAGGCAACAGTAAGTACCAGGCACAAGGAGCAGATTGCAAAAGTAGCTACAATCTAAAAACCTAAAAACAATGGGCTTCTCTGGCACGGATGAAAAAAATACAGTTTAAGTTAGGGCATCTTATGAGAAGAAGCAATAGGAAAGCAGGGGAAGGAGAATTCAGAGAGGAAAACTAAATGAGCCACTCTCTGCTCTTGGATTACACCAGAGCAGATCTGTCATTGAAGTAATTTACGCCAGGATAACTGAGAACCTGTCTCAAAGCATTTCAGCAGCTGGAGGGGATTTATTTAGATGGAAAGAATGCATTCAGCATAGCTTGGCCAAATGACACCTACAGTGGACTTGGCAGCTGTTAGCAAGTGTTTGTAGGATGTAAACAGCAAGGGGAAAAAGGATGGAAATAGAGCAAACCACGGGGGAGCGGAAAAATGTGATGAAAATGGAGAAAGGAAGTTTTTACAGCTGTATGGCTTAAGCTGCAAAACATCCATCCAGGTGGAATGAACTACTTGACATGCTTGATGTTAATCAAAGAAAGCATTTGAAACTGGAGGTCATAATTTTGTACTGATAAGGAGGAGATCAGCCTCCACTGCTAATTTCTCTGTTTCTGAGCTGGCTTTATGGGATGGACAGAGATTCCTCTCCCATTAGGGGGTCACTGTTTATAAGACCCGCTATGCCAGTTCAGATCAAATGTTCCACCTCTGCGCTCTTGTTTCTGATGGCGGCTCATAGCGCGTACACACGCGCTTGAGAAACAAGCGTATGCAACAATGAGCAGCTTCTGAGCTTCCTGAATGCAAAGTTGCACCTAGATTTTTCGTGCTTAGTAGCCACTGACAGCCCGGTATCTCTGATTTGTCCAGTCCATATTTAAATGTATTTTTGGCATGTGGTCACAGTGGGTTCCCCAATTTGTGTTACATACACGTGTCTGTGTGTAGATACCAGGCACAAGAAGCAGATTGCAAAAGTAGCTTTCCTTAAAGTCAAACTTTCTCTGTGGTGACTTGGGTGGCCCTGTATGTCTCCTGTCAGTCACAATCTTCCCCGCTCGGAGACTCAAGTCTAGTTTCTTCAGCTGTGAAGTCCTTTCCATATTCTGGTTGTCATCTTTGCTTCTCTCTGTCATTTTCTAGTTCTGCTGTATTCTTTTAGTGAGATGTCTGAGCTTGCTTGCTATTTTTAAAATGCTGAAGTATTCTGGATTTACGTTTTTATGTTTTCTGATTTACACTGGTTTCTTTTATTTGCCTTTTGAATTTCCCCTGAACACTGAGTTAATATTTTTCAGTGAACGCTCAGAGCGGTTCCAAAGTCTGTGCGAGTTTAGCTAGTTAGGAGCTTGTTGCTGTATAGTCACTGCTACTTTTGTGTGTGTTTGTCTGTTTTTCTCTTGTCCCATCATCACTGAGGTTCATCTGTTGTTTTATCACTCAGCTCCATCATTGCTCTAAGATCCTTCTGCACCTCTTGAAGTTGAGGAAGATTCTAGATTTACTGTCCTGAAGGAATTTGTTATCCTCAAATGTTGCGTCCTCATCTGCCCCTTTTCTGGGTCTATGTGCTGAAAAATATTCCTTTTTTCTGATGACTGCTCGTCTCCTCTTGCTCTGTTTTCTACCTTCAAATTCATTATTAATCAGTGCAGTGACCCATTCCATGATCCCAGGCTGGCTGAGTTTCTTGAAGAATCACTGGAAATGAATCTTACTGAAATCCAGCCATCCTTGACTGCTTGCGAACAGCTCTGGTAGATTTTTGATGCACTGCTCCCTTAAAGCCATGTTGACTCTTCCCTCACATGTCCACTGGTTTAATTCTTGGCTGTTCTTGTATCCCTCTTTCACACTGAAGTCGGACTGGGTGATCTGTGTTTCCTGGGATCCTCATCAGGGAGACTTTTTTTTTTTGGAAGATTTCTGCATTCATGACTGCTTTTTCTGGCATTGAGGCTTGTTTAGTAATAGATTGGCAGTTCAGCTAATGCAAATTCAAGTTCCTTTAGAAGGTGGCATTCATGTGTTTGTACTTTCTCAATGGCTGTTTGTCTGATAATGTCATTTTTTTCTTCTCTTCTTGGCACAGGGGATGCTCCCAAGTGGGAGTCATCAGAGCGCTGATTGAAGCTGGCATCCCTGTAGATATGATTGGAGGAACATCTATTGGTGCTTTTATGAGTGCCTTGTATGCTGAAGAACGCAGCTACAATCAGATGAGGATCAAAGCTAGGCAGTGGGCCATGGTAAGAATTTGAAATGTTGCATTTCTCTTCTCAGATGGAGTGCAAGATCTTAAACATGAGCCTTAGTAGGCAGCAATGCACAAGCAGCCATCCAAGGAAAGTGCAGCCATCTGCACTTCTGTATCTGTATGACAAAAGGGCCCCTTCGTGGCAGAGAAGGAGTGAATTTTGAAAGCTTCTTTCTGTCGTGCTGGCAGGCTGCAGCAATATGAGCTCCTGAGGAGTGCAGGTTTCAAATGCTTGATTTTGCTCTGTGCAAACTCCTAGTCACTGTATGAATGCAGAATAATATTGTTTAAGCGTGTTAGCCTGTGTTTATCTCTATCTTCTCTTTTTGTGTGCTGGAGTCTGTTTCCTTTCCAACTCTCAACAAATGTGGTTCTCTTTTGTGTAATTCTCTCTCTTTCATTCTCACATGCTGTCATTTTTCAGTGGAACTGATTGACAGAGGTAATCCTTCTCTAAACTAAATACAAAATGTGTAACTCATGTTGTAGCCTGAGAGTTCCAGAGTGGTGGTACTCTGCTGCAGGAGAAATTTTTGACTTTAATACTTAATACAGACAGAACCATATATTCATGGTTAAATCAAGATTTGGAAGATTGTTTGAAATAGTGATGTCTGTGTATGAATTTATTGACAGGATGTTGGGGGAAAATTGTGCTAGCACCAGGTTACACTGGTGCGAATTGACTAATGGTGAACATTAACATCACTTCCGAAGTTTGCTAGTTATAGTATGATTCCAATTTTGCATTGTTTATATGAAAATCACATTTTCATGTTGGTTTCGTTATTGAAAGGCAAGCAACATGGGGAGTTTTCTAAGTTGGTTTGAGCTCTGGGTCTACTTAGATCTTGAGATTTAGGGGGAAATAGGAGGCTGTAGTTGGCACATACATACTGTTTACCTTTCGCAGATGTCTTCTAACCTGCTGTGGTGCTGAGATGAAATCTGCTGTGTAGTTGTAATACAACATTTACCTTGCAACCTAGATAGTCTGTGGCATTAAAATACATAAGGAGGCCCATGCATGTTGGTGCTGTCTGGATGGGAAGACGGCTGTGGGAGCTGGGCTGTTTCACCTCCCTGTTACTAGAAGAATGCAGATTTCGTGCTCTTTGTTTAAGAACTGCCTGTGCCTGACTGGGTTGAGAAGCACCTGAAACATAAACTGTTTATGATACAGAGCAGTTCACTGATACCAGAAAGGTGGAGGAGGCTTGAGATCAAGGGTATAAAAATAACTGTACCAAATTATATGAGATTCATTTAACCTTACATTTTTTATTTCCCGTATTGGTCACTATCAAATGCTCACAGGAGAGTATCCGAGGAGGGCAAGCATGTGGCGAGACCTCCCTGTAATAATTTTCCTAGCCTCCAGCAGTTTGTGGCTCACTGCCTTCTCTAAGTTGCTCTTGTATTTAATGGTTAGATTGGAGCAATGGAATTTTCCTCCGTGTATTTGTCCAGAGGATTATCTCCTCTTGTTTAATGTGTCAGGTCTGTTCTGTAGAAGCGGTGGTGTAGAGTTGGAAATGGTGTTTTCTGGGCTTCTCAGGGATAGGCTCCTGTTGAAGCCAGCTTCATTGTATTTCCATTATTGCAGCTCTTGAACTTGCCAGCCTCGTGTGGAATCACAATTGCTTTTGCCAGAAATAGTTAAAGGTGAAATGAAGAAATTTAGTCTATTGATTAGCTTTTGAATACAAATTGCAAAGCTCAAAGAAGGTTTCACAAAGGAAAGGGCAGGCTTTTACCTAGCCTTGTCTGCTCAGGCTGTTCAGGTATTTGTACCTTGAAATCTGCAAATAAGTAGCTGGAGGAGAGGTTAATTACCTCTGTTAGAGCAACCATTGCTTGTTATTAATGGAGAATGGATTTACTTATGTTTTTATGATTGTTCTGGCAGGCTTGCCAGGTCCACATACAAACCAGAAATTGTTCAAGGGTTTGAGAAAGAAAACAGAAAAGACCACTCTGTTTGAAGCCCTTTTCGCTGTTCACAGCACGCTCTGAAGCATAGGCCGGCAGTGTTTGCATTTTAAATTGAACAAAGCAATGCAAACCCCTCTCTCCAAGTTCAAATTGCAGCTAATGTACAAAGTAGTTTGAGGATTATAAATCTTTTTAACAGTGGCTATTCTGAGTTATTCTCTGTTGTGTTGTGTTGCAGCAACTGTAGGCTGAGCAAGGAGAGTGGCTGCTTTCACTAGGCACCAGCTCTGTTTGCAAAAGCAAGGCAGATTTGCTGGAGATTCATAGAAAATCCACCCGAAAGGACCAGATGTGAGCGAGGCTGCTTCTCTAACTGGCAAGCCAAGCAGATCAGCCCCAAATTCCCAGTGTCCTGAAGTTACAGGACTGTTCCTCCAGAGCAGCAACCCTGGCAGCGAGGACTGCTGCAGGAGGCCTGCTGCAGGAGGCGGCTGCTGTGCGAGAGACTCTTTGAGGAGCTTTGAGGATGCTTTTGTTAAGCCAGCGTTATGCAAAAAGGCTCCAGCGCTCTGTGCTACGGAAGATGCTGATTCTGCTGCTCTAAAGCCTGTGAGCTTTTGCTGGTGAAGGTTATTGCTGAGTGCTCTTTGTGCAAAACCTTGTAGCCTAGCTTTTTTAGCCTATGGAGGTTTTTGAAATATCTCCGTTGTGACAGATTAGATAACTCTGATTTTCTTTTTTTTCTTTCTTTCTTTTTTTTTTTTTAAACCGTCAAAATAAGTGCTGGTTTTTGTCCTGCAGTCATTTCTCTACTCAGTATTTTTAGAAATTGGCATAACTCTAGCAGTATACTTGGGGCTGGGAGAAAGGAAATTTTTAATGGGTTGTATTTTCTGGACCTAATGAAGCAGCAAAGAAAGAAATGATTTTTTTTTTTTGTCAAAATACAGAGAGGTATGAAAATAACCAGTGAGGTTTGTTACTCTGTAGTGCCTCTTTATTTCTTCTGTACCTGTGTTTAGCCAGCAGAACAAAAAGTAAGCTATCAAAAAAGCTTTCATGTTTCCAGGTTGTTTTTTTGTTTTTAATTGGAGAATGAATATTTCAAAGTATAAATATTTCACAAAGAATGGAATATTCTGTTGTTGAAGGGAATATGATTATAGGAATCTGTAGTTAAAAGATTCAAATAATGAGAACTGTATTAAGAATTGCTGGGTAGGATGCTGCAGCCATTTGCTGTCTCTGATCTAAGACTGTGGTTGCCTGGCAGCTTAAATTGACTTAAGCTGGGGTTTATGAGGTTGCAGTCGTGAGGTTCTGCCTCTCCTAATGCTGCTGTAGTAATTGAGCACTGGGAGATACAATGAACTGATTTGGCCAAAAATTCATCACTTTTTTTCCTTCTGCCCTGCTAATTTTTGGCCAGATCAGCACCTTGAGCTGCCTGTTGCGAGGGCAGCCATGCTGGCACAGGGAGGCAGGGAGGCAGAGCTGCAAGCCTCGCTTGGGGTCTGGTCAAGCTGCTGTCAGTCTGGATCATGATACTCCTCTTGAACCATTTCATCTGTTGTTTTGAAGAAGAAAGCTGTTCTCTGCTATACCAGAGTTATGTCTAAATCCGTAGCCCTTGTGGGACTTGGTGCAGGTTAAGGATGGCTTGGGGATGCTGCAGGAGTGACAGCTGCTTGGAGGAGCAGGGGTGACAGCGTGCAACCTTGCTGCGTGGCTGAGTGGGGACGGGCGCAATGCCCACCCGATAGGGACCACACGCAGTACTTTCTCTGAGAAAGTCAGAGGGAGAGCATAATTAGTAGGTGCAGTGTTTACTAAATTACTTTGCATCCTACACTGTTTTATTTTGTTCATATGCCAGATCTTCCTGTATATAACAGCAGCTACAAGGACGGATCCGTGCAAACAAACACAAAATCTGAGATGAGTGGGCAAGCACTGCCAAACTCAATTGGCATGAATAGCAGGCAGGATATTAGGGGAAAAATTCCTCCTGATCAGAGGAGATCAGAAAAATAAACTGGTCCCAGTTCCCCAGGGGAAGGGAGTCTTGGTTATTGTGGCTTAGCACTGGTTCAGGCACAACAAAATGTAATACAAGCTAAAGCAGCTTTCAAGTGCACAGTGAATCTTGAAGAAATAAAAAGTTAGTTACGTATTTTACCTAAATGAGTAAGCACACTTTGTCTTTTAAATGGGGTTGATAAGCTACAGCAGAGAACCTGCTTTGGGTGTCCTCCTGGTGCTGGAGGGCAGCGTGGGCCTGCCCAGCTGTATCCGGTGGTGCTTTGTTGCTTTTAACGGCATCTTACAAACTTTATCAACCAATCTGGAAAGTTTTATTCTGTAGGATTCTCTACTTGTAAAAACTAAATCAGATTGCTTTTCACTTTGCAAGCCAACCAGATTGTTCCCCCTGGTTGCCTTTGAGATGCAATTCTGCATTTGAGACTATAGACAAATGACAAAAAAATATAGGTTGCTTTTTTTGTTAAATCTTAAAAAATTGTTGTAGCAAGAGGTACAGGAGAAATCTATTTTCATGTAGCAATAGGCCTGACAGTTTATACTTACCATTTCAATCATATTATTTGGGGTGTTGAAATTAACCCCAAATCAAGCGTTATCGTTTGGGAAATTCAGATAAAAGGTTGCACAGAATCTAGGCATGACTATTGCTTTGAAATGCGCAGTTAAGGCACCAAACCATCCTGTTGCTGCCCTGTGGCTACCATGTCAACTAATGATATGAAGATGGCATGTTAGCGGTACAGGATCAGAACATCTGAAACTTGCCTCGAGCATAGATTTACTTGCTTTCTCTCTCTCTCCTTTACTTGACACTGAGCTGGCTGTGGTTTCTTAAATGTTCCAAATATTAATTTTTGTTTTCTTCATCTTTTAAATTTCTTAATAGGTCACCTTTAAACCTGAACTTCCATTAGCTGTAATTTCTGACTTTGGGATAAATCTCTCTCTGTTGGTGTGAGTTACGTATTTATTTTGTTTTTTAACTTATTTTTCTTTGTGTATTTCTCTGCTTGTTTCATTGAAACTTTACAGTTGAATACTGGAAAGGCACTAAACAAAATTCTGGATTCCAGTTCTAGTAGTTTAACAAACATTTAATCTGTTCTGCTGCTTTTAATTTTTGTCCTTGGAACAAATTTTTCCATATCCTTGCTGCATTTTTATACTTGGGAACATTGAAAAGCCTTGGGATTATTCTGGTTATTGATTGACACCAGTTTGTGACCATTCTGCATCAAAGAACAAAATAGCCAGAGATTAGAATTCAGTTTTCTTTTCATCCATCCTGTATGTTTGCTCTTGTTCTTCTGCTCATAGGCTCTTACCTTGTCCCTCCCTTGCTGAAGTTGCCTTGTGCTGTGCAGTAGCTTTTAAAAGTACTTTTAGGGTTGAAGGTCTTAGAACAAAAGCTTGTTTGCAGCAGAGCTGTAGAAGGGAAGGTTCATGAGAAGTTCATGAAGAATTGCAAAATATCTCCTCTCAGGAGAATTGGTAGCAATGCCTTGAGGCTGCACTTCCCATCACTGTGCTGTAGGGAACTGAGGCTGCATTGTTTTTGGAGATGCCAGTGTTGGGCAGTAGAGAAGTACGAAGTGGAGCAGAACCGTTGAGGCTCAGGCAGCCTTTCTGAAGGCAATCTTTAACTTCATTTAACTTGAGAATGGTAGGCAGTAGCAGCTATTCTTGGAAGGCTGAGGGGGACGGTTAGCCATCAGTGTCTGCTGAAAGGGCGTCTTTTGGTTATGACAAATGAGAATATTAGGAAATAATCATTAATTAGAAGTCTTTTGTTCATGTACAGGATTACTGCAAGCATTAATTGCAGGGAAAATGTAGAGGTGCAGCATTATAAAAATCATTTGCAACAAGGATAGCTTGATGTATGGTGCTTAGTTTGGAGAGATGTTTCTTCAGTATGAAATAATGGAATTTCTGTAAATTCTTCTTTCCTTGAATTAATCGTTCGAAGTACTGTCAGAGTCTAAATACTTATTTTAAGTACAAAACTAATTCCATTTAACTGAAGCCGTGGGTAGCATGTGCATAGTTAGGCTGGCACGCTGTCTTCCCCCCACCAAAACCTAAAATGAGAATCTGAATGAAGGTAACAGATTCATAATTGTTTTTGTGTTAGACTTTTAGCTTTTTCTAGGTTTTCTATTTACATGCTTGGTTTTTAAGGCTCTTTTTTTCTTTTTCTTTTTGTACTTGGCCATATTTTCTCTGGGCAGCTATGTAATATATATTTAAAAGCAGCTGGACATGACAATGTAGGCTAATCCTTCTTTAAATCATTGCTAGAGTAAAGCAAAGGCCTGATGTTGATCACAGATCCTTTAATAAACTGCAGTTTTAGAGTCTGTTTCATGCTCTTGGTCTCTAGCTGTGTACAACGCCATGTTGTCTGTTCAGCTGTTTGTTAAACTATAGAGAAATGTGGAGGGATAAAATATTTTATCTAATATAAATGTTTCATCCAGTGAAACCTTATTCAATTGCAAAAGAGTTAATTGTTTTTTTTTGTCCTCTATTTTTTAGACTTTTTTTAGCTGAGCATGATGTAATATATTCAGGCATTGAATTTTATTAGGATTTATAAAGCTTTTAGACCAGTAGCGTGGTTACAGAACTAATACAGTGGCCATGGTGTTGCTTGGATTATCAATTTAGTTTAGGTATTTTCATCATTTTAGCTTGTAGGTTAGTGCAGAGATGTAACACATCCAAAATGAAGGTGGGGGGGAGAATCCATGAAAACTTAATTACAGTATATGTGTTTAGAAGAGATACGTTTGACAGTGCCTGCCTGCTGCTGTGTAGTGTAAGTATCTGTAGTGCTTTAGGAGACCCACTGGGATCTGTTTTACCTAGCTTGGGTAGAGTGCCTGGAGTGGGAATCCAGTGATGGCTACCAAGCAGCAGGTGAAGAGCACAATAACTCACTTTGGGAATGAAAAATAATTTACACTAATGCATAGAAAGTGTGTCTAAAGTTCTTTAAAAAGTGACTTAATTAAACTTGTTGTGATCCCAGGAAGTCACTTACATGTTTTGTAAGCGCTTACACTGAGATAGATAAAATGTTAAAGACTGGAAGAAAAAGTAGGTTTCCATAAATGAAAAGAGATGTGCAAGTGTTTACATCAATTTCTATATTACAGATATATGATTTCCTTTCCATGCAGGTGAACAGCATGTACGTTATGGGAAATTTTAAATATGCTGTAATTTCAACTCAAAAGGATAATGAAGAGGGAGTTAACTAATAATATACTTCTGTTATTAAAAAAAATAAATAATTAAGTTATACCATGTGCATTGGTTAAGGCCTTGGCACATGTGCACTGCTTTGGAGTGAAGTTTGGGTGTATTGGTAGGAGGACAGGGAGGCAAATGCACTGTCCTCTGTAGCCTTACTATCAACTGGCTATGAAGTTTGATGCTTTTTGTTTTATATTTATGACACCATACAGGGAGTTACTGGTTGTAGTTTTTATAGCTGTATTTCTGTCCCCTTGACAACTTTCGAACTGGCAATAGCAATGCTTCCAACATGTTTGCTGTGGAATCTGGAATATGACCCCTCTCAGATTGCAAGTGAGTGACATTAATATATATATATATATTCTTGAATATATTTACCTTCAAAATATTTTTTTTGTTTGTTTGTTTTAGGTTATGAATTCAGTGTTTAAGACTATTCTAGACTTGACATATCCAATAACCTCTATGTTTTCTGGAGCGGCTTTTAACAACAGCATCAACAACATCTTCAAAGATAAACAGATAGAGGTAGGTTGTTTACCCACTTTACATACAGTGGATGACTTCACTGTATTCTGTTGTAACAAATGTCTTTCTTCCATTCGAGTATTAGGTATAGGGCTGTGGGATGTGTGAAAACGTTAAAGCTGTGAATGTGGGAAGGAGGGTATTCTTTCATTTTGGTGGATTTAGAAAAATACAGGAGGAGTAGATTATCTTTAGCTACTTCTGCTCTGTTTAACAAAGAGATCCAGTTGTCTGAGAGCAGAGGGTAGAATTGTGTTACTGAAGTAAAATTGCTGAGATTGTTTTATACAAGTTGGGTCTAAGAGGACCAGTACAGCACACCAAAAGAAGGTCTTTAAGAGGGCACCAACATTTTTTTTTTGTTTGGTTATTTTTGTTTGTTTGTTTTAAGATTGAGCGTTTATAAACAGCCTATTGAAAACTGAAAGAATGTCAAAGTTTTGTTTCCTGTTTTGTATATGGTGACTGTAATCACTAGATGTATGATCTACCTGAGCTGATAGCTACATGCAGAATCCCACCTGTCCTCTGTTCCCAAGCAGTAGCAGTTTATAAAGTAAATTATCAATGGCTAGATCACCAAGCTTAGAGCAGGTTTGAGTAGTCTCACAGTCTTACCTCATTTGCAGTTTTAACCACATTATTCCTGTGTTTGGAATCGTTGTGATGAAAGATTCATAAATATATTTAAAATACAGTGATAATTTGCTGCATAATCTAAAACATTCCCTACTTAAATGCAAGGATGAAAGTAAGTGATTAATCATCACATGGGGCTTGAAATAGCGTTTTGCTCTGCAGAATGGATAGTGCTGGGAATGAAGAGGTTTTACAGTGATAAGTCCTTCTGAGACTGGAATTATTTTTGTTTTGTTAGTTCTTCAGTCGTGTGTACCCCTTCCTGAAGCACTCCAGCTTCTGTATTTGGTTTCAGCAGTGCCTGATGAGAAAACATGGTTGTTGAATGACTAAAACAGCTCCTTTCTACTTGACTTGACATAGCTGTGGAGCTGCTTTGTGTGAAGCACTGAGACCTTCTGGGAGGTGCTAAGCACTGGCTTCTCCCAGTTAACTTGGTGCGAATTGTGCAATGGCATGGCATGTTACAGCGTAAGCCCATAGGATAATGCTGAGGAGAGCTTTGGGAATAAGTGAGTGACAGAATGGAGGAAAGTCTCCTCTGACCTTGGGTGGCCCTTGCTTCCCCTGGTTTACTGTGATCACTGCTTTTGATTTCAGCAGTAGATTTATTGCACTTGCCTTTAAGATGCAGTAGATTTCTTTCCTATGTTATGATTTTTATGTACTACAGCTGTCACTGTATGACCTGTTCTAACCTTCTGGTTGCAGGAAGGAAATTTTGTCCAAGAGAAATCCAATTCTGAGGCATACAACAGCCTCATCTGTGTGTGTGTGGAGTGTCACAGGCTAAACCCTTCAGTCTGTGACTGGAAGTGACAGTCTTTGAGCTGAAAGACTTCCATCAGATAAACAAGGAGAAATGTTGTGTAGCTCTGCAGGGAAGGAGACATTTACCCCGTAACTGCAATTCATATCAATTCATATCGTCGGTGCTGGTTAGCCAGGCATGTCAGTAGGCAGACGGAAACTGAAAGCTGCCTAAGTGTAAAAAGTAACTTATAAAGTGACAAAAGCATTAAGCCATGAAGAGATGTTTTCTTAAATCATATTTCAGGGTGACCAAACTTCAAAATTCTGTATTTTCTCAGTAGTTGGAGTGTTTTGGAGTAGGGTGGGTAACAATGATTTCCAACTGGAAATGCATATTAACAAGAGTTGATTACAGCCTTACAAACGTAGGTTCTGTTTGGATGCTTGGCCACTACTGCTCCATCTGGGTAGCATTCATGTTGAGCATGGCAGAACCTGAGAACTTTCTGCCCGTGGGGCTAGGTTAGGTACTGGCCAACTATAAAAGCTGAAAGTTAAGAAGTACTGGAGCAGATCTTCTTTTTCACTTGCCCTGGCTGTGAAGTGGCACTCCTGCACTTCTCATGTGTGCCCTCATCCTTCTTCTACATCGCAGCTAGGGAGTGTAACCGCTTACGTTGAACTGTTATTTCTGTCTTTGAAAGGGAGGTTTCCATTTTCTCCAAAACTTGCTCTCTAACAGTTCTTGTCAGGTAGGTGTCTCCTGGATCCCAGCAGTGTTGTTTGTGGGGTAGCCCTGGTTACCAGCAACTCCCGTGATTGCTCCTGCAGATGTCAGCCAAAGGCGCTCCAAGAGAAGAAATCAGCCTGTACAAGTTCTTTCAGAAAGCACACAAATCCAGGGCAGGGTGCTTGAAAGATATTTCCAAAAAATACAGTTACTGTTCCTCTGAAACTACCCATCCTAATGGAAGGACAGACTTTACTTCTAATAAGGGTACTTCCTGACATCTGCAGGATGCCATTTGCTTCTCATCTGCCAATAAGAAGTAGTTACAGAAACCTGGTGTCTACCCAGACAACAGGAATCGTCCTTCCACTTAAAGTCACAGAAGCTTCAGTTTTTACTTGGAGAACAGCAAGCATTCTTGCCCCAGTTCAAAGCCTTCGCTCTTCAGCTCCTAGCAGGTGACACTTCAGTGTTCCTCTGGAAGGAGCCGGGGGTGCCAGATCAGAGTATATATGACGGAGCACTGGCACAGGTTGCCTAGAGAGATTGTGGAGTCTCCTCCTTGGTGACCTTCCAAAGCCACCCGGACGTGGTCCTGGGCCCCCTGCTCTGGGTGGCCCTGCTGGAGCAGGGGTTTGGCCAGATGGACCCTGCCAGCCTCAGCCGTACTGTGATTCTGTGACATTCCAGGAGAACACCAGGCTCTGGAATTTTTATCCCTCGTGCCAGAAACACAAAATGCTCTTGCAGGTCATCTCAGCTGGAGGTTCAGGTGTGAGGAATCAGAAGAGAAAGTTTTCTCAAGTCTTGTTTCAGACTTGAATAATGCTCTCTCCGAAACGAGTGAAACCGTGTCTACAAAATGCCATCTTCGTTACTGTGTGATAGGTCATGGTTTAGTTTCCTTCATGCATGTATTTGCATGAATCTGAAAGGAAGCATAGCATAGGCTTCTTTCCCTCTTCCTAAGTATTTTTGCTTAAAATATGGTCAATGCACTGAGATCTGTGATCATCAGAATATCTTTAGTGTGGAGAGGCACCCCTAATACTCTTGTAGTCACACTTTATTCATCCGTCCTCCTTTGGCATTTATACCAGATGGATTGTAATACTTGTGCAGCATCTGTTAGTCCTCCCCAATTCCACCATATTTGCAGAGCTGCTTAAGAGATTAAACTCACTAGGAGAAGAAGAAGAGGAAAAAAAGAAAAGAAAAGAAAAAAACAACCTTTCTTGGCAGTTCAGAATTTCCTATTGAACAGCACAAAAACTTGCACCAGAAATACTAAAGAGGGAGTGCTTCTCAGCTTGCACTGATAGCTGTAGTCTGAACCTTTGTTTGGCTTTAGGTCTAGGCACATCAAAGCTATGCCAGAGAAGGCTCAGATTCCTTGTCCCATGAGCAGAATACGAGGCTGGCTGGCTGGGAAAGAAGGCTTACCTCTTCAGCCTTGGTTCAGCTTTGTGTGATTGATGGAGAACTAGCAGCTGTTGTTTTGTGGGCATAAGTGCAGTTTATTCAAACAACTCCTCCTCCTTCACCTTTGCAGGCTACCCTTTTACTAGACACCATAGAGACTTTCCAGAACTGTCCTCTTTGCAACAAACTCCTGTGCGGTTAGGAAGCCACCTCCCGTTCTGTTTTTCCAGATTCCACCCTCCCCCCAGAACAGGGCTTGTTTCTTTTGCCTAGCCTCTGTTGAATAGTCTTGTAAAGGACTTAGCTAGGCTGTTCTTTTTGGGTATTACCCTGCTTATTAGGTAGGTTATGTACCACACTCCTCACTGCTGTTTTACCCTGCAATATCTCAGGCAACTTCTGGGGTCTTCTTGAAGATCAGCTTTGCAGGATGTTCCTGTAGGTAATGCTGCAAAGCTCTGTGTTTGTCGTCTTTGACTCCAGGCAGCTTTGGGTCTCAGCAGCATTGCTCTGTATCTCCTGCTGAAATGACCCCAGCTTCATCACTGTACAATAAATCTTGAAAGTCATTTAGACTGGAAGAATGTTGCTCAAAGAGGGTCAGAACTCACGTTCTTCCCTCTTTTTGTCTTGGGCTCTGGTATTTCAGGAAGTGAAACAAGGAAGATAATAAAAAATACTTGTTCGAGAAAACTTTCATCTCATGATATCATCAGACCCCCCCATACTTCATCTAAAAGAACAACAGATATCAGAAAGGTAAACTCCTAGTTTGAGTGATGAGGTTTCTGTTATGCTCTGTATGATGCAGTCTTCTGGAACAAATATTTTTTGCTATTAAAAAAAAAATGGAAGTAATGATTTTTTTTTCTGCCTTAGTTCTGCATGAGGTATTTGCATAAGAAACAAGTTTATGTACTTAAGCACAAGGCTGATGGGTTTTTCTCCATCCATGCAGGCATTTGTGTCTGTAGCTCTGTCAAGATACAAAGGATGTCACTTTGGTTTCTCTGTTAGGCATAGGTTTTAGTTTAAGTGCAAGGTTACAGATTTAGTAAAATTAGGCCTTCCTCTGTTGCAGGATCTGTGGATTCCTTACTTCACGATCACAACAGACATCACTGCCTCAACAATGAGGGTCCACACAGATGGTAAGTGTGCAGGCAACCTTCTCCTGCAACAGGTCTTAACCAGTGATATGAAACTTCAGTGCCACCCCTTGTTCCTGCCATTTTCATCCCCTTTAAATTCGTCTCCCCTTTTGTTTCTGACTCCTCTGTTGTTTGCTGAGTACCAAATTGTGGTTGTACCCATAACAGGGAACAGAGCTGTGGGGAAGAAATTAACTGAGTTGCTGGATTCACTGTTTAGAGAGCAAACGGGTACATTGGCACCACTCTGTTTCCTTAAACGTTCTGTGAAGTGCAGGTGTTTTAATCATAAATCAGAACTAATGCGACCAAAACATTTCAAGATTCAAACTCCCCATAAATGAAGATGTATTCCCAAAAAAGAAACTCCTGTGCCTGAAGCAGAAGCTGGGTTAGGTTGTCATTTGTGTCCAGTCCTCTTTGTTTCTCTGGTGGAAAACTGTAATTCACTTTACAGTGACTGAACAGAGGAGAAAGATCTGAGCTGTCTGCTCTGCTGTCGGAATGTGGTGGCAGCCCTGTGGGATACTTGCTTTAGCTTTTGTCTGGCTATTTAGGGTAACGGTGCAGTGACTCAGGCTTCAGTGAAGACAGTGCAAACCTTCCAGGTGCCCCAGGTGTTTCTGTGGGTAGGTGAAGCCTTTGCTACCGTCTCTGATTTTTTGAGCTGGCTGTCCATCAGGTAAGGCTATCTATTCCTGCAGTCAGGGTGTGGCTTACAGAACCATTAGACTGTACTGACACTGGGGCTTTGTTGTCTTAGGACAACCAAGGGAGCTAAAACAAGCAGAAAAAGATGAACCTTTCTTAGAGGTTATGTTTTCCAGTTCCACAGCAGGTTAAGCCAGATGAAGAAACTCGCTCCATTCATCTGCTTGTCCCTGCTTCCTGCAAACACTGGTAGTAGCATGTGTGACCAGGAATTGATTTGATCAAAATGGATTCAGGCAAAAATCCTCTCCTGAAATCTTAAGTTTCAAGAGTGCAGCTTGAACATGAGGGAGTGGGCAGGGTGATGCAAAGGGTGGCTGGAGTCACAGAGGGATGAGCAAGAGCAGCCCTGACTTGGATCACAAGCTGCTATAGAAGCCCACCTAAATGTAGTTAAAATCCTAACCACTGCAGCAGCTGAACAGGTTGCTAACTTGAGTAAGTGCCAGAGTACATAGGCTACTAATAACGGTATGAGTAACACAAGAAGTCAGCATTTTTCTCATGTAGAAGTTCTAACTCAACTAAAACTATTAATAATAAAAAAACCAAGTCTGTCAGTGTTGACCTGTGCTAAGCAGTAGGAGTGTTTAGGTTATAATTAGAAAAAGAACCATTATAAGTTTAAAAAAAAAAAAAGAGGAAAAAAAAAAAGCAATCCCCAGTTTGCTGGAAAGAGTTGCTTGTTTGAAACACCAAATAGTTAACTATTGAGAACTGAGCCAATACTACATTTCTTAGTTAGTTTTGATATTTTAAAGATTCACTTCTCAGACAAGATTCCTAACATCTTTGGAAATGCAGTGTCATCTGAATTCAGCTGTTGCAAGTGTTACAAAGAGAAAAATCAGTAAATAAAAGCCTTAAAGCAGAATGTCATACAGGAAACAGATCTATTCAATTTCTAGTTGATTAAACTTTGTTTCTAACAGCTTAAAAGATTGTAACTTTCTTCCTTACAGGACTGTTAACAGAAATGTCCTCAGAAGAGATAAGATTGCCACCATGTACTTGCACTGGTTTTATAAGTAAAAGCGTTTGCTTATTACAGAGCAGGGAAAGCAGAATTTCTGGGCATCTGCAATCTGTATTTTTCATGTTCAGCTCCTGCTAAAAGTCTGTTTTCTGTGGATCTTTGTAGAACATAAGGGCTTTAGCAGCACTTCAGTCTGCTTATTCTTTCTATTCCTTTGTCCCCAGGAGAAGCGTTTTCCTTTCCTTGTCAGTGTAAGCTCAACAAAGCACTAAAGATGATCGCTGCAGTTAGGCATATGCTGAAATCTCCTTAAAGGCAGTGAATATGAGGCTTGTGCTTAAAACCCTGTTTTCTAAGGCCTTTGCCTGTATGTAGGTCTGAATGGCCCTTTTTTTTTTTTTTTTTCTAGGCAGGATTATGGTATAGAAAATAATGAACTGCTTTAATAAATTTCTAATAGTATTCTCAGGAGAACCTCTATCTCCTGATTATTTTAATGAGTGTGAAAACCTACCCTATTTCTGTGGCAGTACATTAATGGTGTTGCCATTCCTCTGTCCCGTTCCTGCAGGCTCTCTGTGGAGGTACATCCGTGCCAGCATGTCTCTCTCTGGATATATGCCTCCGCTCTGTGACCCAAAGGATGGACATCTCTTGATGGATGGAGGTTATATCAACAACCTTCCTGGTAGGTGTATAGATCAGTTGGGAAGAAGTTAACTGAGAACACATCTCGTCAAACTGTCTAAAAAAAGAAACGAGGAGAAGCACTGCAGACACCTTTAATCTCATGATGGTTACCAGGAGTCATTGTTCTCAGTTTCCTAGGTGTTTGCTTTACCATGGCTTTATTAAGACTGTTCTTTGTTATGATCTGTTTCCTAATATTCCTATTCCAAAAATATAATTCCAAGCTAATTTTGAGTTTATTTTAGCGCTCACTGAAAGGAGAAAGCAGAAATTAAGCTGCAAGCGTATAGCCTATCTTTGTGATTCTTTTCAGAAGTATCACTTGAATAGGAAATAATTCCAAGAAAGCAAGAGTATTAATTCTTCATTATTCACCCTGGTGTCTGCGTTAGTAGAACATGCTGCATCAGAGCACTCGCTAGAGGATTGTTGAAAGTAAATGATGGTTGGTATTGAAAACAGCATAGTAAAATTCTCTTTTCTTTATTGTCCAGCTGTGAGTTTTAACTGTAATGTAGCCACAGAATTGAAACAGTGAGTATTTTCAGTGGCTTTGTTAAATCAGATGTGTGTTCTTGAGAGCAAGTCTGCCAGTGTGCCTCCCTGAGGAGCTGGCAGGATAAACAAACTGTGCTTGTGAGGAAAGAGTGGGCACCTCATACCGGTGTGGGGCTGCTGTGATGGATGCCAGCTTTGTCCTCCTAGCTCGGAGGGAGCAGAGCTGGTGGCTGAGCTGTGTGCCCAGAGCCTGAAGGGTGCAGCAGGTGTCTTGGTTAGCTGCTAGCATGTGCAGAGGTGGAGTCTTGTGGTGTACTAAGGCTAATGTGGAGCAAGGGCTGTTCTGAGGGCTGAACCCAAAAGGGACCAAGGTGTGTGAATTCACTTGTGCTTATCTGGGATGTGTATTGGGTTTACGTGGTAAAGGTTGGGTAGCAGGAGGGCCACAGGGATGGCTTCTGTGAGAAGATTCCAGAAGCTGCCCCATGTTAGATAAGAGCCAGCTCCAGCCGGCTCCAAAAGGGACGCACCGCTGGCCAGAGCTGAGCAATGAGCGATGTTGTTTGTGCCTCTGTGAGAGCAGATTTAAGAAAAGTAAAAACAGCAGCTGGGATGAGAGGAGTGAGGAACAGCCTT
>VXAL01009147.1:189-11309 GCA_013399475.1 Chauna torquata
CCGCCCCATTTCTACTCGCTGCTCCACGCGCAGCGCGGTTTGGGGAGATCTTTGCTTTGTTTCTGGGGGGACGTGGTGACGGGGAGGGAACGGATCCAGCCTCAGGGCTCGGGGTGCCATTAGAGGGTGCTCTGCGTCTGTGGCCCCCGGCAGCGTGGGACGGACAGACGGACGGGCGGATGGACGTGGGGCCACCCCACGGGCTCCTGCCTCCATCCCCGGCGGCTCTGAAGCGTGGGGCTGGGGTCGGCCCCGTCCCCTGGTCCCTGCCCTCCATCCCCTCCCGGCTGGCCCTGATGTTGCTCCCCAGTCCATTTTGCCTGGTTCCTTCCCAAAACGCGCCTTTTCCACCGGTTGCTTGGTTTAAAAACCCGATTCCCCCCGGCGGGGGCTGATGCGAGGCGGGGAGACCTTGGCAGCGGGGCAGGGCAAAGCCCCCTGCGTGCTCCTCAGCTGGCGTTTGGGGAAGCTTTGCCATTTCTGCGGAGCTTTAAACCCATTTTCCCTCATCTCTTTTCACTGAAAATGAGCATCCTGGCCCCAAACGGCTCTGTGGGGCTGGGGGAGATGCCCTGAGCCCCCAGCTCCTCGAAGCGAAGCTGCGTAAAGGTGCAAACCCCCTTCATCCCCATCACCCACGTATTCGGCACAGCCCCTTTCGGCTCTGAAGTCGCCCAAACGTTGGTGCCCCCGCTGGCACAACGGCAGGCAGCCCCGAGCCAGGAGCGCGGCTCGGCGCTCCCGGATTTTTGGGATGCTCGGAGACGGGGCAACGGTGCCGGCGGCGTCCTGAGCACCACGGGGAAGTGGCCGGGGTTGCGCGGCTCCGAGCTGCCCTCTTCGGAACTTACACCCGGCGCTCATTGCACGGCAGCCGGGGCTCGTTTTTCCACCATTTCCGAGGGAGGCACCCGGGGGTGGCTCTCCCCGTGTCCCCGTCTCCGAATTCCCGCAGTGCCCATGCGGACGCCGAGGCGGGAGGGGACCGGGCGGCGGGAGAAGCTTCGTGCCACCGACAGCCGGGGCCAGCGGGCGAGGTGGCACCCGCGGTGCTGCAGCGGGCGCAAGCGCTTAATGGCATCGCCATCATAATAAAATTATTGCTCTTATTAATATCACTTGCGGAGGGCCACAGGTTCCCAGAAGAAGGTGTTGCCTGTGAGCTATGTTAGCAGCGGGGTTTGTCGCAGCGAGAGCCTCCCGAGCAAATGCCCAGGGCTCTTCGCTGTGCGCAACGGCCGCGGTGACAGCCCTAGGTGTGCCGCCGCCTTCTGCAACAGGCAAAGTCTTTGATCTCGCTCGGGATCCACCTTGTTATTTCTGCTTTGTGATCCCCAGCTCAGGTCCCAGCCCTGCAATTTGCCCGCTTACTAATTGCGAGCTGAGCGGCTGAGTCCTCGCTGCTCGGCAAAGCGGGCTTTGCTCTCCCGAATGCAGCCGTGGTGCCTCTTTGGGGTGAAAGCGGGCAGATTTGGGCTCTCTGGTCGTTCCCCCACGGAGGCGAGGGATGCTGCGGCTCGGAGGCGGCCCACGCTTGGGGCACGCTCAGCGGGGGGATGTCTGTGCCCCCCCCCCTCTTCCCACCGCTGCTGCTGGTCCCGGAGCTGCAGCTGTGCCATCAAAGCACGGAGCAGCCCCGGGCGCTCTCCTGCCCACTCCGCTTCGCTCCTCTCTTTTTCCCTTCTGCTTTGCATCTGAGACGTGGGCCGAGCAGCCCCAGGGCACGTGGGGAGAGCAAGCAGCCGAAACGGGGGGCCGGGTGCTGGCTCCGTCCCCTCCCCACCAGTGGCTTTTCTGGGGCTGTGAGGAGCTTCCCTGGGTCTGGAACGCTCCTCGCCCGGCAGGAGCTGGTGATGCCCCGTGCTGCGTTCAGCATTGTGAGCTCTAGAGGTGCTCTGAGAGGTGCTGAGTGCCATCAGCTCCCGTTGGGATAAATCATAGGATCACGGGATCCTCTAGGTTGGAAAAGACCTTCGAGATCACCAAGTGCAACCATCAACCCGACCTGCCGAGTCCCACCACTAAGTCATGTCCCTAAATCCTGGTTTCTGTCCAGGAACCGTGCGTCCCACCAGGTCACAGCCCACCACGGCCGCCTCCTGCTCCTCCACGGAGCCCCAAACACCGCAGATGCGGCAGCTCCCCATGTCCCCACGAGGGACAGCAGTGGTGGCACCGAGCCTGTGGGTCCCAGCCCCACGGTGCCACCCCAGGGTGCTGGGGACCTGCCGCCAGCGGTGCTGAAGCTCCGTGGGCGCGCACGCGTCCTGAGCGAGTCCCAGGAGCTCATTGATGCCGAGTGCGTTGCTGGAGCGGCGAAAACTCCAAGGATCAAGTTTCACCTCTGGGCTACGGAAGGGATGGAAATAAGTCGGCTATTTATAACTTTCCATGGGAAGAGCCTATTTTCCCGTTCCAGCCTCTCATTTAATCCTGGCCTAGCAAAGCTGTTATGCGTGTGTGGGAGCCTGGGGTTGTCCCCTGTGCTGCGGTGGAGGAGAAGTCCCTCTGAAGGTGGACGTGTGAGGGCATCGCCAGAGAGTGGGGGGACTCAGCATCCGCGGACCTGCTCTTTGGGGGACGCGGGTCCCTAGTGATGGAGCCGCGTGGTCTTAAACCCCGTGGTGGCCTGACCTGGGGATTTTCACTGGGTTTCTGGGGTAGGAAGGCAGCCCGCGCCGGTCTTCAAGAGGAGGACTCGCGTCTCCCGGGTTTGGAGACGTCCGACCTCCGCTGTGCGCTTTGCTACCCTCACCGGCCCTGCTCGCAGGGAGGCAGGAGCTGGACCTCTCCTCCGAGCCCACAGCCCCAGCGGGGCCGGGTTGTCCCAGGGGGCTCCACAGGGCACCCGAGGTCCTGCAGCCTTGGCGCGGGGTGGTTGGGGAAGCGAGCCCCAGCGCTGGGCTTCCCACCCCGGACTTCATGGGTGTAGCAGGGTGCTCGATGGGTCCAGCAGCTTCTTGGGCAAGCGTCTGGACGGGCGAGGAGCCAGCGCGGCGTGCCGGGGCCGCTGGCGGAGCCACCCTGGGAGCTCCCGGCAGCTACGCTCTCCGTCGGGCTCCAACCGGTTCATTCGGTTTCTCTGCCGGTTGCGTAAGGCGGAGGAGATGCGGCTGCCGCTGCCTTTCGCAAAGATATCTCGGGGTGCCCCCGCCGCGTCCCTCCGGGAATCCAGGGATCCCAGAGCCCCGGGGTGGGAGGCAGCCTCCAGGCAGGACCGGGAGAGCTCGCACGCCGAGGCTGCGAGCAGGTGGAGGCCAAGGGGAGTGCAAACTCGTCGGCTTCTCCCCCCCATGCAAATCCCCTCGGGCTGAAAATGCTGCAGTTCAGCGAACGCCGGGTGAGGCTCAGGAGGAAAAGCCCTCCCTGACCCAGCTCCCCGTCTCGCCCCCTGCATTCCTCCGCAGAGACGGTTTAACTCTGCTCCCGGACCCAGATTTGCATGTTTGCAGGGAAAAAGCTAGGAGGGAACAGGCCCGGAGCTGGAACTGGTTCCCCGAACCTCTCCCACAAGCGTCTCCAATAAAAGAGATAATTACAGAGCGCGCGGTGCTAAGCTGGCTCTTACCGTCACGGCTGCGCTCGCAGCTTGTGGTTTGGGGGGAAGTCTAATTTTTTTTTTTTTTAATGGCAGGATAAGTGGGGATCCTCAATTTCATGGCACCTTCAGACACCTCTGCTAATTAAAATATAAATTAAAAGTGGTTAAGCAATTAAGCTGTCTTTTTTAAAACAATGCGAGCCTGCTGATGGGTTAGGGCAGGAGTCGGGTGGCTTTGGCGGTGGCGGGAGGGACGGAACAGAACGGGGACCGTGCCGAGCCCCGCCAGGAGGGACGGGTCTGGACATCGGACGTTAGCCCTGGCTTTCGGCCATCAGGGAGGGTGGAAGACGAAGCGGAGGGACCCGCACAGCCGGCAGCCGAGCCCCGCGCCCCCCGTTCCCCGCGGGCTGCACAGAGCTCGCTGCCCCGGGACCGCGGCGTGGATTCGGTTGGAGGTCACCGGCAAAGCCGGCGGCCGCTGCTTTCCGTCCTGCCGGTCTCCACAGGGCCGTCTGCTCCCTGAGGAACCCAGAGTCACCCTGGTGATACCCGAAACACCTCCCCACAGAGGGATCGGGACCCTCCGGCACGGACACAGCTCGTTAGCGGGTAACGGCATCTCGACCCTAACGAAGCGCGGTGAAGGGAGCACAGCACGGACAAACCAAGATGCTCCGGGCTCTGCAAACCCCTCGTGTCCCTCCGGACTCAGCGCACGGTGGTCAGAGTGACCTGACGTGCCTTTAGAGCCTTTTAGAAGACTTTTTAGTCCTCTTTAATGGCATAAAGCTAATTTTATAACCCTGCCGAGGAGCCTCTCTGGGCTCCCTCCCTCAGTTGTGAAACAATCGTGCACAAACCGAGTCAAACCTCTCCGAGCAGAAAGTTGAGCGGGAGTGCAGCTGGGGTTGCGATTGGGAAACCAGGTTTTTGTTGGAATTCAGTGAACCAAGCACCTGCCATGAGGCTCAAAATGAGTGATTTGGCTAAAACAAGGGTCTCCCTTGAGGGTGTAATATGTCAAGTAATTTGTAGTGCTTTGTCACTGCCCGAAGAGCTATAGAAAGGCCTGTGACGAGCTGACAGCTGCAGCTAAGGACATTTGAATTGGGGATGTGTTTCCAACACCAACAATAGCTTTGTTTTTTCTTAGCTATCTAGGGAGTGTTTTGAGGCAGGTCACGGTGATGGCAGAGCGGAGAGGGGAGGGCATCGTTCCAAGCACACCTAAAACGATGAATAGAATAAAAACTAACATCTCCACTCCCCTGACACCCAGCCAACTCCCTCAGCACATAAAAAGGGGAATTCAGCCGCTGTGCTCCCAGGACAGACCTTCTCTTGCTTCTCCACCTTCTGGACACAGCACCGCTCGGCTCTCCTCTCCCGACTCGCGGCGACCCGTCACCATGTCTCGCCAGTCCTACGGTCTCAGCAAGGGATTCAGCTCCAGCTCCGCTTGCTTAGGAGGGAGGAACAAAGTCACCTTCAGCTCGGTGGCCCGAGGAGGATGCCGGGGGTCTGCTGGCAACGCCGGTGGCTTCAGCAGCAGGAGCCTCTATAGCTTGGGGAGGAGCAAAAGCATCTCCCTGGGGGGATTTGGTGGTGCTGGGGGGGCCTGCAGAGGTTTTGGGGCTGGCGGCCAAGGAGGCTTTGGCTTCGGGCTGGGTGCTGGGGCAGGGTTTGGTGGCGGCTTCGGCGGTGGGGTCGGAGGCGGCTTCGGCGGAGGTCTCGGTGGTGGTTTTGGTGGCTTCGGTGGAGGGTTTGATGGCGGGGTGGGAGGGCAAGGCTTCCCCCCTTGCCCACCGGGTGGCATCAGGGAGGTGACTATCAACCAGAGCCTGCTGGCCCCACTCAACCTCGAAATCGACCCCGAGATCCAGAAGGTGCGAACGCAGGAGCGGGAGGAGATGAAGACCCTTAACAACAAATTTGCCTCCTTCATCGACAAGGTGAGCGTGGCTTCGGCCCGGGCCTGGGCGGGGAGGTCGGACCTCACCGCCCTGTGCTGGTTGCGATGGCTGCGAGATGGCCACCAGAGAGCCCAGAAAGCCCCTGCAGGTGGTGGTGGCTGGAGAAGCGACTTTCCCGAGGGGCAGCAGAACAGCAGGAACGGGATCCCCGGTTTGAAGGCCACGATGCTGGTGCCAAAGCACGGGACTGCGTAGCAACGTGCAGAGCATCCTCAGAGGAGCCTCTGCTGGTTGACTCCCTCCGTCCGTGGGCCTTCGGGTGTTTTGGCCTATTTGTTTGCAGCCCAAGCCCATCTTTAAGGAGAAAACGCCAAAGTTATGAAGTTTGGCGCGTTTCTCCGGTTCAGGCCCTGTGAGGTGGGAGAGGGAAGGTCGCCCACCGCTGCCCGCAGCCTAGGGCTGTGAGAATGGATGTTCCCATCTACCCAGTGGGACCCTGGGGCAGGCTGGGAGGTTTTTGGAGAGGAGAAGAGGACAGGCAGAGGGGCTAAACTCATTAAATGGAGGTAACGTGGAAAAAAAGTCCGTAGTAAGATGCTTTTGGGAACAGCCTGACTTTTCTTCTGTCCACCCCCTGCGATTACCTAGGTGCGGTTCCTAGAACAGCAGAACAAAGTCCTGGAGACCAAGTGGAAGCTGCTGCAGGAGCAAAGCCCAAGCACGAGCGGCAGGAGCCTTGACCAGTACTTTGAAGCCTACATCAGCGGGCTGAGGATGCAGCTGGACGGCCTCTCAAGCGAGAAGCATCAGCTGGAGTTGGAGCTGAAGAGCTTCCAGGACATGGTGGAAGAGTTCAAGACCAAGTACGTTGTTCTCGGCGCGGACGCGGTGGCTTGGCTGTGCTGGGCAGATTTTTTTTTTTTCCCGCAAAGCTCAGGCTGAGTGGGTTTAAATTCCGGATTCACTTGTAGCGATGTCTAAGCTCTGGCTGATTTCTTGCAAGTTTGATTATATTCCACCAGCCGTGCAGGACTGCGTGTGGAGCCGGTCACAGCCCGAGACTTTCTTTGCCACTCCTGTTTTATTTATTTATTTTTTTGCATAGGAAGTGGCAAAAAAATCAAAGTAAAAGCTTACTTTGAACAGTCAGAAAATTCAAGGAATCGTACGAATTAGCAGCGTTTCGCTTGTTTCGGTGATCAGATAGCGTAACATGCTACGAGGAAGTTTTCACCAGCTGTGAGTTCTGACAGCAGGCGATGATTTTCAAGGCGTGTCTCGATGGGTGGTGTTGTCTGAGCTACGGTTGTCACTGGAGCAGGATCTTCTACTGTTTGTCTTCCCCACTTAAGAATCTATGACATTATGATTTAATGAACTAATTAGATCAGTTGCTAAATCCCACTGTAATTTCCTCGTGGATTTCCTCATGGACTCCTTACACTAACTTCCTTCACTGTCTGAAGCTTAGCTAGATCTTTCTTTGGACAGATGATGTGGGGGGGAAGGCTTTTTTTCCTGGAATTATTTATGAGATCAATTTATCCAGTTGGAAAAGCAAGAACGAAGCCTGGAGAAATGCTTCCACTGGAAGAGCTGCGAAAAACCGGGGGGGAAAGAAACTCTGGGGCTCATCAGGAGCAACCAGACCCCTCGCTTTACCAGGGCTGCAGCTTGAAAATCCACTCGGTTTCGGAGCTCAGCTCCACGGCCGCGTGCTCTGCAGCAGCGGAACGGCCGGGATGGCCGCGCTGGAGGCCAGCAGGTCCCTCGCGCCTGCAGGAGCCGGAGCGGGCAGCAGGACGCGGGCTGGGCAGCGCCGGGCTGTTGGAGGCGGCAGGAGCCGGCTCTCGTGGCGGACGGTGCGCTGCTGCTGCTGGTCCCTGTATCTCGCCCAGGGCAGGTCTATTTTTGCTGCCTTCCTTACTCTGAGGCCAGCAACCTCCAGCTGCCAGCAGCGGAGAGAGAGCCAGAACAAGCAGACAGATTCAATCTCCCTCATTATAACCAACAGGTACGAGGAGGAAATAAACAAAAGGACAGCTGCGGAGAACGACTTTGTGCTCCTGAAGAAGGTAAAGCGCCGGGCGGCCTAAGCATGCTTGAGGAGGACAAAGCACTTGCAGGCATGAGGGCAGGTTTTAATTAAACTCGTGCCTCATTAAAGAAGGAGAGCTGCAGCCAGGAGAACCTTACAGGGCAGAGGATGAGAAAGCTGGGAGCTTCTGGTGTTCCTCCTACCTGGAGCACAATGACCAGATGTCTGAATTATTGCCTTTGTCTGCATTTTCCGAGCGCTTTGCTACTTTTAATACAAAGACCCATGTGGGTGGGAGGATGTCTCAGTTCACCAGCACGGGTTTGTGTGCGTGTTAGCGGTGAGTCTCAGACGCAGAGCAGGACCCCAGGCCCGCGTGCCGCGTGGAAGCAGAGCGGCTCGCGCTCGGCCGTCCGGTGCCGCCGCGTGCGTCGGGCGGGAAGGTTTCACTCCCGATCTCTGCTGCAGGATGTGGATGCCGTCTACATGACCAAGGTGGAACTTCAGGCGAGATTAGATTCTCTGGCAGATGAGGTGAACTTCCTGAGGAGTCTCTACGAAGCGGTAAGCGGCCCAGCGCCGTCTGGAGGGGCACGGCGGGGCGGAGAGGGGCCGTGGCACTGGGAGGACTGGCAGGGCTAAAGGCAGCGCCGGTGCGGATTGCAGGAGCTGTCCCAGATGCAGAAAACCGTTTCCGACACCTCCGTGGTTCTCTCCATGGACAATAACCGAAACCTGGACCTGGACAGCATCATCTCGGAGGTCAAAGCACAGTACGAGGAGATTGCCAACAGGAGCCGGCTGGAGGCTGAGACCTGGTACCGGAGCAAGGTGAGGGCTCCACGCGTGGCGTGCGACCGTGGATGGCTGAGGCTGGTGGGACTCGGGCCGTGCTGGAATATCGGCCTGGGCAGGCTGGAGGAGCCGCTCACGCTGGACCCAACGACCTAACGTCCACGTGCTCCTCTTGCTTCTGCCTATCAGTACGAAGAGCTGCAGGTCACGGCAGGAAAACACGGGGACAGTCTGAAAGACACGAAGGCTGAGATCTCTGAGCTCAACCGCGTGATCCAGAGGATACGGGCTGAGATCGAGAGCGTGAAGAAGCAGGTAGGGGTTGCATTTCCTGGGAAGTGGGTGTGAGATCCTGGTGATTCCCTTCGGAGCTCCCTGACATCCCATGCTCTGGTCAGAGGCTGTGGTATTTGGAACAGCTGAGCCCAGGGGATGCGGGCACAGAGCACGGCGTGTTCGGGGACCGCGGCTCCCGGACACCTCCAGCTGGCTGCCCCACTCGTCGCATCCTTGTCTTTGCCCCGCAGAGTGAAACTCTGCAGAGCTCCATCGCGGACGCCGAGCAGCGCGGGGAGCTGGCGCTGAAGGACGCCCGGGGGAAGCTGGCCGAGCTGGAGGCGGCCCTGCAGAAGGCGAAGCAGGACCTGGCCCGGCAGCTGCGCGAGTACCAGGAGCTGATGAACGTCAAGCTGGCCCTGGACATCGAGATCGCGACCTACAGGAAGCTGCTGGAGGGCGAGGAGTGCAGGTGAGCGGGCTTCCAGCAAGAGCTCGATCGCGTCCTGCCGGGCCAGTGGGGAGGACGCAGCGCCTCGCACCTCCTCTGCTAAATCGTTAACGGTGTTGCCATCAGCTGGGGACTATGGTCCTTCGGACTCTGATGGACCAAGCCTGGTAGCGTGGCGCTGATTGTCCGTCTCTTTTCCTTGCAGGATGTCTGGAGAGTGCCAGAGCTCCGTGAGCATCTGTAAGTACCGTTCCTTGCTCCGACGGAGCGCGGTGGGCTGCGGGTGGGTGCCCCAGCGCTTTCCGGCCCCACCGGAGGTAACCCCACGCCTTCTGCTCGTCTCTGCAGCTGTGGTGGGCGGCAGCAGCTCTGTAGGAGGCGGATACGGCGGCGGACTCTACCTCGGAGGAGGAGGAGGAATGGGATTCGGCGCTGGAAGTGGGAGAGGCAGCTGTAACACAGGCGGCGCTGGCTTCGGCTACAGCTTAGGAGGGGGAGGATTTAGCGCCGGGGGAGGATTTGGCGCCGGGGGCGGATGTGGCTCCGGAGGGTCAGGGTTCTGCTCCGTGGGTGGAGGGCCCAGCTCTGTCGTGGTGGGGTCTGGCAGCATCCTGAAGAACAGCAGCCAAGTGTCTGTGGGCCGGCGGGCCTAGGGGAGCGAGCTATCCCCCCTCCCTGGCACCCAAAGGAGAAAGGCGGCAAATCTCACCACGACCCCTGCCAAGGCGAGGGACCCCCAACTGTATGGACCAGACACCACCCTCCTTCGGAAACCACGTGGGAAAATAAAATAAGGCTACGTTCACCAGCCAGTGACTGAGATGCTCAGCAGGGGGCTTGGGAATGTCTCGCTTCCCCGATCCTCCCCTCGAGACGCTGCAAGGCTGCTGACCGCGGGGTGAGCTGCCGGAGCTCGGCGTCTCGCAGGAGCTCGTGCTGGATCCAGGTGCGGTGCAATTGCAGCCGGAGCTGCTCATCAGCCCGGGCTTGAGCCCCAAACCAAGAATTTCCCAATGATGACTGGTCCCAGCTGAACAGATTTCCTAGCCTGCTGCAGTTTTTTTTTTTTCCTAAGCAAGATGCCGGCGGTTTCACCAGTGTTCTTCAGAAACAACTGTAAAATGTTCAGTTTTGTTCGGGCTTAACTTTTCATTGCGATGCTGAGAACACTCGTGCTTGTTTGCTTAAGCCTTTCTCCTTTGGCATGTGCCATACCCTAATAAACACTAGAGGCAGTAAACTTGCGTGGTTTTCTTCCTGACCGGGGGGTTTCGTGTTACAACAAGACTCCTCTTTTGCTGAGATCTGAAAGCATTGCCCGGCTTTCCCTTGCCCTTTGAAGTTCACACTGGAAGGACCCGGAGCGAGCTCGCAGCCGGCCCTGCTGCGCTTCTCGCCCCGCTGCCAGCCCCGGGACAGGGTGCGCCTTCTGCAGCGACAGCCGTGGGAAGCGGCGCGTCCCTGGCCGCGTGGCGGAGGGGAAAGAGGCAGCTGGGCTGAAGCCAGCTCTGGGTCAAGCGCGAAGCTTGGCGGCTGCTGCCCTCCTCTCCTCGGGGCAATAGAGGCAATCGGCCCTGTTACAGCGGAGCAGACCTTCGGGCTAGCGGCCGGCTGATGTTAGGAGCCCCTACCCTTCCCCTCGCCCCCGCTGGGTACCTTGGGATGCTCCCTACCCACTCCTCCTCTGCCCGACCATGGAGCGGGGACAGCGCGCAGCCCTCCGAGGTCCCCGTCCCCACATGGGGGGAGGCGGGCCCCCTCCGGCTGGTGCCGCCAGCTGCATCAGGTCTGCATGGTGAGGGTTTGGTAGCAGGGGGGCCACAGGGATGGCTTCTGTGAGCAGAGCCCAGAAGCTGCCCCGTGTCAGAGAAGAGCCAGCTCCAGCTGCTCCAAAAGGGACCCGGTGCTGACCAGAGCTGAGCCATGAGCGATGTTGTTTGCGCCTCTGTGTGGGCAGATTTAAGAAAGTGGAAAAAAAAAACAACAAAAACTAAACCTGTGCAACAGCAGCTGGGAGTGAGAGAGTGGGGAACAGCCCTGCAGACACCAAGGTCAGTGCAGAAGGAGGTGGACGANGGACGAGGTGCTCCAGGCACCAGGGCA
>VXAL01009148.1:23133-36706 GCA_013399475.1 Chauna torquata
ATAATGCGTATTATTTTCTCATTTGTTAATAAGATCAATGATAGAAGGGTGGAGAGTGTTAGTGAGTCAGATGCAGTTCTGGGCTATGTTTGCCACCCCCTTGCTGCCACAAGTTTGTATTTAACACAGTCTATATTTACCCAAATATAGGGTTTTTTGTTTGTTTGTTNACTGTATTTACAAGTATGGACCCCTGCCCTCCATCATGGGCAACTGCTCTTGTCTCTTTGCAACACAGACCGCCAATCTATTCTTTAGAAAATATTAAAGGAAAAAGCAAAATCTCATGCAAAGCAGACATGAGATAATGAGATAATGGACAGGTCTGGTTAGCGGTGCACCAGAAGTAAAAGACCAATGAGATTTATTAGTTTTGAACAAAACTGGAAGCTGAGAGACATGTTCCCCTCCCTCTAGCCATGAGGCTATTGCAAAGAAAAATAAGAAATCAGTTTGCATAGAGGATTTCTTCACCATATTTTTATAGGTTGTAATTTACACCTTAGGATCATTAAGACTATTACTATTATTATTTCTTCTTTCTTTCTTTTTTTTTTTCTTGACTCAATAACGCTAGTAAACAACTGTTGAAGACTTCAGTGAAGATCTCGCAGTCTGTTTGGAGAATATCCTCCAGTCGTTGAAAATTCTATGACAGGTGAAAGAAGGATATTTGATGTCACAACTTAGGTTCCTAAATCAGACAGTCCCACAAACTTAATCAGCTCAGACTTTCTTTTCTTTGCGTACCTGTAGTTGACTCCAGGGATAACCTTTTTCCCATGTAAAATTTTCTGGTGGGAGAAGCTGAAGCATGCCTGAATTAGGTGTGGAGTTCCCAGTGCATGACATCCTACTTGCAGCTATATGTGATAGCTTACTATTAGGTACATGGAAATACCATGTGTTTCAATAATACATGTGCAGGTTAACTGCTCAGCATTTGCACAGTGAGTCTCGTTTCCCCAGGCAACACTGAATTTTTCTGCACAAGCACTGCTCAAGTGATTTACACAGCATGTTGCAATGAAAGCCTTGTCTTTAAAAAATGTGTCTGATATTTTCAGAAAGTGTTGAGCTACCTACATTTTAAGAGGTAAGTGTGTGCATGTGCAAATTTCTGTAATTTCAGATGGTCCTGTACAAGCACATATTCTTTAGCTCCCAATCTCAGTTTGAGAGTCTCATTTTAAACCAAAGCACAGTGACCATTCTTACCCTTGTCTCATGATTTGCATGGTATTAACAGAAGGCTTGCAACTTGATTAAAGCAAATGTTCAAATCTACCACGTCTAGTTTCAAGAAGTTACTGGTGGGTCTTGTCTAATACTCTTATGTATTGTCTGTATAGCATATATCATGTGATATAAAAGGATTAGGATGTGAAAGAAAAGTCTCCATAACATAACTTATTCAGCAAAGAATTTTTTAAATTTTGTACAAGGCTCTTTTATTCTTCTGCTAGGACATATTTCAGTGTACCAGAGAGCAAATCAGAAGTAGCTCTTTTAGTTACATTCTCAAATTTTCTTTAAAAATAATAAGCTCTAACTGACATCTGTCTTCTCCATACTCTCTTTAAAGCTGCTAGTTATCTGACATTAAATCATAATTTATTAACTCTGATATGTTAAAGTCGTATCAGAATCATGAATGTTTTTATATTATATCTGATTATCATAATAGGTCACTGAATGCAAATTCTTTCAGAAGTATTGGACATCATGACCTGAAGAATGAATTCTTCTTTACAAATTTGTCCTAAAGAGTATATCAACCTTCCAGATCCATCTCTTTCAGAAAACGATGGGAAAATCTTATGTCACAAACAGAGAATATTAACTGATTAACTGTTTAGGAGGGCAAAACAGAACAACCTCATCCCTTTTTTTTTGCATTTTTTTCTCAGTCTAAGCAGTTTTAAAACTTTTACTGTATGTGAAAGTTAGCTTTGCTGTGTAAGTGCAATGGAAAGAAATTTAAATCTCTAAAATTTCTTGGTCTTTTCTCCTCTGTGAAAATGCTTACCCTGAGTGGGAGGTCATCTGAGCCATCAGTAACATTATTTGCCCCATCAATAATAATCAAAACATCTTCACTTTCATTCATAACTTATTCATATGATCTACTACTTTCATTGGCAGTTGTACATAATGCAAAATAAATCTACACTTAGACTGACATCCAATGTTGCCACTTTTTAGGGTCTAAGAAAACTCTGTTGCAATGCTTTTTAGATATCATACCTCCACATTAAACTAAAGATAACTTCAAAACCAGCAGGAATGTTTTGGAAATGCATGGCTGCCTTATATATTTAGAGACATATTAGAAAATATTCTCATAAATGAGTCCTAGGCTTTTGCAGTAAACCAACCTAAGTGATTCAGGTTTGCTTTTATGCTCCTCTGTACATGAATCTATGACACACATCTGCTCCATACAGCTGGAATGCAAAGGTCTGTTTATTGTTTGGATCCATGTGTGTTTTCAGTGACATTAGCAACACCGTTTTCAAAACTGTAACTGCAAGGGTTTGCCCCAATAGCAAGTATAATCACAACGTCTCGGAAAGAGGAAAGAGCAGAGGAACAAATATCAGCACTTCAACTTTTTGGTTCTTGTCTTCAGACATATTGAGGACACTGCTTCTCTTTAAAAAGCAGAAAATCCTTTTAAGATGTAAGCTGTATGAAAATGGAACCAACCAAATTATATCATGTTTTATTTTAAATTGTGTGTACATATGCGTAATGATGCTAACTAAGATTGTAATAAGTGGGTGACACAGACCTAAACCGTCAAGATGGATGAACCGAAAAAATTATCCTCATAATCCGAGATAAAGAAGGAAGGTGAAGAAGATCTATTACAACTTTCAGTGTATGCCATTGGCACAGTCAATGCAGTGCAAAAAGATGCAGGTCAGTAATTTTTAATCTTTCCAAACTGTAGGTTGGACAATAAATGAGCTCGTGACACAAACAGTAAAGTAAAATGAAGGCTAGGAAACTGTTGTTTCTGTATGAAACTGATGAAAAAAAACTAAAAATTTTGGGTAATTTAAAAACTAGTATGATAAATAAGTGCAAATTTCGGGTCTTTTTTTTTTTTTTTTTTTGAAACAAAACTGCATTAAGATTCCAAATATAGTATAATTTCTATGAGATGAAAGAATGCAGATTTTAATACAGTAATTGGGCTTCTGGCCCTGTTGCAAACTGGCACGTATGTAGGGCAAATTAAATTAGTTTTCAGAAATAAATATCTAAAGTGTTTGAAAAAGAAGGACTTTGTGCCTGATATTTAAATTAAAAATTCAAGTGTTGGTTATAAGGTGAAAGTCAAGTTCATTATGAAGTAAAGACAATCTTTAGCTCTTTAATGATAAAAATGACTTTAGATTTCTAGATCATTTTCTAATAGTCTATGACTAATTGTGAAATTTACCATTTTACCATGACTAATGTGTGAAATCTGTCGTCTTTCTTCATGATTTACACAAGGTCCTAATAAGAAGTACAGAAAGGCAATAATATGACATGAATACTAGCTCATATTGGATCTGCTCACTTATTTTAGGAAAGATATTTGTCATTCAATTTTGTTAGAACCATTGGTGTACCTATGATATCATCACTGGAGTCTGCCTTTACTAACATGACCAAGTATATCCTTGTCTATTATTCAGAAATTATATCAATTGATGCAATGCTACCACAGAAGAAACAATTAACGACACTCTGGAAGAGGAAGACTACTGAGTTTTTTTTGTCTCCCATCATTAGCCAATTAAGAGAGAAAAGGTTCCACAACAGCAGGCAATTTTACATAATCTGTTTAGTTATTATATAGAAGGCACTCTTTATTTCCCAAAACTCCTATGTTATGTGGTAAATTCTTAAAAAGTTGGATTTTTGTTCAGTTCTATGTATATTTCTTATTTTCTTGGACTGGGCAAAGCAGAGAAGGTAGTAAAATAAGTTAAAAAGCAACCCCCAAACTACCTGAGCTAAAGCTCAGAAACACTTATGGTGGTGGTGGTGACCATGAGGAGGTTCAAAACTGAAATTTCCTGTGGAAAGACAATTCTATCATGGTGTTTGAAGAAGGATAAAATAACATCCATGACCTGGAACCTTTGCATAGTGAGGACACCAATTCATGCCTCTCTGCTCTCATCCTCTTCTGACTGTTTTACAGATTTCTGAGTTAGGTAAAAAAACTGAACCACCACTGCTGTACTGCTGTTTCTGCCAGGCCATTATTTCTCACTACAAATTAAAAAAACTTCCTGATTTTGTATGACTTACAGACAGGTTTAGTAATTGGTTTAGTAATTTCTGGCTGAGATAATAGGTAAAAAAAACATAAGCTTCCAAAAAAAAAAAAAAAGTTTTTTGAATAAAATTTAATCTTTTTTTTTTTTTTTAAAGCAAGCTGAACTTTTCAGCAAGAATTAGGCGTTTTATCAGATCTGCAGTTTCTCCCCCAACAAAGGCCTTCAAAACTACCTGGGTTGTAAGTAAGATCACATGTAATGACGCTAAAAATAATTTCAATGAATGTGAGGTGCTGTTGCATGGGCTGAGAGTGCAGATCATGACAGCAACACAAAGTTAAGGAAGTTCCAGTACTGCGTTATGCTGAACAATGCATGGGTGGGCATGCACTGTGGAGTAAGGACCCAGATCTAATTAACTACTCAACATGGTGTCAGCCTTCTCAAACATGCTGTGATGAAGGTCCATTTCAGTTTATGGCTATTGATATGGAAAGTTATGAGGTCTTAAAGGACCTATGAAATTCCTTAAGTCACATTGATTCTGGGTTAGAAAATCCTATTCCAAGTTGACACATTCTCCGTTATAAAACTGAAGGGATTTTATCAGCTAATTTATCCCCAGAAATTTCTATCCCAGTGTAAGGTAGTTACCAGCAGCATCCACCAAAAATACGTCATGCTCTTTCCTTTGTACAAAATATGTACATATATATATATATATCTTGCAAAATACAACAGTTTATCAAAGGTTATGTATAACAGTATATCAGAGGTTTTTTTTCCAGGGACACAGACGAAGATATATTTTCTTTAAGGGAAACTAAATTTTTAGTCCTCAGCAGTGGTGACAGTGTTCTTACAAAGATATTAAGATAACGTAATTGCACTTGGAGACACCTTACATCAGAAACCAGGAAAATGAAGAAAAATCCAGTTAGCTTTAACAGACTGATGAAATGAAGGTAAGATGCCTCTGAATCATAATGAAAATGAATGTTAAAGGACATAAAGACTTGCTGGATAGGAAGAAACTGCTTAGCTCAAAAAAGCCTGTTTGCTGCTTTGTCACTGCACTCTTCAGTGTTCTCCTCTTCCATAAAAGTGTCTAGGTGTATATTACATTTATTTATAATGTTTGCTGTGATGATGAAGCTTGGCAACCTGCTTCATATAGTTACATATCCAGCATTATTAAATAATTCTGCCTGAATTCCCAGTTTTTACCACTAAACTGCAAGTGTGTCCTGGGTTTTGTTTGTCTCTCCCTTCCACTCCAAAAAAAATTATACATGCCCTCTTTTTTTCACCTAACGAAACTACTTCATAAATTTCTTTTTCTTTCTTTCTTTCTTTCTTTCTTTCTTTCTTTCTTTCTTTCTTTCTTTCTTTCTTTCTTTCTTTCTTTCTTTCTTTCTTTCTTTCTTTCTTTCTTCCCCCCAGTATTATCCAGCATTTTCCAGCATTTTATCTTCTCTGAAAAGCACATGTTTCTCATGGTAACACTCTCAGACACTTGTCACAATATTCTTAAAGATGGAAATAATTTCAGTTGTCCCCCAAAGCGTAATCTGTAAGATAAGATAGAAAGATGGCCAAAAAAAAAAAAAAAAAAGAAGTTTTATACTGTAGCTGTTACTGATCTATCCTCAATCTTCTGTTGGTGACACCTCTTAGAACTTCTCATACCATCCAACTGCTCAACTATGGACCCTATACTGATGAGATTTTATTACTATTTTTATTATTTTTCACAACCTGCGTTAAATCACTTGCTCAACCTTATACCTTATGACCATATAACCTCATGAATTTCAAGGAGAAGTGCAAAGTCCTGCACCTGGGGAGAAACAACCCCAGGCACCAGGACACACTGGGAGCCATTTAGCTGGAAAGCAGCTTTGCAGAAAAGGACCTAGAGGTCCTGGCGGACACTAAATTGAACATGCGTCAGCAATGTGCCTTTACTGCAAAGAAGGCTAATGGCATCCTGGGCTGCATTAGTCAAAGTACTGCCGGTTGAGGGAGGTGATCCTGCTCCTCCACTCAGCACTGGTGAGACCACAGCTGGAGTGCTGGGTCCAGTTCTGGGCTCCCCAGTACAAGAGAGACATGGAGCTACTGAAGAGAGCCCCAACTAAGGGCCACAAAGAGTGTCGGTATCACCTGTCCTATGACGAAAGGCTAAGAGAGCTGGGACTGTTCGGTCATGAGAAGAGGAAGCTCAGGGGGATCTCATCAAAGTTGATGAATACTTGAAAAGAGGGTGCAAAGAGGACAGAGCCAGGCTCTTTTGAGTGGTGTCCTCTGCCAGGACAAGAGGCAATGGGCACAAACTGAAACACAGGAGATTCCCTCCAAACATCACGAACCACTTTACTGTACAGGTGACAGAGCACTGGAGCAGATTGCTCATATAGGTAGTGGAGTTTCTGTCCTTGCAGATCTTCAAAAGCCACCTGGACATAATCCTGGGCAACCTGCTCTAGGTGTCCTGCTTGAGCAGTTGGGCTGGACCAGACGACCTCCAGAGGTCCCTTCCAACCTCAACCAGTCTGAGATTCTGTGAGTCTGTGATACCATGATTCCTCTTTAACATGTATGGTTGCTTTTGTCTTGTTAACCACACATTATGGTTATACATTAACACCACCTCCCTGCCCCCGCCTTCCTACTTACTTCCCTTCAAAAATCTGGCTAAACTTTTTGAGATTTTATGTGTTGTTTCCTTGTACATTTCATACTCATATTTGTTGAAAATATTGCTTCTTCATAGCAGGAACTGTGTAGACAATTTTTAAGTTACAGCCATGGAAAGATGAGACAGATAGGTAGATAGATTGATGCTATTGAAACATGAACAACAAATGGGTCAACTAGATTCATTTCATGGAACATGTGACTAATTTTACATAAGATGTGACAATTTTATGAGTAAGCGGACAAACTTAAAAAAATCATTATTTTCTTCATTTGCTGAAAAAAAAAATAGTTATAGAAAATTCTAGGGCTATTTTCATCACTGTTACCAGTGATATTATTGTTACTGATTTCAACAGTATAGCACTCAGGAGGGCTTGTACTGAATTTTGTCCGCAAAAATATAGTTTCTGCTTATCAGAAGGAATCTAACACTCAGTGTTGCCCCTTTCAATTATTTACTGTCTTTAAGGAGTATTAGTAATTTACATCTTTAAATAAGCAAGGAATTCCAGAGCATTCTATTTATAATTTCATATTCAGATAACAGCTGTGTCCAGAGACTATGTTACAAAGGTTACAGTGATAAGCATATATAAGACCTCTACATATCTTTTCCAAAATATTATTTCTAGAATATTTGTCTGTGACCAGAGAATCTGTCTGCTGACATCAAGTCCCACTTCTCTTGTTCTCAGCAAGTGAAACTATTTAGATTAGAATCTATGGACTGAGCTTTAATTTCCAGTGAACAAGCCATACACAGTTCAGAACAAAATTGGTTTTGAACATTGGAGTTTATGACAAGACTGACAAGATATTTTGTTATGTGCATTGGCATCGCATGACTTTACTGGAAGTTTTAGAGGAATTCCCTACTTTTGCCACCATCATCTTCTAACCTGTGGATGACCAGAGGAGATTTACAGCAAGTACTTTGTGTGTGTATATATATATATATATATATTTTTTTTAGGAAACTATTCAGTTCTAGTCAGCTGCCCTTTAAACAAAATTGGGAGTACCAGGAGAAGACATGAGAGATGATGTAACAGGGTCCAGGCGCCCTTATCATAGAAAAGGCATATTGTTTGAAAAAAAAAAAAAAATCTTCAGGACATCTCTGGGAACTTTTATTTTTCCTAACTAAAATAGCAGTATTACAGGGTAAGTGAATGTCCAGATGCAGGGACAGAAATGCCTGTGTTTAGTATAGAAATACCAGAGCTAGATTTAACACTATCTCTGGTATTAATAGGTATTCAGTAACAGGAATGTAACAATGTAGTTATCTTGAGTGGATTTTGCATGCTACTGTTTTCTAGGAACACCTGTCAGGTCTTCTTAAAATAGCTCAGCTACACCCCAAATGGAATCATGGAACAGAATATCCCAAGTTGGAAGGGACCCACACAGATCATTGAGTCTAGCTCCTGACCTCACACAGGACTACCTAAAAACCAGACCATGTGTCTGAGGGCGTTGTCCAAACCCTTCTTGAACTCCAGCAGGCTTGGTCCCTTGACCACATCCCTGGGGAGCCTGTTCCAGTGCCTGACCCCCCCCTCAAAAAAAAAAACCTTTCCTAACACCCAGCCTGACCCTCCCCTGTCAAAGCTCTGTGCCGTTCCCTCAGGTCCTGTCACAGTCACCAGAGAGCAGAGATCAGCGCCTGCCCCTCCGCTCCCCTCGTGAGGAAGCTGCAGGCCGCCATGAGGCCTCCCCTCCTCTCCTCTTCTCTGGGCTGAACAAACCAAGGGACCTCAGTTGCTCCTCATACATCTTCCCCTCTAGACCCTTCACCATCTTTGTAGCCCTCCTTTGGATGCTCTCTAGTAGTTTTATCTCCTCCTGATACTGTGGCACCCAAACCTGCACACAGTGCTGGAGATGAGGCCGCACCAGGCAGAGCAGAGAGGGACAATCCCTGCCCTCGCCAGCCAGCAGTGCCATGGTTGACGTTCCCCAGGACACGGCTGGCCCTTCTGGCTGCCAGGGCACACTGCTGGCTCATGTTCAACTTGCTGTCAATCAAAACTCCTTTTCACGGGGCTGCTGTACAGCCTCTTACCCTCCAGTTAGTACATACATCCAGGATCCCTCTGTCACAGATGCAGAATCTAGCCCTTGCTCTTGTTAAACTTCATATGACTAGTGATTGTCCAGCCCTCTAATTTGTCAAGATCTCTCTGCAAGGCCTCTCTGCCCTTGAAGGAGTCAACAGCTCCTCCTAATTTAGTATCATCTGCAAATTTACTTAGTATGCATTTGACTGCCGCATCCAGCTCACTTACTTACACTGAAGAGAATTGGCCCCAAAATGGAGTCCTGGGGAACCCACCTAGTGACTAGCCGCCAGCCTGATGTAACCCCATTTGTTGTAACCCTTTGAGCCCTACGCACCAGCCAGCTGTTCACCCATTGTATTTTGTACTTGTCTAGCTGTATGCTGGACATTTTGTCCAGAAGGATATTGTGAGAAACAATATGGAAAGCTTTGCTGAAATCCAAAAAGGTGACATCTGCTGGCTTCCTTTGGTCAAGTGGATGGGTAACCTTATCATAAAGGGAAATTAAGTTGGTTAAACAGGGCTTTCTCTGTGTGAACCCATGTTGGCTACTACCAATGACTGTCTTGTCTTTCAATTATAGTAAATGGGTGGTCAAGGAAAGCTTCAGAGATGGTTCTGTCTAAAGTGTATTGTAGACAGGAAAAAAAGATCTTGTGCAACAACTGTACATACAATTTTTATGATGGGGAAACCACTATCTCATGGTCCCAATGACTGTCTGAAGCTCAATGATATCTTCACTAAGAAACAGGAATTCTTTGTAAGAGGTATATATATTTTTTACAAAATAATATAAATTCATTGAGAAGTATGGAGTAGAGATTAGCAGAGATCTGGCTGAACTATAAACCTTAGCATTGCATTTCTCCTGCAAACATATTTTAATGAATAACCCCTTCTCTGGGGTGTCAGACACTAATTCTCAGGTAGTATTTAATTTTTGATAGGCTCATGTGGAAACCATAGTCAATTTATGATGATCAGGAAGTCTAGTGAGGTTCATTACTGTTGGTATTTAGATACAAAACAACATTCCTAAATAATTCAGCCAAACAAAGAACCAACTGGATCATAATGTCAAGAGTTCTTCTGTTGACAAAGAAAGTCAATGACGCTGCAGATTTTCTGACACTTAATGTGTTGATTGACATGATACTGTCATTATTTTCCACCATATATTCTGAATTCCCTGGAAACATAAAAGAGTATGCAAATATTCTCCTTCATGCTTTACAGGATATAGCGTTTATCCTCCTAATGTTCCAGCCAAAATCAGCACCTGGATGAAGAGCAGCTGGCTAAAGCTGAACCCAGGAAAATTAATGCCAGTTGGAAAAGGGAAGCTCTTAGAATTTGCCTCTTCAATTCATAATACCTGCCCCCAAACCCTCAAAATCCTAGTTATAATTTTCCCCCATTATCAAAGATCTAGCTCTTTTACAGAGCTCTTCATATATACAGCTACATTTCCTACTCTACTCTTTCTAGCAGTCCTATAAAATATACTAAGAATGAAATTGCCCAGCTTCCTTAAGGAGTATTTTCTCTCAGTGCATTTATATCTTCCATTAACACTAATGGAACATACATACTCACATAGAAAAGAAAATATATCCTTTTATTGTTTAACTGCCATCTAAACTGTCACTGTCCTGTCATCCAATTTCTCTTTCCAGATTGGTTATCACTAGTATTACTAGTGTCTTATTCTTAGTATAGATTGTCTCTTCCTTTCCATAAGTTCTTTTCTGTTGCATTAAATCCCAGTCAGTTTACTGATTCAGTTGTATTTGTTACAGTAACGATTTCATAGTTACGCTTAAAAATAGGCAGCTCCAATGCAGACTAGGCACTTGGTCTTTTCACCTCTTCTACAGAACTTAAGACTGTCAGGCTCAAATATATATTGCTTTCCTTTTTTTTTATAATCTATAATCACCTTTTTACAGAGAGAGAGATAGGATGCACTCCGTCATGTATCTACGTCTACATCTGTAAGTTAAGCAGGAAATGCATCTCTTGATCTGAGTAACTCTCATGCAATGCAGTTTCACCAGAATCCCCATGCAACACTGAAATCACCTATGCAATGCTGAGACATGTCACACCAGTTTATAGAGTTTTTTCTTTGCTTTTTAATTTTTCCTCATATACATTTTTGCTCAGTAGCCTACAGATCGTAGGACCATATAGGGTGTTTTCAAGGATTTAAGATACCTAAGGTAGCCTCCCTTGACTCTCCTTAGTAGTGTGGTCAGAGATTTCATTCTGCCTCACAGGTTTTTTTTGTCCCATCCCACATGGATTGCACCTTCTGAAAAACATAACTCCACAATTCAATCTAGCAATAATCATAGAATCATAGAATTACTTGGGTTGGAAGTGACCCTACAGCTCATCTAGCTGCGACTCCCCTGCCATGAGTGAGGACACCTCCTGCTAAATCAGGTTGCCCAGGGCCTCATCCAACCTGACATATGACATAACTCCCTCCAACAACAGCTGTTCATATCCATCTTGACGAGCTAACAGAAAGCTCAGCAATTGTGGAACAGTCACTGTGAGGTTTCTGAGAGTTTGGAGGCCACAGAAGCATATCACAGAGTCCCTTTTCTGCTTTGTTTCTGTCCAGCTTAAAGAAGAGTTTCTGTTCCTTATGTTTGTTCTCAATAACATAATAAAGCAAAAACTAAAAAACTCAACAAGACATCAACAGACATAAAAATACTAGGCATGCAAATGAAACTATTTTTATTTATGTGCATGAGAAAACTCAAACATTTAAATTGTACTTTCTACCATTGTATAGAAAGCATGGATATGGAGATAAGGGATCCTGGATAATAAAATTCCTAGATGGGACACAACTTGGTATGTTACTTTGCATGTATATCTTTCGATATATAGTTTCCAGATAATAAAATCAGTGGCATAATAGCTGTCTGTTTTAAACAGATACATGATTAGAAATTGTAAGCATGAAACCAGGACTCAGCACAAGGAGCCACTAAGCTGCACTGTGAGAGTTGTAGAGCCAAACTGGGTTGCAGGACCTGTAACAGGATTAATTTTCTTTTTTTTTTTTCCTTTTTTTTTTTTTTTTTTTTTCTCTTTCTACAGATTTACTTCACAAATTGACCTGTATTGATGCAACAAGTAATATGGCACAGCAGAGAAGGATCCATAACATGAAACTCCTGCAGATGGAGACCTGAGCTACACATGATATGTCTTTTGAGGGACACTAGCTTAAAGTGGACTAACTGTAACTTGTAGTTCTGGATTGAATGATTGTTACTGATAGGAGTGTTTTAGATGTTCTCCTGAGGCACATTTTTCAGTTCATTTCAAGTGAAAAGGAATCCAGTCCTTGGCTCCAAGTCCACTCCACAAAGCAAACCCAAGTGCAGAAAGTGGGGATTATTAGCAGATACACTTTAAAAGCACACTCCTAATGCAAACTAAAATGCTAATCTGGATATAAGGCTGTCCAGAGAGGTTATTGAATATTTATCCTTGGCATTAATCAAAACTCGACTGGACAAGTCCTTGAGCAAAGCGATCTAAGCAGGCTCTGATTTGAGAAGGAGGTTCGACCAGTTGACCTCCAGAGATCTCTTTGAATCTGAATTATTTTAAACATTTCATACAATCATTCTTTTTTTCATAGCTATATGAATTTTTATTTATGAAACCAGTGAAAGTGTACTAGTGAAAATTTCCCTTCTACCCTCATTTCTATATTCCTACAGAAACATTTGAATTAAAAAAAAAAAAAAAAAAGAGGAGAAATTAGAAGGAAAACATTCTCCACACAGACTCCACTGATTAAAGGTGGAAAGGGTCTTTAGCTCTACCTTAGTCAAGAGGACTGAAAAATTCTCTTTCAAGCAACAGGAACAACTAATTCAATTATATAATTGGAGATATTTATTATAGCATGGAGATAAAATCTTAGGCAGCAAAGAGAGCTTGAAGGGGAACCCAAAGTGAAGAGAACAGCATTACTTACTCTTCACTTCTATACACATTCTCAAGGAAAGTAAAAATATCTGATGAACTGTGCCTAGTGATGTAAACTGGCTGGTTATGAGCTTCACTACTTCGCAGAATCCACGAATTTCACATTGCAGTTTCCAACTATGAAGGAAATGACTCAATATGTTTTGTATAAGCCTACAAGTACAGGTGTTGCTGCATGTATGGGGCAAGAGACTGCATCTTCACATAAATCCTTTGTTCGTAGAGAGAGAAAAGAAATTACTAAACAATGGTATCATAGTGGAGGATAAGGTGGAACACAGAGGACTGTCTGACTATCTTGAAAGGACTAAATAGTCATTACTTACTGTACTGTTTGCCTTCAGAGAACAGACAGCCTACCATGCAAACCAGTTCAGAACAAGCTGTTCTGACCTTCTACTCTTTGGTCTCTAGTGAGGCAGATTTTTTTTTTTTTCTTTTCCCTTTTTCTTTCTTTTAAGGGGATTTTTTTTTTTTTTTTTTTTTTGTATTTAT
>VXAL01009148.1:39751-53145 GCA_013399475.1 Chauna torquata
CTCATCTGGGCCGCACTCCCTGAGCTTGTTTATGAGGATGTTATGGGAGACAGTGACAAAAGCCTTACTGAAGTCAAGGTAGACCACATCCACCGCTCTCCCCTCATCTACACAGCTGGTCATCTCATCATAGAAGGATAGCAGATTGGTCAAACATGATTTCCCCTTGGTGAATCCATGCTGACTACTCCTGATCACCTTCTTATCCTCCACATGCTTGGAGATGACCTCCAGGATGAGCTGTTCCATCAACTTTCCAGGGATGGAAGAGAGGCTGACTGGCCTGTAGTTGCCTGGGTCCTCCTTCTTGCCCTTTTTGAAGACTGGCGTGATATTGGCTCTCTTCCAGTCCTCAGGCACCTCTCCTGTTCTCCACGACCTTTCAAAGATGATGGAGAGTGGTCTAGCAATAACATTGGCCAGCTCCCTCAGCACCCGTGGGTGCATTCCATTGGGGCCCACAGATTTGAGGATGTCATATATCCTTGGTCAATGCTGGCAAGGATATAGGGAGAAGAGAAGTTGAAGAGTGCATGAAGAAGACAGATTCAACAAGTTTTGAAATTTGTTGCAAGAATGGAAAGAAAAAAAGCTGTTAGCACAATTCTGCTGCTCTTTTATCTTTTCCTCCCTCTACTATTATTTGATTAATGACAAATTGTGTAGATGACAAATAATTTCTCCTACTTAACTGCCAACATTTTTATTTTTATTTTAAATATTCATAAATAAATTTAATGCGGGAGACTAATAACATTAGCTAGAGCCAGACAAAGCTTAGGCAGGCATTGTGCAAGTTTTTCCATATGGCTCTGCCAGAACAACTAAATCTTTATATTTAATACTTCTGCTAATATTCCAGGCACAGGCTCCTTTTGTTCTGCAGATACCACAACAGTGGTGTTGGTCTTATAAAATATGTAGATTAAAACAACAATTTTTTGACGTACTAATACCTTGCTTGAGGCCAAGCAAACAGAGGTTACTGGGCATTTGAGAGCGGTTCTCCTTTTATTACTGGTCTGTTATACATATGGTCAGACAGTGCTCAGTCCCCAGGTATAAGCGCAAGATGAATGGAGCTGGAAAAATAAATCCATGGCTCTCTTCCTGCTTCCTAAAAGGTTGGGTCAATCCAGTTTCTTGCTCCTTAGTGAATCTGGGTGCATCTCTCTACAGCAGCTATGGCCGACCTCCCTTGAAGGCAAGATGATGACAATGACAAATCAGGGCTTTAGCTTTCCTCCAGTAAAGGCCAGAACTGCTAAACCTCTAAAGATCATTTAAAGGATGCACAGGATGCTGCTTATAAAAGATGGTTCAGATGTCAACAAAGTATTACAGTGCATTTCTCCCAAAGAGGACTATTAAAAATTCACATAAAGCCTGCTGTTTGGCTAGTCTCCTCTTCGTGTCTGCACAGAGCTTCCAGAAAGTCTCTTCACAAGTGCTGTAAAAACCAATTAATAAAAATCCTACCCAACACTGGGAACCTCTAATGACTGAGAGAGAACCAAAAATCAGAGACCAGTATCATTCCGTTAGCAGTAGTTAGTCTTTTCAGTAGGGAAGATTAGAGCCTTGAATCAGCTGCAAAGATATTATGGCTAGAGGAATCAGATGGCTGGTAATGTGAGGGGAAAAGGATGAAAAAAGAGAGAGAATGTGAAAGAAAGACATATCGAAACTAGAATAACTTTGCATTCAATGAGGATCTATCTTCCTCACACTCGGCAGCTATTTATATATTGCCTTGTATTTCTTGAGTTTATTAACAATTGAGAAAGAAAGCTAGGAAATGTAGTACAGTATTCTACAGACTCCATAGCCAAGTCAATCTCATCGCTGTACAACACAGTAAATGCAACAAGCCCTGAGCAGTGTCCAAATTGAAGACTGAACACCTGGCTCTCATTTATTATGAATTTACAATTGAAAACAAAGTCTTGACTTTTACAGCCAAAAATTTAGTGACTCATCCCAGCAGCTCAACTCTCACCCATCCTGACCAACCCAACAGGAAATGAGCTAAGAAGAACAAAAGCAACCTGAAAAGATCAGTATAATTTGCCTCTTTCTCCTAGGTGTCTCCCCCTCCTGGCTTCTGAACTCAATGCCAACATTTTAAATAAAAGAATAAACAGAAAATATGACAGCAACAAAACTGTTGAGCTGCTTCCATCCACCCCCACACATGCAATGATAAAACCAAAATATGACAGAAATATTTACTCTTGGCAGGGCAATGCAGCTTTCTCATCCTGAAGTATCACAGCCCCGCAAAGCATTTTGCCTGTTAGTGATACTCTCCCCCTGCCCCTTTGAGCTTCTCAAATAAATCATGGTACTGAGATGCAGCCATTTCTTTGTTCCTTAGGAGCCTGATTGTCCCCAGGCAGATACCAACAGGCTTTCCCAGGGGTGAGGGGGGAGGCTCAGGGCAGATTACAGCCTGGGTTTGTAGCTCTGCGGGAAAGTCTGAAACGTTAAAGCAGAGTCAAATTTCAACATTGAAAAAATTCCTAGAGCATGAGAATTATGAGATCTTATCCAGGAATACAAGGTGAGGGGAAAAAAAAAAGCCCCCCCCCCCCCAAAACCAACACTGTCACCACAGTATTTCAGAAGAAGATGAGGCATCCCAGGCTGCCCACAGACCCGGTAGCCTGCTCCCAGGCTCTCTGCCATACAACTGGGTGCTTGGCAGTGCCTGCAGCCAGCGCCCCTGCAAGCCTCTCGCATCTGCAGCGGGCGCTGGGAAGCGCTGGGAGCCCTGATGCGAGCTGGGTCTCCCGGGGCTGCCAGGCAAGCTGTTGGGGAGGTGGGTGAGCTGGCAGCAGTCCTGCCGGGTTTCTGTCAGAAAATACAGGAAAATCTGCCTCTTTCCAGAGAACATTTGAATTTCGTCAAAACAGCATTTTCCAGCACAATAATTTTTCCACCATGAATTTTCTCTCTTTCAGTTTGTTCGTGTCATTACCTCTGTTGGTTCTTTTTCTCTGTAGCTGACCAGCCTTGCCTTTTCTTTAATGTCTCCAGCCTCTCACTGCTTTGAGGCGCAGTCCATGGGGAGGACAGTGAGGAAATATCCAGGCCTGTGCACATTCCTGAAGGGAGGATCCTTTCTCCTCCTCCTCCTCCTCCCCTCACAAGTCACCCTGCTGAAGCACTGCATTTAAACTATGAATCAGCACGTGCATACCAGCATCCCACAAAAGGCCAGCAGAGGAAAGTGAGTTAAAGTGTCCAGCTATTCTGAAATCAATTTCATCATGAATTTTGCTCAACACAAATATTACTCCTCTAACAATGGTATTCTCTGCCATAAGGTTGGCCACAACCATGCTAATCATTTAGCAAAAGATACAAATATGTTTATATAAATATATGTATATATCAAAAACCACAGAGAAAACTATTAATGTGGGGTTTGCAAGGTAGAAAAAATATTGTTGTATGGTAGTTGCAACTGTAGTACTGTAAAATAATATGTTTCTTGGAATAAAAAAGAGCACTCATGTAAAGAAGTAAGTGATAGCTCCCCATTACTCTCATATTGACTTATAAAAAGACATCATTCATTTGTGGCATCCACTGCTACAGGATATATTGTGGCACATACTGATTTTTAAAGGATTCTTTCTATGAAGAGTATGATAGGAATAAAATTACAAAGGATACAAATATCCATGCTTATGACAAACTGAATTCCTGCTGAACTAGAGAACACATTTCAAATCCTTACAGAGAAAGAGAAAGACAACTTGGGAAATCAGAAATTCTGATTTCTGTAACTCTGGTTCTGACACTGACTCCTCTCACAGCCTTGGGCAAGGCACTTGAATTCTGCCTGTCAACAGAAATAATGTTTAACTACCTCTTCTGGATCTTCTAATGATTGATTTTCTTAATGTTTTCAAAGTGTTTTAATAAAACATAACCAAAGCATGACCAAACCAACATAATCAAAACAAGCTAAAACCATGTACATCCACTGTGTTACAACAACTTTAGAGATTTTTTTTCCTTCTGAAACATCAGGTACTGACCATTATTATGACACAAAAAGTCACTTTTTTTTTTTTAATTTTAGAAAAGTCACAGAATGCTTATCTATAAAGCAGCTTTCAAGTTCCCTGTTTCCCCAGCATTTGCAAACATAACTTCTGTTACAGGGGCTCTTGCTATAGGAAATAACAGTAGATATTTAGCTCTTGAAATTATTACTGTGGTAGAATATGATACAGATGTAATTGTACCAACATATACTTGTAAATATTACCAATGTAATTATACCACAGATATGTTGTTTCAGCAGAGACAAATTATAATGTTTGGGTACATACACTAAATGCAAAGGCATGCTTGTGCCCATTAAAGCTTTTGGTACCATCTCCAAGAATTATCATCTTGCAAACCTAATTTTCTGTCTCCATTTATTATTTAACAACAGAATCCCCTCCAAAATAGTCCAGATCTTAAAACAAATTAACAGAGATCTCCAATCAGGAGGAAGGAAATTGTTATCTTAGGTCAGATCCTAATGTTACTGGAGCTACCTGTGGCATGGTATCATCAAAATCTGTGCCTTTAATTCAGGTTGTGAGGCAGTCTGTGAGTGTGGGGGACTGCTCTGTAGCACATGGTGAATTTGGACCTTTCTGTGTAGGAAATTAACAGTTGCCCTCTTAATGAGACTGAGGAATAAGCACAAGAGGAAACCAAAAGCACAGGTACTCAGGTAGAGAGTGGGCCAGAATCTGCTTTTATTCTACTCTCCTGCGCTGATCTGTTCACAGTTTTTCCTCTGTATTTTATTATTTTTCTGGACTGTTTCATCACAGCACAAAAACTGAGTTTATCCCTCACGCGAGATTATCTTGTTATAGACGATCTGGTTATTGAATGTTCTCGACAAAGAACAATCTTGTTAATAGCTTGCCTGCTCAAAGACGTGTCACTTCAAATCCATCATATATCTGGATCTCAGCTACATATAAATGCCCTCATCTGCAGCTCCCCTTCCTCAGACTGATGATGGTTGTTCTGCTTTGGAGTCAAATGTCTCACAAAAGACTTACTCAGCTGGGGGAATTTATTTCACATAAAAACAGTTATACAGAAGTTTTATCTAAATTACCATCATTTTTCTTTCTATAAACCTTACAGTTGCCATTTTTGCAGTTTTCCTTGAACACTGTAATCCATTAAATTTTGGCTGAAGTGAAAACACAGGTCAAAAACATTTCCTACAGATCCACATATGCAGGGAAAATGATGCGAATATATCTCCTCTGAGGCATCATCTGACCTGGGGAGGCTTGCACACATAGCTCAAGGTCCATGAAAACTCTGGGTGCACACTATTCTCTCTGTGTTCCCAGGCATAAAGGGGGAAAGTAATACAGTCTATAAACACACTCTGCCCCTTACAGCCCAGCACACCTGACGGCAGTGCTGGACATTAGGGAGTTGTTAGTGTCTGCATACCTGCTAATGATTCTGGGGTTCATCCTCAACATTTTTAGAGGGACTAAAACCACACATTCCCAGCATGACTGTAAGCACTCAAGTTGGATGCTAGCCCAAGGGGTCTCTGTCAGATATTTTTTCTTTCACCACTTCCATTTGTAGGTTCTCTCTTACGAACAGACAATGGATGATCATGAATTCTAATAAAAGTTAGATAAAATACAAGGTATAATTTGACCTAATAAAAAAAGACATAGAGCTTATTTCCCTGTTATAGCAACAGGAGATATTTTGAACAGAAAAAACAAATTGCATTATTTGTAACTGATGTGATTATGAATCCTACATTTTGATTTATAAACTTTTTGGGAAGCTCTCATGTTTAATTTCAATGATTCCTGTGAACAGTTCACCTCCTGTCTTACATGGTGCATCATGAGTAGGGAGAAGAGGCAGGAGATGTGATCTGAAGACAAGACAGTTTTGCATTTGAGAATGTGACTTACAGTCATTGGCACACCATCAAGAGGAGGTCCTGGCACACAGCAGAGGTAACAAATACATCCTCTGAAGAAAAAGAGTATCAGCTGCTGCACAATGCACGAACCTCTGCAGAGAGACAGATGGAGGGTAAGTGCAATAGCCAAGTAGAGGAAATAACAAGGAAAAGTTATTATAAAGAGTTACAAGCAAGAAACACTGCTGAATGGTTTTGCTGAGACCACACTCAACTCACTAGCGATATAGTTAGATCAGTACAAGAAACCTTGTTCAAGAAGAGGGTAAATGCCTGTTAAAAATATATATATATATACACATTCTGGATGAAAGAGAGGTTGTCAGTAAATGAGCTGTTGGCTTTTCAAGGGTCAATATAAATAGAAGCAGATCTATAGAAAAAAAAAAAAGACTCTTTCCTTACTAACCTTATCTATGACCTTGAATAGAGGGATGTCAAATGTTTTAGATATTGTTAATATAATATATACCTGTAAGTTCTTGTAAACATACAACTTTAAGCTGGTAGATATAAATATATCCCAGATACAAATACTTCCCCTTTTAATGAGATTACTGCTATGTTTTATTCAAGCCTGAATTCTGAAAGAGACATACTCTTAAAAGCAATGTTTAAGCCACTGCTATAGGTTAATACCCTGGACTGTTACAAATAAACCCTTTTTCTGAATCAGATCTGTTGCACTTGAGGTGTGATTCACAAATTCAGCACTCTCGCCTTCCAACATACATTTGGATAAGGGTTAACTAGATAGTGTTTCTTTATGCTGTGATGTTGTCGATAGATCACACCATGGACACTGAATAAATGATTGACGGGTACAAAATCAAGCACTGATGTTCAGTATTGTCCTGATAGAGGCCTTCAGGTATGTTGTCCTTGGGTTAAACATGTATTTCATGTCTCCATGAAATAGAAATATGAAAGATAGCTATTCCCACCCTAACTACCCTGTTACTACCTACTACTATAATTAGAATAGATGAGTGAGATAAGAGTACTTTGGAATACAGTTTGACAAGCACTTAAAATGAGCATAAACTGAGACCGTCATGAAAATAAGCAGCTTTGCCTTTGACCCTGTCTCTGGCTGATCTGCATACTTTCTCTGAGTAATACGTGGACTTTTGTGACCACTGCTGAGCGAGATCAGGGAAGTGTTCTTTGTGAAAACAAAGCAAATAATGAATAGCACCACCACCACCGACAACTATTATTATTATTACTATTGTATTATTACTATTTTTAATAATAATCTGTGTAACTCATGTCATTGCTCCAATCCAGTTCACTCTAGGATTGCAGAATACCTGTGCAAGAACCCCGATTCTACAGGAACAGGAACAAGGAGCAACAGGAGGACAGGGCTTCTTTTTGTGGCTGCTGCAACAACTTAAATGGACTTTAAAAGTTCATGCAACTGTACTTCATTTGACATCCAGTGAGGGCATGACGATTTTCTCAGAAATAAATTCTAACCATGGAGTTCAGTAATGAATTTCATAGGAAATCATAGAATCATCACAGAATCACAGAGTGGTTTTGGGTTGGAAGGGATGTTAAAGCCCATCCAGTTCCAACCCCCTGCCATGGGCAGGGACACCGCCCTCAAGTTCAGGTTGCCCAAAGCCCCATCCAGCCTGGCTTTGAGCACTTCCAAGGATAGGGCATCCACAGCTTCTCTGGGCAACCCGTTCCAGTGCCTCACTTCCCTCTGAGTAAAGAACTTCCTCCTAACATCCAATCTAAATCTACTTTCTTTTGGTTTAAAACTATTCCCCCTTGTCCTGTCATTATCTGCCAAAGTAAAAAGTAGTTCTCCAGATAAAAGTCCCACCTTTAAATATATGCCTAGCTAATAGAATTTTGGTCTCAACATTCAGTAATTAATTATCAAGTAACTCTTGTTCTCATTCTGAGAACCTGTAAATAAGGGATTTATCAACAGATCTGATTTTTCATTTGATTCAAAAATGCAGCAGAAGGATGTCTGCAGGTGTTCATGGAAGAATGAGAGTTAAGATGAAAGAGGTATCATTCATGATTACTTAGCATAGCTTAGCCAAATAGATTTAACAAATAAATGTAATTTAATATTGCCAATGCAATGCACTGAAATGTCAAGTTTTATTTCTTCTGAGAGCCTACCATTTACTGTTTTAAAAGTTTTAAGTGAGTAAACACACCCCTATGATTTACTAATTATCGACTGGAAATATGCTAAATATTGTGAAATCTTTGTTACAGATTAAATCAGATTTCTTGTCAATAACCTGCTTTTGGTGTTCTGGTACTTTTATTTCTGATTTTGATCTGAACTTGGAGTAGTACATAGAAAACCTCAAAAGGCTGGAGAAATAATAATAATAAATAATAATAATAATAATAAATAAAAAAGGGATAAAGTATTTCCCATTAGTTACTTTTAAAATTTNGGCAAACATTAAGGCAATCTGTACTCTATCCAGGTCAGTGTGCACACTAGCTGCTATTAAAAAAGTGATTCTGTAAATGACATCTTACTTAAGAAATCTGTGCCCTCAGTAGACTTACAATAATAGCAGCACTTTTCAGCACTTTTTACTGCAGAAAAAAAGAGGGAGTATGTTAACACTCTGTCTTGTGCCGTACTCAATGGACTAATTAGCTAGATCTGGAACCCTTAATATGATTATATGGCCATCAGCTATGTAGCTTGACTTTCAGATTCACTTTGCAAGGCTGACAGCTAGAAAAACATTTGTTTTACTTACAAAGTACCTACTTGAGAGAGAAGTCATTGAGACACAGCAAACATGAAATGTCATGATATCTTTATAGTCACTTTTCAGAATATATTCCATGTTGTACAAAAGAAATGTATTTGCCATATTACATCCACATCGTATTAATCAGCTCAGCCAGTCTATTATGCCTTCCTTTCTGTATTTCAAACACCTTAGCAATACAGAACAGATTTATGAACCTTGAAAGTAGTAAAAAGGGAAAAACAAAAACAAAACAAAAACAAAAACAAAACAAACAAACAAACAAAAAAAGCAAAAGAAAACAAACAAAAAAACCCACAGTAGAATCAAACAACCTATGTTTACAGTGTGCCTAAAATGGAAAGGCCTGTGTGTACTCATATACAAACAAAATTAGAAGTTACCGTTCTGAAAAAGAAATGCTTGAAAAACACCATGGTTTAAGGTTTTACAGAACATATCATTGTACTCAGTGTAGGAGGTGAAGACAAGAGGCAATTTATTCTGCAGCTGGTTTAGAAATAAACACAGCAACGGCAGATAAGGAGTGAAAGAGGGATAAATCCTCCTGTAGCAAACTTGATGGACAGACAGGCTGCCATTAACAATGCTGTTGCCTTTGTAAGTACAGAGTGATGTGGAGATACCCTGGCATTTATACTGTAGACATGGTCCTTAAAGATTTTACACCTCCAATTCCTTAGAATTATCAGCTATCTCCAGCCTGTCACTCATCCAGGCAATCTTAGATTTCTAGCTTGCAGACCGGGCAGATTATTGACAAAGCAATCCAGGGTGATATAATACACCCTGACAAACAACAGTGAGGCGGATTGTGTTTACCACTTTCACTGCACCAATTCTTCTAAATTAATTCTTAACGCTGAAAGTAAACTTTCTCTTGATAAGCATTCACTCCCTTTGCACTATTGTTTTGCTGTACCACCTGGGCTCCAAGTAGAGTAGCAATGCATTTTGATGCATCTCATTTAACCTGCTTGCGACTAATAGAAGCAAGAAGAAGGTTTCTCATACAACACCAAGTTAGCCAATAGCTATAAATACCAAATGCTGGCATATGATAATATTAAAGCTCTAGCTTAAACAGAAAAAAAGGCAGGAACATTTCAATTTTAGGCTTACTTCTCTGTCCTCACCTTACCTACCCCTACTGGGACTGTAGTACATGCAGTGTGAACTTTAAGATCACGTGCCTTTGAGAGACATAGTCACTGGTGGAAACACACAAAATAAAATTGGCTCTGAGGTGGCTTTTTTTTTTCTTTTTTTTTTTTTCAGCCATGTTTTTCCCCAAAGGCAGTTTTGAGCTTTCAGTTTATAAACTTTATGGATGGGGGAAAAAAAAAAGGTTTTGAAGATCTGTCAGACCCTTAACAATAGCGATGACCCTGTATGCTGCTAAAGTGCTGAACTAGTTGCTTAGATTATTTTCACAAGAAGGATTATTTTATGCTTTCGAGATGAAATAACTGCTGGTTTAGTGCCCAGTGCTTCAGCTGTAATTCATACAGTGAGTGATGTCATTAATGCATGAGAAATTACATTTGCTTACTTACAGTTATTTATAAATTTGTTTTGTGTCCATTTCATCAGACACAGAAACGTTAATCCAGAAATAATTCATGTACTGGGAGTTCAGTCATTTGCATGAGATGATGTTAATTGTAAAACAGAAGTCAAAATCCAAATTCCAGCAATCTTCAAAGGATGAATGTGTTAAAGAATTGTTATTCATTCTGGGGAAACAAAACAAAACAAACAAAAACACAAAAACAAACAAACAAACGAAAAAAACCCTAATCTGCTCTGCAGGTAAAATCTGCTTGGACTTGGAAATGCTTTGACCAAATTTCCATTTAGGCTCACCTTTACCTCAGAAGCTGCAAATTCAGGTCTGCTGGCCTAGCACCTCAAATGGTTTTGCCCTGTTAAGTAGGAATTGTGCCAAAATAAATGGGATTTTTTGATAATAAAATGCACACTTGAGTTGCGTATTGTGGAAAATATTTTAAAACATCTCTGATACTTTAACCGAGTAGATATCTATATGTTAGTCACTACAGCAGCAGTGTACATGGGACCTAAGCAATTTCTTCTTCAGTGTCTTCAGCTGTTTTCTAGCTGGACCTTGATGGCAAAGAACAAAATTTCTAACACTGTTCTTTAACACAGCTCTGTTAGATGGCTTAGGTCTTTTCACACTGCTTCAAAACTTCATCATCACTCTTCTCATGAACTAAGACTTTCTATGAAAATGTGCAAATTTCTATGAAAACAGCAAAAATGCTCTTTTTTTTTTTGTCAAAAGCATGGAAGAAAGGCAAGAAAAGTCTTTTTTTTTTTGTCTTTTTTGGATCATTAAGGTTTTCCTGCCTAACAGAAGAAGGAAAAGAAATCTTTTTTGATCTGATGAACAACTCCAATGTTATGGCCTCCTACAAACACTGATCCCGTATCATGACCAAAGATTGAGTTACAGACTCTTCCCGCCATGGTTATGGTTTGGTTTGTGACACTTTTTCACCTTCAATATTCGGGGACCAATTGGTTAACTAAACAAAGCTATTTTTCTCCTTTTCCAAATACTTAAATGCTTGGATCATTTTCAGCCCAAAGTGGCCTTCCTGATTCCCAAATCTGAAATTTAACAGTTCATATGTACTATTGATCTATTTTGTTTATTGGCTTCCAGTAAGTACACTTATAGATCTTTATTTGATTTGGCAGCGGGAAACTTCTCCTCTCCACCTCCCTGAGAGATTTCTTTCCACATTTTCTTTGATTTTAAATATTAATTTATTGGCTTGCTGTATCTTGCCACTGGATATTATTATCACTAATAATCTTACTTTGTTAATAACCTTTTAATAAGTCTACAAGTGTAAAAATATAAAAAAGGCACCCTTGGAAGCCGAGACTACTATAAGTCATTGAGACTCAGACTCCTAAGGTGACATTGAAAATGGAATGTGGCTTGGTACTCAAGCATAACTACTTTGTTACAGATAAAGATGGCTTTAATTGAGCTAGTGAACAAGCTATTCCACTATTGGCCTATATATTTTGAAAAACTGGGGTGGAGTTACCTAAAGAGGCATAACTTACTTGTAGAGTCTTCCAGATCAGCCAGGCAGTTTTGAAAACTCTCCCCAGTCTTATTAGTCATGTTTGGTCATATCAATTAAAGAGTCAGAAAAATAAAATTTATGAACATGTTACAGGGTGCCATGGTTGCTGGAGAATTACCATTTGATGACTCCTTTCTAATCTGACTTAAACATTAGTCCTTACAGTCCAGCACACTTGAGGCAGGTAAAATTGGTCAGCTTTAAAATACAACTTTAATATAAAGGAATAGATGAAGACATACACAGATTGGAAATGGATAATTTCAAGTTTTTGTTTATGTTCTGTGTAGTGAAAGTAAGGTAGCATTAATATGATATCATTGCTTTGGTAGTAGATATTATTATTCTGTGCTATGCTAAAATATGATTAAAAAAGATACTTAACTTGATGACATCACCATCATGCAAAGCTAGAACAGGTTTAGGTATTTAAAAGTTTTGCCTCCTCAACAGCAGAGTGTACTATGTGTTTTGACCTCTGAAAAGTCTGCAGGTACAAAGGGCAAATATTCTGAGACGATGAAATAACCTGCAAATTACAACAAAGGAAATATAACCTTGGCTATACTGTGGATGCTGACAGAAAGCAAAACTGCCTGAATTATAACAATGATAATTTGTAATTTTAATTATTTATAAGGAGATGACGGCCAAGTTCCCAAAAAATCTTTCTATTAAGAATTCTCAGTATAAATCTCTCTGATATACTGTAATGCTACTTCATCTCTGCTGCCAACTGCGCTGGAACGCATAAAGCCCCTCATTAGTTCACGCCTCCGCTTACACGGATTGCTTTAACAAAGGGATCTAGCGTGCGTTAATGACTCTTAGAATTAAGATATGACTGTGGCAAAACAATAAATACCTCCATCTTATTAAAATGATTTGGTAACAACTGTGCAGAGCTGCTTTGTATTCGCTGTTCTCCACATGCATTTTAGTTCAGGCAGAAAACCGGGGATGCACTCCAGAGAAACTCATAATGAGGTCAGATGGAAAATCTTGTCTTGTTTCAGATATGAATTCAATCCATCCTTTCTTGCATGTGAGACAATATACACAGAAGAAAATGTTGCTGACATGTTTTAACTTCACTGACGCCACGAATGTTTTCTTTTCAGCTCGTGCTTTTAATGTTCATCTGAAATATTGTATATAGGATTACAAGAGATGGCCATAAAATCAGTTTTTATTTACCCATTTAACCTCTGCTTTTCATCTGACGCTCACTTTGCACCACCGTTCAAAATTCTTTTGATAATTTTGTCAGTTAATTCACATCTAGCAAAGTGCAGAAAAAATGTGCTAGATGTAAGGTTGTCACCTTTTCTACTACTGAGTGGAACTCCTGGGGGGTCTGTAGATTTTACAGCAAAGAGGGCGGGGGAAGGGTTTAAAAACTCTGGAAAAGAATATTGGTCTTGTAGTTAAAAACCAGGAGAACTGGAGTTCACCTGTCACAAGCAGGTACTTTGGTTCAAAACTATTGCCTAGAGCCATGCTTCG
>VXAL01009151.1:0-16656 GCA_013399475.1 Chauna torquata
CCAGCCAAAACCATGACAACTTGATTAAAGCTTGGTTATAAAATCTGATACATGAGACCAAATCTTGGTGCCTCATGGGAGAACTTCCCTCAGCCACAGGCTTTGGGATCTCATCCCAGGCAAATCAGTCTTTCCTTTGCAGAAAGTTTCTAATATCTTGCAGCCTGCATTCCAGTAAAGTTCTTAAAGCCTTAACTGGCAAAGGCTTTCCCTATTGCCTTTATAGAGTATTAGATGACCATTAGCCTCTTCTCTCCCTGATTAGTTATGCCCTTCCTGGTTGACACGAAACTCCAAAAAACAACGACAAAGGAGACAAAATGGAATTTAAGAAAGTAATTAATACATATCTATAGCTATTTCTTAGGAAATTCCCAAAGCTGGACTGGCTGAACCAACAGTATGGAAAGCTGAGGAATGGAGACTTTACAGAAGTTGCAGAGGGAGCAGTGCTCGCCCATAAGCTGGTCCTGCTATGAAAACTTGAAAGTTACAAATTGCCTTAAAAAGGGGAATACACTGAAAAAACACATACTCCAGGTCTCAGTAAAGACAAACTCTAAATTCCTGCTGGATACTCATCTCCCTTCACATACTCTCAGTGGAGATACATGTTACTAACCATGTAAAAAATTCACCTGTATAGCTGCTTTCCTCAGGTATAGCTGCTTTCTTCAGGTAGAACATCAGAGGAGAAAACAGATATGAACACTTTTGTTGGGTTAGTTAAAACATGACTGAACTATGCATAGTTACCAGAGCAATTAATATGATATAATAAGCCATATAAACTAGAACAGAAAAGCCATATTATAATTTATACAACTTTTCTGAAATTATTTACAATTTTTCTCTGTCCTCTGAGCAGCTGTAAAGCATTCTTGCATTCCTTTCTTGTACCTAGTGAGATCCAGAAAGAACAGCATCCTAAGCTTTGCCTCAGGAGACTCATGGCATGACTCACATATGATACAGCATACCTCCACGAAAATTAATATATATTACCTAGTCAAAAAAAAAAAAAAGCCTGTGATTTACATGTGATTCATGTAAAAAAAATAGGTACCCCAAGGATGTGATTAATGAAATAAATAGGTTATATTCCACTAAATGTAAATAAGGCTTATTTAGTTTAAAACTAGACATCTACACATCTGAAATTCAATTAAATATTTCCCTGCATGTACCTTTTTCTCCATCCCTGTCTTTTTGCAGGTTCTAACAGTTTCGCATTCCACAGGTTATGTCAGATTATTTTATGTTTGCCACAGTGAGGAGCTTCTGATACACAATAAATAATTATTCTGTGGTACTTCAGGTTTTTGAGAGAATCCGTTTAGAGTTAGCGTCAAATATCTTATAACTCAGTTTGAACCCTAATGAAATCAACAGAAATTCTCCCAAGAATATGCACTGGAATTGTATTTAATTTTTGTTTTTATAGGCTGTGTTTTCCATAGTTTCTCTCCTCAACTTCAGTTTTGAAGATTTTGTAGTGAAAATGCATGTTAGTATGTAGTTTTGAACTGAGACCATGCTTTTATAAATATTAAATTAATGTACATATTAACTGCTTAGCTGCAAGGTAAGTGTCAGATACAAAAAGAGATAGTGAAAATTGGAGTAAATTATTTCTGAAGCATTTCCACTCCTATTGTCTAACCCTCTTCCCCTCTCCATAGGACTTTTATTGCATAATATATCTTACAGCAAAATTCTTCTTTAAAATCAATAGAAAGAAATAGGAAGAGTTTGAAAAAGAAACCATCTTTTGGAATAAACATTGTTTACAGATCATTTTGTAGTCTTACTCTAGAGTCTGTTTCATAATCCAGAGCTGGTTCAGAGCCTTTATAAATCATTCACTATCTGGATCCACTAAAAAGAATGCAGCTGTTTTAGCTAAAGAATGCAGAAAAGAAAAATTAAAAACAAAATGGCTAAACGAGAAACATGGTTTTATTCCTTATGCCTTTTTAGAAAATATTCTTGAAAATAACATACTGTGAGTTACTATTAATCAGATGAGGACAGATCACATAAAAAAAAAAGCCTAGTGATCTACTTCCAAACTTCGGAAGGACTGTGAATCCTATTAAATTTTCATTTCCATGCTTCCAAATCATTTTTGTATTGTAACATTTATTTTTTGATAATGCTCAGTACTATAAATCACTTTACTTTACAGCCCTTGAGTCTTAAGATTCATGAATACAGAAGAAAATCTGTTTCCTATTTGTATGCTCTACTGTTTGGAATTACATGCTAGCAGAAGAAAATCTTTCTGTATACAATTGTGATAACAGAAAAATATATGAAGGTGCCTTTGCTTAGGTATGACTAGTCAGCCTCAATTGGGAAGATCTGCTGTGTTATTTCACTTGAACTTTGAATGATAAATAAAGTTCTTGGCTCAGAAAAAGAGGAATGCTATTACAATATATATAGGTCTTACACACCATTCTATTTCTGTTTTGTAACTGCAATTTACTGTAAGACTCACAGGTAGGGGATCAAATGTTCCTAGTTTAACATGAATTTGTATCAACTTTATTCTGTTTGTTCCCAGTCTGGGCACCAGTCCTCTTAGGCTGCAAAATCCTTTTTCTTTTTTTTTTTTTTTGGTTCAGTTCAAAATTCTGTTGTGGATCTGGGTCACTGTTTTCCAATGCAAACTAGTATGCACTTGTCAAAATTTGTCTCACTTTAACAAATAAGAATTTTCATCAAAAATTTCTCAAGCTCCTATCATTGCATGCAAAGGAGCTTGCTGCTTTTCAAATATAGCACAGAAACAGTAAATTTACCTATCTTCACTAAATTAGCATAAAAAAAGCCTCCATCTAGCAATGGGGCTAAATTATTACAAAGATTTCTTTTGTTTCTAATGCGCATAAACAATTAAATATTGTGGAAGAAAATGTGTGCAGACTTCATTGACCCAACTAGAATTCTACAGTGTAACAGCCAACCAAGATGCTTCTGCAGTCACTGAATTCTTCTGTGAAAATATGTGATCCTTTACTTGCTGAAAATTTAGATCTGTGAGCAAGCAGGATGATAAACAATATCAAAGGTCCATTAGGTATCTATTCAAGCTAGCATATTGAAGACAAATTAATCTCCAAAGGCAGTGACGAATAAAAGAAAATATAAGTCACTTCATTTTATGGTCTCCTTTCCTATGGGATTTCATGGAAAAAAAATTAAAATTTGGTTACTTTAGTTTGTTTTCAATAAAATTTGAAGAACACACATTTAGACTTAGACATATCAACCATGCTTCTGCTATGAGCCAAGGCAATTTCACAAAAGCACCATGAGCTTCACAGTTCAGCCCTGAATTGACCAGGTAAAGACAAGAAAGACTAGGAACACAGGACATCAAAAAAGTAAAATCTGCAGAGTAAGTGGCATTTTGTTCTTTTTTAAGAGAAGACTAATAAAAACTATGAATATTTGCAGGATTTCCACAGTTTGGATCCTACAACATCTTCTGTCAGACAGTCTCACACACCTATGGAAGTCCCTCTGAAATCAAAGAGTTACATTCAGACACAGAAGTCTGTCCAATTTTCACTGCAATGCAAAAGCAATGACTTAGAGGAAAAAAAAAAAAAGAAAGGAAGGAAGGAAGAAAGAAAGGAAGGAAGGAATTAAGAAGGAAAGAAAGAGAAGAAAAAAAGGTAAAAAAAAATACTTATTTACAAAACTGTAATTAAAGTAATCGACATTTTCATTTCTCCACATGTATAATTAGCCAAAGATCCATTCTTAAATCATAATTTATCTCTTGCGACATATGTGTTTCATGCTGATGAGTGAATGCCCTAATGCTTACATTTAAATGGCAATCCTGTTCAGTAATCCATCTGCTCAAGTGATGTTTCAACTAATGGCACTCAAGTTTAGTTTCACAGACCTAACAAGCTACATCATCTTTCCTGGGATACCTCCCTCACTGTTTTCACAAGGATTTATATGGACTTCTGTTTATCTTTGGCTTTGCTCAGAGAGAGTGATTGAAAAAGGGCATGCCTATGATGCACAATGGAGCACTGCACAGAAGTCCTGAAGTCCTGCCTCTAAGCAGCTCCTGGTTTTATGGAGAAGGCTCATACCACCTCATTTTAGCAGTCTCCCCATGGGAAGTCTCCATGCAGGCATGCCCAATGACAAATCAGGTGACCAAATGTGCACTGTTGATTGCATAGCAAATTTTTTCAGCATGTCTTATAATCTATTTCGGTAGTTTCTGCAGGATATGGATCTTTTGCAACAACTGTATTGACAACTACTGAAGCAGTATACATTTCAAGACTTGACACTAAAATGCCTAGGCAATACAATAACAGATGGGACAAATTAGCTTGACTGAAATAAGTTTTCCCAGCACCAACAAACTGCTCCCGTAATTTTTGAAAGGTCTGATTTTATTTACGTATAAAAACACATTGCTTAAATGTTGTCAGCACTGAATATCTCTACTCATGAGACAAAAGCTAACAAAATATTGATTTCAATTAAATTACTAAAAAAACACATTGAATTTAATTAACTCTAAGCAAAAAAAAAAAAAAAAAAAGAATAAACACCCAAGCATAGTTAAATATCCTTGTCCAACAAAGGCCGTATGTGGTATAAAAGTGGCAGTCTATCAAGTAAAAGTCAATTCAGAGACTAAGGGCTAAAGCTGCTAGTGTACTAACATTGATTCATTCCTGAAATACAACCATTCACTAGAATTGTTTTATCTTAACATAACACCTCTCAGAGCAAAAAGTTAAGAACAGGAAAAGAATTAGGAGCTAGTACGGACCTTCTAGACACCTATCTTCTAGTGGAAGTTATCCCCAACCATGGCAAGGGTGGGGTTGGATCTAGACGGTCTGTAAGGTCCCTTCCAACTCAACCCATTCTATGATTCTATGATCTTAAATAGAGAAATTGTCCTTTGCTTACCCCCTTCAGGGTAGATGAAAGTGTATTCACTTTAAACAACTGTACAAGGCTTGTACCATTTCTGTTATTTCTCATTCAGTATCAGAAAGTCAGCTCTTCAATGCATTGAATGTACGATGTTATTCCACATTACAACCTTGTTCAGTTTCTTACTTACCTGTCCTGGTTAGAAAGGACTTCCCACAGACATTTCCATTAGTGTCTCATGATGCTCCTCCATTCTGTTCCTTAAATGTCCCCGTTAGCTAAAAATTGCTACAGAAAATTTGCCTGCTGGCTACAATGCCAAACAGCTTTGTTATAGCAGGTCCCTGTGACTTACCATGTGTCTGTAGCATGTTTCTTGTCTTAAACTGCATTCTATAGCTCAGAGACTATTTTGTGCCCTTGGATACCTGGCATGTTATGGTTCTGGTCCACTGAATCAGGTGCTACTAAATGTAAGGCATTGATTTGGTTTGTATCATCAAACAGACATTCTGTCTGCCTAGATACTCTATCTTCATTACAGTGGAAGAGTTACCTGAAGATGTGCATAAAATATTGCATTTACCAAATTGCAAAGACTATACGTACCGTGCAAATGAAACACAAAGAGACTATAGTAAGAGTTTGCACAGCATACTTGTTTTTTGCAACCTAGAAAAATTCTCCAAGCCAAATCTACATTGGCCGCTACAGAAGGTTGGCTTCATACCTCAAAAGAGAGTCCAGGGCACTTGTTCAAACAGATCTGGTAACCCTGGCTCTTAGAACAGCTAGCACAAAGTAGATATAACCAAGCCATGTTTTGAAAAGCAGCTCTGAAGTGACGAATTATGCAAAAGGCATGTATATTGGCAGGGGTGATTTCCAGATCCTCAGTTCCATTGCACTCCACCTAAATAGATTCAAGCTACTTGAACTTTAAGTGACTAGACCTAATTTTTCTCAGGGAGCTATCTGAACAAACATGATGAAACATAATATTAGGTATAGTAACATTACCTTGCATTGTTTGTTTATCTTTAGCTGTCATGTAGCACGCTATTGGATTTGTTTTCTCCTTGCCATATTAACAGTCTTCTGTTGGTTGTGTCATTTCAGTTTTACTGTCTACAACAAAGGCAACAGGAGATTTATGAAAGGTCATAGTTTATAAACTTTGTCTTCCTTGTACATGTGTTTGTGTTTGAATCACACTGTTTTTCTACTGAATAAACCTTGAAGTTCAATGCTAACTTGACTGCTTATGTAGAAAAACTTGGTTTACATTCACATTATTTGTTAGTATGTAGAAGAAAAAATAAAAAATCCCAATGTCCTTCAGTTCCAGCACTGGGTGAACTTTGGGCTTCTCAAGATTATCAAACAGGCTGAAGAAGTATGATCCTGCTTGCTTGGGTATTATTTATTTATTTATTTATTAAGAAAGGGAAACAAGCAAGATCTCATTGAAATATATCAGTGATTGCTACTATGATGGTAGCAATTTTAACTGTTGCTGATATTTGAGAATGACAACCTATTATTTCTTTTTTTATTAGTATTTTAAAGTAAAGCAGTAAATAATATTTTTTAAAACAGCTTAATATGCCTAATGGAAAAATCAATTTCAGAATGTGACTTTCAAACGAAACATATTAAATGCAGAAATCAAAGAAATTTTTTAGCAGTTGTCTAGTTAAAATCCACCAGAAGTGTTGAGACTAAAATAAAACATATCAATATTAATTATACGGAAAGAGGCCCTTCAAATAATGAATATATGAATAATGAATTAATAATGAATATAGCAGGTCCTTGTGTTGCACAACTATGGTTCTTTCACAGACGAGAAATTTCCAGGTAATCTAGAGTCAGCATAGCTGCTTTATGTCATCTCCAGGCTCAAAGCTGAATATTCATCAAAGATTCCAGTTAGCGAGAGTTTTTAGAAATATTGGTGAGCATAAAAACAAACAAAATGTTTGCGAGCATAAAAACAAACAAACAAAAAAATATGTTCACATTATTACTGTGAACGTGCTTTTATTGAAATCTGTGTTAGCCTCAGTGTAGCAAAGTACAAAAACAGGTGAGCAGATGGAAATGACGGTATTAATTTTTGTTTTGGTACCAAAATTATTTTAGTACTGAAATTCTTAGCTGAAATCTATTTTATCAAAGACATGAAGAATCTTTGGAACTCAAGAAATCCCANCACTGTTTTAGAAACAGGAAAAGACAGCTGGGTTTCAAAGAACTCTGCTGAAGAAAGGAGACAAATATCAAATCTGTTAAATAGAGATGATATTTTGGCAACTCTGTAGGGTGGTTCCTCAGCCGTAACCCCTCAGGGTATATTTTTCTAGGTCTGCTGACTTTCAATGACAATAAATACCTGCCAAAATCAACCTGCAATCTATTTTTGGACACGAAATATAAGATTACCAACTGAGTTAGAAGAACGAACCCAACAAAATGCTTTCAAAATTTGAAGAACCGTGTTATTTTGGACTCTATCCATATGAAATACTGCTCTTTTTCAAATACATGAGAGCATTTACTGGTATTAAACAGCTCTGGGAATTGTCATAGTCATGAAGAGATTAGTGTCTTGTGCTTTCCTCATGGTATTTTCAACTTCTGAACCAGTCAATGACTAAATTTTTATAATGAAAAACGTTTGCAGTACTAATACTGATCTCATTTGTCTCTTAAATGCTAAATGAACTTTAACCTTATGAATCTAAAAACTCTTCTGTAGAAACCAAAATCTTATCCTTCATACATAGAAATAGAATATATTGGACTTGCTAGTGTCCAAGTCAAACATTGTCTGTGAAAATGAATAGGTGATAACACTATTTACATCTCTGTCTGTTCCTTTTAATCTTAAATTCATTTCAGCAGGTTTATTTTCAGTCACATTAGTAGAATGCACAAGGAACAACCTATGCCAAAGGTTTATTTACTCTAGAGAAAGCAACAGTGTCTTTTACTCCCAAATTAGACTTTTGCAACTAGACTGATGTGAACATCTTTTTTACTAGGTGGGTGAAATGAGGAGGTTTTGAATATTAAATAATGGCCTATACTGCATGCAATGCATTTTTTAGTCACAATTATCACCAACAGCATCCCAGAATTCAGGACTTCAAAGAAGGAAGAATTAGTTCGCTGTAAGAACAACTCTATTCCAAACATTAAAACTCTAATCACTCTGTTGACTGTTAATGCACGTCTATGTGTGCATGCTAGTTTGAGAAATATGACATATTCTATTTTGTCACCCTTACTGGAAACTCCTATTTGCTCTCTGCTTCCATAATGCTTCAAGAAGTGAGCAACTAATAATTGCATACAACAATTCTCTTTCAGCCATGATACAATATGAAAAGATATATTATTCCCTGTACTCTGCTCCCCATATCTGTCACTATTTTCAATACCATCATCTGCAGTGAAAACTCTAGATTGAGTGAAAAGCTGTATAATTCTGATTAATACATATTTTGGCTCTAAATCAGAAACAAAAACCTTTAAAAGAACAAACAAACAAACAAAAACTGTTCATAGGCACTACTATAAAATATACCCACTGCAGATACAATTGTATATGTCTATTGTTTCTTGAGACATGAGTTTCAAAAAAGTTTCAAAAGTTCAATCCAAGAGTAATGGATTTTTGAAAAATTCGGGTACTTATTTTAACTTTTTGCATCAGAAATCTTATGAAAACTAATCTGGACAGATTTGAAAGTCCAGTCAAAGCCTATCTCTAAGATTTTCTCATCTGTTTTCCACATCACTGGCAAATGAATGACAATTTTAATTATTACCTTACTAGTTGCCAAATTTTAATTAATACTAATCAATCCCCATACACTTTTCCAGAGAAAAGAAAAAAACTATTGTTATTTTAAGCCAATCCAGAATTATCCTTATCTGTAAATTTAATGTGAATGGACAGAAGGTCTTATTTCTATTCAGTTTATCTTTAACTGATTTTCATTAATCAGATTCTGTCCTGAAATGTTTTTATGCTAGTAATAATAGAGGGGAATTCTTGATGTGGTTTTCCACGTACACACTGAATGTTATAATGATAGACTCAGTCTATATACTAATGTGAAAAATCTGAAGCTATTTAAATTGAATTAGCAATCCAGAAAAATAATGAATTATTCTCTGAATGATTAGTTCTTAGTTTCCAATTATGCTGTCAACAGATGAAGATATACATCATTTAATGAGCACTAGGTAACTGACAACATTTTCTGAACATTCTCAAAGACACATCAAAATCTGACTGCTCATGAGGTCTGAAGTTTTCTTCTATATAGGAAATAAGTCTCCTTGGATTATGGTGCAATGAGTTAGCAGAAAAGTACTGGGATATTTCAAGATTTTCATTATGTATTACTACTTCATTAGAAGTAGAGACATTACAGTGTTGTTCCTGAGTCGAAACTAATGACCAAATTTTCACTTCTATACCTGACTTATCTTCAGTAGCACTCTCCTGGATAGTTTTTGTACCCCAGGGGAAACCGAGCTGTGCTTGCTACTAAATGCTAATATGATATTGTCCTGTGACTGCCTTTAAACAGGCCAGACAGGATGTTTGCCTAGGAACATCCCCAGGGTACTGTCCTAGGGGAGTTCCTGGATTATTTCTTGAAAGGTCATGATGTATGCCTCTGACATAAGGCAGGCAGGGCTTTTTCCTCTCAGAATGCTCTTGTCATTCATATTTCACCACTTTAAAAATATTTTGCATGCATCCCAGATACTTTGAAAGTTCACATTTATAAATGAAATTTCTATGGAATGTAATTAAGCTGAATTCATTAGGCAGAAGTCCACTATATGAAGCAAAAGAGGCACACGTGGGAGGTAAGGTTCCAAAATATTACGTTTTCTGTTAATGAAAGATTTACATGCCTTGATTTGGGACTGAGCGTCAATGGCACAGTCTAGCTTAATCTGTTCAAGATCAGTTATTATTTATAAACCATGATTTTAAATCCATTTTTGAGCCCCATGTTTTAAAATAGCAACAATTCCTGAAGGGCTTGAGGGCTTGTAGAACTGTGGCTCATTTAAAGGACCTCTGTCTATTTCTTCTGACACTTCTGCATAAACTTCTAAAAAGCTTCCTTTAATGAAGCAGCTTGTAGTAGAATAGGAATGTGATCGACTTGATTGTGCTTGTGGAATGTCTTTTGTAAAAAGAAAATATTTTGGACGCTACTTTCATGGAATGAACACAGATTCCAAATCTGACTTTGTCCATTGAAGATGCTAATCAGAAATGCACTTAAAAGATTGAGTAGACAGAAAATCCAGAACTCACTCTAGTCAGTGTTGAATTCTTGTGAGCTGCCAACAGTTCAGTAATTTTTTTCCTTCCAACAGCAACAGGATCATAAACTTGGCTTAGTTCTGTAGGTATAGGCTTGATCTTACTGAGATTCACTGAGTTAGTGATAAATAATGAGATCATCTGTAACCTTAGGAATCATGATAAATAAAGACTGGAGCAAGTGAGAACCCTTCTAAAGGCAGAGGAAGACAATGACATCTTTGTGCGGGTTTGGTTGACTGGTGTAACATAGCAACTAAACTGAACCTCACTGTTAGAAGTTCTTCTGTGTGGCATAAATTCAACCTCCTAGCTGAACATCTTATTCAGGCACTGACTCCCCTGCACCAGACGAAACAGCTGCATTAGTTTAAGGCATAAACCCCTCATCTTTCTGCTTTGTTTTTTTCTGCCACAAGCTTTGCAACAGAACCAAGGGTAACAGAAGAAAATGTGTTTGTGCCTCAGTACAGCTTCTTTGCAACTCCATCACTTCTACCTTCAGAGTTACAAACGCATTTCTTCTGTCACTCATTTTCAGACTGTCCAGCAAAGTGGTGAAGTAAAAAACTAGACAGAGACACTATCTTAAAACACAGCAGCTAGATTTGCCAGAGATGTCAGTCCTGTGGTTTTTAGTGGCCTATTTTAGTCACCTTATAGTTAATACACTTTTTGATGTTACACATTTTGCATTACATCTCTCATGACAGTATCCTTGTGAACTCATTGAGCATGTTATGCTAACCATTGACAAAGCAGTAATGTTCATATCCTCTATTTTTTCTCTCTTTCAGCTACCAAGAAGTTAACTTCCAAGAGCATATGACTACATAGCCCCTTTCAGTTAAAAGTGAGGAGGTACCCCAAGAGTTTGCAGAGGAAAGAGAACAAACTGAATCTTATCAGTTGTTGACTCCATCTTAAGTTCTGTTATTTCATCTTCAGAATATTGACACTTTCATAAACAAGATTAATGATATATTCAGTGCCTTGTTGCTATGGATCTCAAGCACTTGGACAAAATGAAACACATCAAGCCTGGGTTCTAACCAGATTTTCAAGGAAGTAACAACAGCTCATGCCAGTTCAACGTGTAATATTTCCTTTGGATGTTTTCAAGAATAAGTTACATTTTTTATTTGGACATCTGGTGATTTTCTGCCCAAAAAGTGCTGCTAAACTTGCCTATGAATATCAAATATCAGGAAAATAGTATTGTTTTGAAACCATGTTCAAACCTACTCCTGCACAAGACACTCAGAACTGGATGTGAACTCACATGTTCTTCTGTTTCCTTTACATGAAATTGCTTAGAAACAAAACACAGTTGAAACAAACACTCCAATAAGCTCCTTGAAATGATCCAAAGCCAGATTTTTTATTTTATTTTATTTTATTTTATTTTATTTTATTTTATTTTATTTTATTTTTTAATTTTTTGTTAATTGTCTACAAGTACTTAGGTCATATTACAGTTAATAGCAGTTTGTTTGTTTGTCTGCCATAGCTGCAGATGACAGAGATCCAAAACCCATTGACGTGAACAGGCTTTGGATTGACTATAGGGAAAGGATTTCCATCGTAGATAGGAATGCTAAAAACATAATCATTTGAGGCTCCAGTTTCAGAAAAAATATGATTCCAACCTCTTTTTTTCTCTCTTGCACACATACACATTTGCCTAGGATCAAAATTCTGTCTCCTTCGTTCACGTTTGATAACTATAAAATCACTGAAGCCATTCAAAGAGCAAGGTACAAGCAAATGTGAATTTGCTTGAACACTTGCCTGAGAGGTGGGAATTTTCCCTTCAGGCCTTGTTGAAAAGTTACCAGGCATACCCTCAAGTGAGGTCAGTAGATTCCCGTGTGTTTTTATACACAATATTGTCATCAAAATAAAACTCTTTCATTAAAATCACATTAAGTTGCAAAGTCAGGTACTCAGTGGCTTGGGTTTGCCAGAATCTGGCATTGCCCTTTCTTCACCAGATAGAAACAACCCAGCCTCAGGCTGGCTATGCTTTTCCAAGACTATAACTCACACACACAGAGTGACTGCTCCAGACAGCACTCACCAACACATGCAAGTCTCAGACTTCCTTAGAACAGCTGAAAACAAGATTGAATCAGTTACTAAGAACAGATGACTGAGGCAGAGCAGCCAAGTAGCTTGCTGCTATCAATCATTTATTTTCAGCTTTCAAAAGAAAAGAAACATTTTAAGAGGGCCAGGGGTGCATGAGGAGAGTAATGAGGAGGAATGAGGAGGGAGAGAGGAAGAGGGAAAAAGGAAAGGGAGCTCTGACTCAGTCAGTGAATCACTCTGATTTTTTGTTTGTTTTTGTTTTGTTGTGTTTTTTGTTGTTGTTGTTGTTGTGGGTTTTTGTTGTTGTTGTTTTCCTCTCAGCAAAAGTTCAGACTTCTTGTGAACAACTGGAGATCTTCTGAACTGATAACTTAAGTAGCCCAAAGAGAAAAAAAATGATTTTCAGTTTAATCTTTTTTTTCCTTGATAATCCAAACAAGTAATTTTTATTGGATTCATTAAATCCACAGATTTCTATGTTAACCAGTTATTCATCTATCACAATATTGCATAAATGAATGTGGAGCAGTGATAAAAAGAAAGAAATTAAATAATTTTTGCAAGGATAAAGATGAAATTACATGTTGAACACAATGACTGAGGTTTCTAGAATTACCTTAGGTAATAAACATTGAAGACCAAAGACACACTAAGTGATTGAAGCTCTTAGAGGGTGACTTTGTGCATCCATCAGGACTTGCCGGGGATTCTGGAGACTTAGGTGCTCATTCCGGCTCTGCCATTGGCCTGTTGGGTAATATGGACCACCCATTTCTACTTCTGTCGCTTTACTAAAGTCCTTCATATTCACTTTGAAACTAATGGAAGAGAAACATTATATGAGATATGCTTTATTCAATACTTTAAATAAATCTGGTCACTAAATGTAAAAGGATATTGTTTCAGTGTATATGAGACACATTATTAGGATGTGTTATATATGACAGCCAATGGGCAGCCAGGCAAAGAAAACCTCTAGGCTGAAATCCATCTCACAAAGATACCTAGATTTAAATGTCAACAAGTAAGTGAGGTAAAACACGATCACATCAATGGAATCTGGAGAGCTGTTTGGGATGGGATTCAGAGACCCACTCATAGGCTTAGGCAAGAAGTGCCATTGGAGATACTGTAGGATAGCCCATCTTGCTTCCAGCTCACAGAGGGATATGAACGTCTCAGAAGTTTTGCATCATATCTGACACCTCTGTGCAAGTGACTCAGTTACCCTAACATATCTAAAACATTAGCTGCACATGCTTTTTCAAATGAATCTTGCCCCAAATAAGCATTTATTTTGAAAGTATTTACTTTAGGATGAGTTGAATACACCCAGGTGTTGTTGACTACACTGTATAAGGATTCAGTTCAATTGTCCTTGTATTGGGGTGTTTAGTGCCATCTAAGATGCCTTCAGGTCTCCTACCTGCATTCCAGCCAATGGTCCAGAAGGGCACAATGTTCCTACAGGTTCTGTATCTGACCTGTAGCATCCATCTGGTCATTTGTGTGACCCTAGGGCAGCCATCCTAATTGTCACTACAAGTCTGTGTTGGGTTACAGTCACTGACTGTAATGGGAGTTGAGATGCTTATCTCAGATGTAGACACTTACATTTAGATGTCTCAGGTTATGACTTGTATCTTATCCTTGTTTTCCAGACCCCAGTAAGATTTAAACTTAGATGTCAGGTTTCTCTGTACTGGCATTGAGGCAGATTTGTGAAAGCACAGCAACAGAACCTGTGACATCTGCAGTATTTTGGGATTGAAAATCAAAACATACAGCATGTGGCGATACCAAAATTGAAACCCAATAGACTAGCAATTTCTACCATTAAATTTGTGCCTTTAAATCTTACCTAGAACTTCAATGTGGAATCAAAGCAATTTTTGAAGTCTGATTCTGATTCATTCATGGACTGATGCCAACTATTTTATCTATTAGACCTGTTAGGAATTTAAATATAATTCTAAATAAGTAAGGTAAGAGCAGGGGTCACATTTTCACAGTCTACATACTTCAGTTCCTAGATGTTTTCTCTTGTTTTAGACTACTAAGATTTCTTTTTATTCAAAGCTCTTCAGTAAAACCTTCTTCTATAATATAAATTTCCCACAGTCGTTTTTTATTTAAATTTTCTATGTTGATTTTCTGAATTTTTATAAAAATATATGCCACAGGTATACTCCCATTCTTATCACTTCTCTCAGTTAAAGATATGGGATTGAGGTAACTTAAAAAACATTGTGTTCTTATTCTATATGTTATTTTGTGAAATAGTACATAGTTTGAAACCAAAACTTCCAGATAAAAACCCAATGTATCTACTGCATCCTGGTGATAGTTATATTACAAGTATACACATGATTTCAGTACTATGGACTATATGTGAATTAAACATCTGCCTAGTATCATAACATTTATATAAAAAACTATTAGACCATCAAGTTACCATCTTGCAAAGCTGGGGAATACATCTTATCTCTGGGGAATTTCAGATATTAGACTGATGCAATATTTGTTCTTAGCCAAGTAAACTCTGTGCTATTTTCTTTGTTTCATCATTACATATAAATTTGTACATGCATTGTTTATAGATTGTATATACTAAGTAAAGCCAGGCCTTATTCACAGCTGTGAAATTAATCATGCTCTATGTACAGGAGATTTCAGGGAAAATTTTTTTGTATCAGTATTCTGACTCCTCACAGTGTTCCTTTTCTTGTGCGGTAAAACTTTAAGGCCAGGCAGTGCAAATGATAAATTAAATTGATGATTATGTAACAACCTCAAAGGACAGAAGATTAAAAGGTAAAGACCAAAAAAAAAGCACAATAACTTAAAACATATATAAAAGCATACACTTACAGCCTTCAAAGTGTAAGCAAACCACGTAATGCATTAAATGTTTGACGTAAGGAAATTTACCCTACAAAAAGGTTCCTTCAGCAATTTGCTTCTCTGATGCAGATAGCAGTGTACAACAGTGGAAAGGTGGTTGTCCTGCCTGAATATGCAGGTGACAGGAGCTCACATGGAAAAAGATCAGAGGGTGCCTCTTAAGGTGTAAATCCAGATTAGCTTGTGAACAGCTTCTACACGTCATAATACAAAAAGGTCAGCAAACTCATTTTTTACTGGCTTATACCCTTGTACTGGGTCTGGCTGGGATAAAGTTAGCTTTCCCCACAGCAGCCCATACAGCACTGTGCTCTGCACTTGTAGCTAGAACAGCACTAATACCACACTAGTGTTGTGTCTATTGCTGAGCTGTGCTGGCACAGCACCCAGACCCTCCAAACCACCCAAACCCAATGGGCTGGGGGTGAGCAGCAGCTGGGAAGGGACATCATCAGGGCAGCTGACCTGAACCGACCAGAGGGATATTCCATACCATGTGCAGTCACACTCAGCAATAAGTGCTGGGAAATGGGAAGGAGAAGGGGGGGCTCTCGTTATGAAGATGTCTGTCCTCCCGAACAACCGCTACACGTATTGAGGCCCTGCTTCCCAGGATGTGGCCAAACACCGCTCGTTGACGGGAAGTAGAGAATTTTTTCTCTCTTTGCTACCACGCGGCCTTTGCTTGTATTATTTCTTTTTTTTCCTTTTACATTTACTTAAATTATCCTTATCTCAACCCTTGAGCCTTTGTCCATCATATTTTCTCCCCCTGTTCCTTTGAGGAGGGGGAGTGAGTGAGCAGTTGTGGTGGAGTTCTGCTGTTTAGCTGGGTAAAACCACCACAACCCTGAACTGCCATTTATGCTGCTGTTCCACTAGTGATTTTCTAAAATTACTGTGACTATAAGGCAACAGAAAACAAAGGAGTTACAATTTGTATTTCTTTTACAGTAAAGTAAATAAAAACTCTGGGTTCTAAACACAGAGACAATTTTTCAGTAAAGGAACATCTGTATCTTTCAAATGTGGAACCATTTCTTCTTCCAGATATGTTGTTTGGGATTGTTGGTAGGAAATCAACAATTAGGGGGTCTATGCACTGGGATTCATTGCTAGTGCCTTATAACACTGTGGAAAATAAGAATCATAGAATGGTTGGGGTTGGGAGGGACTTTAAAGATCATCTAGTTCCAACCCCCCTTTCAATAGACCAGGCTGCTCAAAGCCCCATCCAACCTGGCCTTGAACACTTCCAGGGATGGGGCATTCACAACTTCTCCAGGCAACTTGTTCCAGTGCCTCACCACCCTCATATTAAAGAATTTCCTCCTAACATCTAAATTAAATCTACCGTCATTTAGTTTAAA
>VXAL01009154.1:0-47575 GCA_013399475.1 Chauna torquata
TGCAAGCACACACTGCCGGCTCCGGTTGAGTTTATCATCAACCCACACCCCCAAGTCCTTCTCTTCAGGGCTGCTCTCAATCCATTCTCCACCTAGCCTGTATTTGTGCTTGGGATTACCCCAACTGAGGTGCAGGACCTTGCAGTTGGCCTTGCTGAACTTCATGAGGGGCCATTTACAAGTGAGAGAGCAAGGCTTGCAGCTATTGGTCAATGATTAGTATCTTAAAGCTCTTTACAGAGTCTCTGATTTTCCAATGACAATCTAGCTAGTTTGAGATTTGAATTTAGGATAGTTATTATGCTTCTATCTCCCTTGCTGCTTCTCTGGAAAGAAAACTCCATTACTCTGTACATTGTGAAAATCTTGGGGCATAAGGAGGTTGGATTTTATTTTTGAGACAGTCTGTAGGCAAAAGGAAGCCTCTCTCATATAAATTTCTGTACTCTTCCGCTCATAGCTTTTACTATTCCTTTCCTATGATCACTTAAAACTCATCTAACAGCTGATTACCGCCAAAAGGGGCCACGCTGCTTCATCTTCCATGCCCAACTGCATATTCCAGATGCTTCCTTGTATTATCACAAGCTTTTGAGCAATTGTGTGGTGAACTGCATGGAAAATCCATCCTCCTGAAAACTGATGCAGCAAAAAAGTTTGATTTCAGCAGACCTCTTCACTAGGAATGAAAAGAGTAGTGAGGACATCCCATTTGATGTCAACCTATCTTTGTGTTAACTAGTTTATTTTATTCTGTTCCCAAAGTCCAGTACACATAATATTAGAATATTCTACTAAAATAACTGAACTGTTCAACACTGTCTGTGAAAAGAATACATTAGAATTAAAGACAGACTAGAGTCCTACATATTAGCGATCTTCAAATCTGGAATAATCCAGGCTGTATCTGAATTTTTAGTGCCAGACTCAGTGTCCCATAATATCTAAAGTTCACTTCTCTCTTCTCAAGAAAGGCATTTTTACCAGTGTTTCCAGAATATATAAAATGCTTACTAAGAAATACACAAATCTAATCAATTAGTTTCTTAGAAGTAGTTGGAAAGCAGGATTTCCCAAGAAACAGATTTATTTCAACATTCTGAAATGTTTTCATTTGTAATCAGTATAAAAATATCCCATTTGTAAGAGGCAAAAAGGGCTTGTTTGTTTCTTTTCATTTTATACAGCACATCAAATTGTTCCAGTCATATCAAAATCATATACTGTTTAATGCTTACATTTTATTTTGAATTCTGAAAAGTGTAAACTGAATTATTAACTTACACACTTCCTAATAAAACTAACATGTTTGTACTTCTATTTCAACAAAGCTGCATTTTCCAGAACAGTTGAGTGGTAAAAGCTCACTTCCTCCTGAGGCTCAGAATCCTTCTGTTCTGCAGTGTGCAGCCATGTGCTTGTTTCTTTAACTTCTCCTTAATAAAAGCATTGGAATAACTAAAACTGGGTACTCAACCTACTTGGCAAACCGTAAAAAGAAGTATTACAAACAGCATGGTCTAGAAGAGACAAAAACTGGAACCAAAACGGCCATTCAAGAACTGTTTTGTGCATAACCATCCTTCACGGTTTCGTCTATTTAATAATAAATTAAAGAATCCATTTAATGATAAATTTAAAAAACTTTAGTTAATATATTAGTCAAAAGTATTATTTTAAAATAAAAGGTTAAAACCCAAAGTATGTTCCTCTGTCTACTGAAAGGTTTACTAGCAGACTTACGTGCGCACCAGCATTTGTAGCTTTTCTCCAAGAAAAGAACAGTGTAATAACAAAATACCCTGCCCACAGCAAGCACTGAAAAATAAGTCTCAAATATTAACTCACATGATGCATGAAAAATGAGTAATTTTACTGATATAAAGATTATCTGGAATATCCAATTTAAGCAAAAATATTTTCTATATATTCCACTAGCTTCTAGTGAAAATTAGTCTTTTGTTGCTTCAATTTTGCAATGAAGTGTAGAAGTGAAAAAAACACAGGGTAACTTTTTATAACACTTTTTTACCTTAAGAAAGTTAGCAAATTGTATCTTGTTGCAGCTCTCCAGCTAACATCAAGTCTATTTTGAATTTAAAGCAGAGCATCAACCTTCTTGTCAGCAAAAAATATAGTCCATACTTCCCAAACTTACAATTATCATGAATGGAGAATGAAATGTCTAGGCTTTGGTATTAGTCACTTTTTTAATGCTAGATTATAATTATTTTGTATTAATACAAACTCAAAATGTCTTCTTTGGAAATCTACTGTATTTATCAGCATTTTCTTTATCCCAAATAATTTAAGCCCTAAACATAAATAAAGTGCAAATTTTCCACAGAGTGAAACAAATCAGTTGATGTACTTGCTGTAAGTATATATGAAGTTATACCTGAGCAAAGCTGTAAACCTAAGCCATCAGTGTGATATCCTGCATTCCCCTAATGTGGTGTGGCATGTCTTTGAATTTAAAAGATTAATTAGTATATTAATGGCCAATATTGCATTAGTTCAAGTTATCATAAATACTACACAGTAACCTACTGGATTTCTACTTTGTGGTCATCTTTAGGTTGTTTGTTGTTGTTGCTGGTTTTTTTGGTATTTTTTAAAAAAAAAAAAAAACACCAAGAAAATCCTTTGCAAGAGATCACCTGCTAAAAGATTCCTTGAGATGTATTTAGGTATTTAGGAATACATTTAAACACAACAGGCATTTCTCCTGATATCCAAACCAAGAGAACAACTTTCTCCCACAGTATCGAGAAAAAAACATGTTTGAGCTTTGCTTTTCCTCACGCTCAGGGCATGCATATACACTACAGCGTCTGACCGCAGCCTGTCTCAGTTTCCTCTAAATCAAAGAAACACAACTTGAGAAATCTTCAGGGACACTACTGCCTGCTCTCCTACTTCTGTGACTAGAGGTTTGCAAAGGGATGCCTAAACATCTAAGAGAGCCTGAAATAATGTATATGCTCAGTATATAGCTAACAGAATCGTATCACAGAATCGTAGAAGGACTTGGGTTGGAAGGGACCCTTAAAGATCACCCAGTTCCAACTCCCCTGCCATGGGCAGGGATGCCACCCTCTACACCAGGTTGCCCCAAGTCCCATCCAGCCTGGCCTTGAACACCTCCAGGGATGGGGCATCCACAGCTTCTCTGGCCAGCCTGTTCCAGTGCCTCACCACCCTGAGTAAAGAATTTACTCCTAACATTTAATCTAAACCTCCCCTCTTTTAGTTTAAAACCATTCCTCCTTGTCTTATCACTATCTGTCCACGTAGAAAGTCACTCTCCATCTTTTTTATAAGCCCCCTTTAAGTACTCAAAGGCTGCAATGAGGAGCCTTCTCTTCTCCAGGCTGAACAACCCCAACCTCTCTCAGCCTTTCTTCATAGGAAAGATGCTCCAGCCCCCTGATGGTCCTCGTGGCCCTCCTCTGGACCTGCTCTAACAGGTCCACATCTTTCTTGTGCTGGGGTCCCCAGACCTGGATGCAGCACTCCAGGTGGGGCCTCATGAGGGTAGAGCAGAGGGGGACAATCACCTCCCTCCACCTGCTGCCCACACCTCTTCTGATGCAGCCCAGGATACAGTTGGCCTTCTGGGCTGCGAGTGCACACTGCTGGCTCATGCCGGGATTCTCGTCCACCAGAACCCCCAAGTCCTTCTCCACAGGGCTGCTCTCAATGAGTTCTTCTCCCAGTCTGTACTCATGCCTGGGATTGCCTCAACCCAGGTGCAGCACCTTGCACTTGGACTTGTTGAACCTCATTAGCTTCACTTGGGCCCACTTCTCTAGCTTGTCCAGATCCCATCCAGCCCATTCCTTACCCACCAAACCATCCACCCTTCAAATCCATACCTCTCCAATTTAGAGCTAAGGATGTCATATGGAACCACGACAAAAGCCTTACAGAAGTCCAGGTAGATGACATCGGTTGGTCTTCCCTTGTCAACTGATGCAGTCACTCCGTCATAGAAGGCCACCAGATTGGTCAGGCACAACTTGCCCTTGGTGAAGCCATGCTGGCTGTCTCAGATCACCTTCTTGTCTTGCATGTACCTTGACGTTGCTTCCAGGAGGATCTTTTCCATGATCTTCCCAGGCATAGAGGTGAGGCTCACTGGTCTGTAGTTCCCTGGGTCTTCCTTTCTACCCTTTTTAAAAATGGGAGTGATGTTTTCCTTTTTCCAGTCACCAGGGACTTCATCTGACGGCTATGACTTTTCAAATATGATGGAGAGTAGCTTGGCAACTACAGCAGCCAGTTCCCTCAGGACCCTGGGATGCATGCCATCAGGCCCCACAGATTTGTACCTGTTCAGCTTCATGAGGTGGTCTTGAACCTGCTCTTCACTTACAGTGGGAGGGACTTTGCTCCCCCAGCCCCTGCCTAGAGGTTCAGGGACTTGAGAGACGTGGGAAGCCAGACTGCCAATGAAGACTGAGGCAAAGAACTTGTTGAGTACCTCAGCCTTCTCCATGTCTGTTGTTACCAGTTCTCCCTTCTCATTTATCAGAGGGGGGTACACTCTCCTTGGCCTTTCTTTTCTGACCAATGTACCTATAGAATCCCTTCTTGCTATTCTTTGCATCCCCTGCCAAGTTCAGCTCCATCTGTATCTTGGTTTTCCTGATCCCATCCCTTACACATACACCAACAGGAGTGAGCAAAACCACCTTCTTATATAACAGCCCAATAGTGGGAACACCTGCTGAGAAGGAAGGATGTGTGAGATCTTTACCCTCCTCAGCTGAAGCTATTTGAACCAACACTCTTAAATCTCTGCAGACTGCCTTATCCAGCATGCAGTGATGAGCTCTAGTTGGGGGCAGGTGAAGGAGAGAGGTCAGTTTTTGAAGCAGGTCACAGTCCTTCTGGAAATTCAGGAGTTCCAGATCCAGGAGAGTAAGCAGCAGTATCCCAGCAGAGTGACCACAGAACTCAGTTGGCAGCAGGATGTATCCAATGGTCCTGCTTTTGTTCTCCTGCAACTACTTCTGGTTTTCATACAGAGATTTTTTTACTGCAAAATGTATATATAAAAGATAACAATATAGAGTGGTTGTTTGGGTTTTTTTTGGTTGTTTTTTTGTTTTGTTTTAAGTAAGCCTCCTAGAGCATCTCATATCCATGCTGCATACACACACGTTTTTATGGGGCCTTTATTCTACACGTAGCAGGAAGAGCTACTGAACTGCTGTATCAGTTAAGGACTACACTTTCCACTCTCCTACTAGAAATGTAATGCCCATGCTGGAAAGATGTTCTGCAATTAAAATAAATATTGCAAATCCAGAAATAAAATATCACTACTTTGTTCTCAGGATCTAGTGCTCCCCTTCACACATATATCACCCCCCTCCCCAGCACCTCCTCAAAAAAAAAAAAAAATCCAACTTTTCACTATATGATGCCACTATTTCTAGAAAGTTACTGTACAGACATCTAGTGTGCAAACATGCCATACACACACACACACTACAACAACTACTCCCTTGAAGGAGCTTTAATTAAATTGACAGAAACCTAGCAAGGATTAACTTGCCCTTATTATAAGGATATATAGTTATGTTTGCCAAACTAACATGCCATTTAATAATTTTACACATTTGTTTATTCTATTATAAAAATGCATAAAGGTTATTCCATTTTATTAAGCAAAAATATTAACTGAAAAATAAAGCAATGAATATAATGCAGTACACACACATGACACATGTACCTGTCCTACCATTTAAAGAAAACAAACAAGCAAAAAAAAAAACATTAAAATGGTTTGAAATATTGCTGGCCAGCGTGATGATTAAGTCATGACAAGTGTAAGAACAAACAGAGCTATGTTTATTCACACTAAGATAAGAGAAGCTTTTGTTGTGAATCACAGCAACAAGTTGGAAGCTGTGTGCAGTCCCTGTTTCAGAGAGCTTTTGAGCTGAGATGAGGTAGACATACAGACAGCTCACTTCAGGGAGTATCAGAAGGCAACTAAACAACTGAATCTAGTATATTAAAATCTGGCTCTGACTGTTTGGAATATAGAGAAACCTCAGCAGAATACTGGCACTTTTGTTGGAACATGAGAAGTGAAATTCTTCTTTCTGTCCAATCAGATAGAACAGCAAAGGGAAAGCATCAAAAACATGCACACTATTCCTGTGTCAGCACTTACAGTACCGATTTCACCTAGCTTTTATGTGTCTCAGTTTCTTTTAAATAACATCATGAAAAAATGTGCCATTTAATTAAAATAAAAGTTACAGCAGCACTACATGTGGTCACAAAAGAAAAAAAAAGCCAACATCATGGTATCTTGATGCTGAAAGTTGTTTTGTACTTCAGAACAATGACACCAAAATTAAGAGAAGTGTCTTCTCTGTTTAATGTCTGGCTTATTAGAGTCACCAAACATACTCAAAACATACTCAGGTTTTCTTTGCAAAAAAAAAAAAAAAAAAACAGATTGTCCTATGCAGCTCTGAAGATAGAAAAAGGGTGTAAAGGGTGTTACAGAGGTTTGTATACTCTTTAATGTCACTCCTTTTTAAAAAACATGAATCTTATCATAGTCAACAATCAGTTTTTAAAGTTTTGTCCTTCTGCATTTCCCATAATTATACTATATCAAGCTGCAAAAAGCACCCAGTAAGCTTTGATTTTTAGTGCCCACTGTCACTAACTTGTTATTTCAAAATAAAGCATAGACCTCTCAAAATACTGAAATACTGCATTTCTAGGTTTGCCTACAAAATAGTTTCTTTTCATTTAAGAATCAGCTTGATGTATAATAAATATTAATTAAACCCACAGACGTTCAAGAACATGAATTTTATGATCGTATAAAAGAAACAGTGAGGTTAAATGATTTCTGCACTTTGTTTATTTTCTTGTAAGTTTGGAGGAGTCCAAATTACTACTATTTTATTCTATGAAAGAATAAACTCAAACATCTTTAAAAGCTCATAATATTCCTGACACTGAAAGATGAGCTCAAGGCAGTATTTTAGTCTTAACATTATAGCTGTACACTCATATCAAATAAGATATATTTCAACGTTGATATGTCTCTTACCAGAAGCCGCATATATTATTTACAACTCCTAGACATCCTCTAACAGTATTTATACTCATGTACACAATGACTTTGCTCTACGTACCCTGCAAAAACATTTTCAAATGAAATTTATGTCAGGCCCTTTTAATCATCTGAACAGCTCTCTCTCTATCCCATATTGCCAAACAATAGTATAGCTAAAATATTGGCTGCTCATAAGCACTAATCTCCATCAGTTTAACTATATGCTGTTACTGACAACAGCATGTAGTCGGAAGAAATGTTTTTGCATTCAGTGACCAGCTGGCTTACAAAATTACAACCTAGTCTGTCCCGAGCCAGAAAGGGTAGCTGCTGACCTTAGTCTTCAGTGTAGAAAAAAGCTAAAAGTTCACTAGAATTCACTTCTAGGTGAAAAGAACCTGTAATAGCACTGAGCATGGCAGGGCTGAATTTTCATTCTTTGGTCTTACTTTGCTTTGCTGGCAAGTACACCAATGAGCCTGAGTCAAGACTTCAAACAATTCCCCCACCATAGCGAATTCACTTTCTATTAAAAAAAAAAAAAAAATCACAGAATGCAACCATTTATATTAGACGTTTTCTTCTACTTTCCACATTCCTGTGCACACAGTAATCTGTCCTGAGCATTCAACACCAGTCAGACTATCAGTATGGACAGTAATATACAGAACTACACGACAATATGTCTCAAACATAAGAAGAACAATTTTAGAAACTGTGTGTGAGCGGCTTACATTTATGGTCCTAGCATCCTAAGACTCTCATCTAAGTTATCCTATTTTCAGAATTGGAAAGCATTCCTATTAACTGTCACTTAACCTAATGGGAGTCCCCCGTGTAACGCTGCCATGTCCTGAATGCTGTCCTGAATATGCAGTCCACTGCTCTTTGCCTTTTTTTTTTTGCCTTCCCAGCAGTACTTACCCAAAACCAGTGTCATTTAAAAAAATATTCAGGGACTAATGATTTTTCAGATCACCCGTACATTCTGAGAGCAGCAACAAGTTTTTACACTTTCCAGTTCATCCCAAAAGACAGACATATCCAGCAAAATCAGGGTAGTCTGAAGTACAGCAATGATTCTATGAACATTTCTAAAACAGCATTATATTGAGGAGAGATACAGAACAAATCCTGTTTGTGTCTAAATTGGTGAATTCACCTATGAAAAGCATCATTGATCTTTACACCTGCAGAAAGTTATAAATTCTCAGTGAAATATCCTCTGTCATGAGATAAAGGAAGATGAATCAAAAGCCTTACCCTAAAGGGAAATCTCACTGTTTTTGAAAAGACTGGATCATTCCCTCAGATGTCACATCCACAAGAAAGCATCCTTATACTTTCAGCAAGCGTAGTAGGATAATAACAGGGATTTAATTTGGGACTTTAAAAAAGTAATGTAAAAGACAACAAGCCAAATTTGTAGAGATTATATCGTCACCTAAAGATGGCTGATGCTTTACCAAGCTTTTTAAAGGAGATATAGCCTGAGAAGAATTTATTTCTATGACAGTCATCCAACCTGCTTTGATTCTTCTGTATATCCTACTGCTTAGTGGAGAAGAATTGTACATATTTGGATAATTCATACCAAGTTATAATAAAGTGTTGTAATAACATTCTGGCTTTCAAGTGATAAAAGAAAAACTGTCAGTTTAAATTATTTTAAATCATGTGTCTCCAAAACTTTTCATTTTGATGTGCAGGCAGTGCAAAACAACAGCTAGAGGTTCTAGGCAACAACTTTCCCATCACTGCTTCCCTCTAGTCCACACATTGCATTCCTTCATGAAATCTAAGCTTGCCTGCCTTTAATTCTAAACCCACACCTTCTTTTGAAGTGAAACCTCCTATTAACCTGTTTTGTTGTTTCAAGATATTTTCTCGAGTATTTAGTAAAGGAAGAAAGAATGAGTTTTGTCAACCACTGGCAAAAACAAACAAACAAAAAAAACCTCAGAAGCAGACTGCACGTATGTCCCCCAAGATCAAACACAAAAACACACCTGTTTTCTCCAAAGCTCACATTTTACATTTACATTCATCATTGTGTATCAGTGCAGAAACAATAATACACTGTAAGTATGCACTACAGTATCCATCACATCAGGCCTCCTCGGTAACTTTATTCACCCCTTAATTGTTTCCTGCCCAGACTTAGGTAATTCTCCATATACAGTATTAAATGAACACATTTTTCACAGAGTTTGAATGCTGTGGCTATATTCTGCTGTCATGCTAGTTCTCAAGCTTTTTTTTTTTGTTTTTTTTTTAAATCACCTCTCTACTTCCTACAACCACTGTCAGGGTGAAAAATTTTAAATGACATACAAAAACGACATTCTGCCTTCTGGACTTTCCATGGTCAAATTCCCACTTTCTGAAATTCAAACATTCACCTGATCTCTTTGCCTGCTCATTTTGCATCTTCCATCGGGGCTCCTTCTCTGTCTTCACCTTGCAGTTTTCTACAACTGAGGACTGCGATATTGAACTTTCAGTTGTCTTTAGTCTACACACACGTCAAGAATAGTTTGTCCCCTCTGTAAACAGTAAGTTCCTATTTGAGGTATCATTTATCTAAATACTGCCCAAATTCTTTCCTTTATATTATAAATTACTTCTACTGCACTTTGGAAGACACAAAGAGTAGAAAGTAAAAACAAACCGAACTGCTTAATCACATTAATTAACGACAGCATAATGTTCACATACCAAATTCTGTTCTGGAAGAAGTAAAAAAGCTGTGAAAGAAGTTTAAGCTGTTGTTCTCTGTAAAAGTAAAAACAGGAGGTGATTTCTAACATTTCATAAATCTTGTATTTTCCTACTTGCTACCAAGCTTCAGGGTAGGGCCTAAAAAGCTAAAATGTAGATTTGTCCATAACTGTTTTTTTGTGTTTGCTTGAACTTATTTGTTATGTTAGTGAAAATAAAGCCGAAATGTTCATTTTTGCTATTACAATACGTGGATTTAATTCCTTATTTTTTTTTCTAGATTCAAAGTTACACAATAGAGGTTATCGAAAAAAACAGCTCAATTACACAGGAACCAACATAGAACATGAGAGATTCTCTACGTCTCACTCTGATCTGAAGCAAGATCACACAAGTACTTTTATGCATATCCCTTCTCAGATATTTGAAAGCTATTTTGAAAAATCTATGGTAGTAGGCATTCCAGTTTATATTGGCTTAATGTCCATGTATTTCTTACTATTTAATCTGTATCTCCTTGACAAAAATCCTACGTTTTCTCTTGTGATACCATGACCTCCATGACCTGGAGAACTGTCTTGCTTCATGTAACAACTTCTGCCAGACTGACTGCTATTCCACATTACCCTCTGCACTCCATCTTCTCTTTACTAGACCAATTAAAACTTACTATGTCTTCTAAATCTCTTACAATTGCTGTTGCTTTCCTTTGGATTCTGACTCATTTATGTCCTTACAGCTTGGTGTTCCAGTGTTAGCACAAGTGTTAGTTTAGCTACAGCCTCACCAATGGTAAATACAGTGGAAATGTTACTTCTCATTTCATCTGTAATATTTCTGCCAATAAAACTTTCACCATGCTTTGTTGACTTACTCGTTCTGCTGCCCGTTGCTATCCCCATATCTGATTCTGCAGTACTTCTACCTAGCTATTTCTCATTTTACATTTGCCTATACTGCATTTAGCGCTGTTTATCATACTTTGTTTTGTTCACTGCAGATCACCAGTCTAGTTTATTGAGATTTTCAAATTATAAAGCTTCTTTGTAACTTCTCCCTTGCTTGGTGGCATCCACTGATGTCTGTACGTGTACTCCCTCTTCCACAAAAGACATGAAACATACCTAGATCAAAAGAAGATTTGTATCATCTGTCAAGCTCAAGAGCAAATGACTAATAATTTTTCTTTGAGTAACTTTGTTCACTTCGTAAAGTAATCCCATTATAACAACTTATGTGAGAGCTCCCTGTTCTACTTGTGATAATGATAACGCACCCAACTACATTAAAGTTGAGATAAAGTTCTGTAGGTCACCACAGCAGCTCATAAAGCCAGGAGCAGAAAAGCCTGAAATGGTATGGGAAGAGGAGAGCAAAACAGGGCACAAGCAGCGTTCAGTTTATCCTCATAAAGTCCACTGCCACATAAAAGTCAAGGAAATGATGGACAGCTACTGTTGTTATCCCTTCCGAACGCCTGAGGGATGAGAATTTGGGAGTGCCTCTCTGAAGGCACACCAAGAAAGCACACAAGGGCATGGAGAGAAAAGGTATAGCGCATTCCCAAGCACTCTCCCCACACTGCAAAACAATTCCCACACAGGATGCCGCTCCTCTTGCTGCTCAGGACAGCAACACAACACACCCAGGCAGAGTTGTAGGTGAGCAGCTCTTGCTGTGGGATGAAGAACAGGAGGTAGGCTACCACAACCCAGTGCTGACTGGAAGGGAGAGTACTGCATGCAACCCATGCAGAATTAGGGCCTGGACAATAAAGGTCACAAAGAATGTCATCAACTCCTGCCTGGACTGCACCTAGCTCCATAAATATTCTTCACCTGTTGTGTTCCTACTATGCACCATTGATACAGCTATCGAATGTTTGGTCATAGTAAACCTTTCTACAGTCGTTACTTCAGCCTTAAGTGCTCACTTCATCTGTGAATTTTCTCTGGCTCCACTGTCTAAGCTTTTTCTACAGAACATCTTGGGTTTTGTTTCACACAAGCTGTAACTCATTTCACATCTCACCATTTCTGATTCTTTTACTTTTTCTGATTCCAGTTACTCTTCATAACGTAACTCCCATACTCCTCCATTCATGTCAGGCTGTATGTCCAGTATTAACCTTATAAAACATTTAGAATATGTTATGATTTTTTTTAAACAAACATTTTGTGGGTAAGACGTAATTAGAGTCACATTAGATAGGAAATTAATACTATATATGATAGCTTCCCACTGTTGACTCATGAAATGTTTTTGACTTCAAATTCTGTCAAAAATTATCTAGAGGACAATTATTCTTGAATCCATAGGGTGAAACTTCATCCTATGGAAACTGGATGGCAAAATTTGGCCTCAATAATAACAGCATCGACCTGTACTTCCTCTTGCAAAGTTTAAGCAGAAGAAAAGATTTGTCAGAGAAGGGCTCTCTCTAGGTATGGCAATTATGAAAAACATACAAGTATGTGTACAGTGTTTTGATCCCTCTTTTTATACTATTTTTGTTGTCAATATTTACCTCAATACCAGCCTTTTCATTTATGCTTCAAAACACATTTTCCTGAATAGTGTTCTACAGGGAATACAGTCTCCAGAAACCAGAAGCAGCAGAAGACTAAGAGAAAACTTCTCCCGTCTTTTCCCTAAAGAGGATCCACAAAACACCCTTTTCCTGGACATTACCTTGAGTAAAATGTGTCCAACAACAGATTGGGAAGGGGAAGAGAGCTAAGAGAAATCCTCCCACATAATCAGGAAATAATGCCCACCGTCATATGGAAGAGAGCAGAGGAGGTAGGACACTGTATATTAATGAAATTCGCTGTATAATTTATTTCTAAACAATAATTCCCAAACACGTCAGAGTTGTACATAGTTAAAACCACATACTATTCATTCTGGCTTCTTACACAGCCAATGAAATAAATAATGGATCACTTGGTGCCAAATTTCACTTCAGAATGATTTAGGTATCTCTTAAGACAACTATTTGCTTCAGAAGTATCATGGTGTTTCACAACAAATATTATACCTAATGTTCCCATCTTAATAAAAGACTACATCATCTACCAAAAACATGATGTTCCACTGTTTCTAAAACACTCGTGCACCTAATCCTTATGGAAATAAAGGACTTTGGTGTCTTAGTCTTAAATGCTGTGCATCCAATCCAACAGAGTCACTGGGACGCTAATCCTGCAAGCTCCTCACAATTAGAAATTCAGCTGAATTTTGCAAGTGTTGCCTACATAGCTAGGGGAGGACCAGCCCCAAGAGAAGTTATAATCTGAGATACACAAGCCAGTACTTTGGTGATTTCCATCCCAACAACCCAATGAGCAGTGCTGAAACCTCACACCACCCTGCCGTTCTGAAAAGCTGTTTCCCATCAGACTTCCATTTCTGGCATTTTAAACATGTACAGACAGACACCCCTCCACACACACACAACTTCTCAGGAGATTTTTTTTTTCTCTATGAGACATGGATTAAATTCAAATGTATGACAAGTAGGATACATAGCCTTATATAGCAAGAAGACACAAGTGAGTCCAAATATTTTAATAACTTCTGCATAATACCTGTAACATTGCACATACACCATGTACGCTGATGTTCCTTCTGTCACCACTTAAAATGACACGTTAAACTTGGCATCAGCCCTGCACTTCCCAGTACACAGATGCATCCTCTTCGGTTCAGGTACTGCTAAAAGTGAAGCCTCAACAGTTGTTTTGGTTTTCCCTTAGACTGTAAAGTTCCTCAAAAATCTTCAGATGATTGTTAGCCCATGCTGTGTGCCGTTCTGCTACTGCTTCACTATCCACAGTAGCAGCAATTTAAGGCTACCTCTAGCAGCCTTACAGGGGCTGAACAACAGTGCCACTGTGGTGGCTACCCATGCCTTAACACCTGCAATTAACACATTTGGCATGTCTGTTATGGATTGGGCTTTACAGTAATGTAAAATCAAATAAAATTGTCCCTGCATGTTCCTACAAAGACATCTGCAAGTATGCTGAAGTGTACAAATAAAAAAATTGCAAATTACTTAATGCAAATTTGGAAACATTTATACACAGAAGAATATAAAGTTTTCAAACAAAAGGCTTACACAAATGTACAAAAAAGCATGTGATTATGAAATACGCTCTATTTCAGATCTTAAAAATACTAGGAAACTTAAAGCTTTGAAATCATATAAGCTAACAACACCATCATACCTCTTAAAGTTTTAACACTCTGCAGTAGTCAGGAAAAAATTGGACTTTTGTGAAAGAAAATTAACATGAGAAAATACAATGCTTTCAAAGTATGCGCCCATCTTTCAAAATCCAAAGTTTCAAAAACCCACAATTTAATACAGAAGGCCATACAATAAGAGCTATAAAGATGAAAAGAAGCAATAGAAAAAGTGAAAGGACTTCAGAGAGAGTACTAGTCTTCTACTAGTCTTCTGTATTTACTGTGGACTCATTCTGACACTAATTCATTCTTTATCACAGATTCAGTCTTAAATTTGCGGGGGTTTTTTATTCTGCTCCATGGTAAGATATCAGGTTCCTGAAACGCATGTTTCTTATAAGCTTTAAACAGCACAGTAAGTTAGGCCGGCCTGCCATGTTTTGCAAACACTACACGCTGTATTTTACATCTGATGCTGCAAGTACAGTCGAATATACATCACGCACAATGAATTAAACACAGCTTTTTGAGTGGACATTTATTCTTGCCAAACAATTTAGAAATAATGCTAAATAGTTTAAACAGACAGAACTCTGGCCTCAATTCAAGAAAAGCAGTAAGATACTAAAAAACAAACCAAAAAAAAAAANTATGGGCACCAAGCCAAGGAGCTACTTATCAGCTGTTTGACATCAGGGGAGGCCCACGTGCGTCAGCAGGCCCAGCAGGGACCCCGGCTCATGGCAAGGCACTGAGTGGTCCTTATCTTATCAGTCTGCAGGGTCTGGCACTTCATCCACCACAGCGTGAAAAGAAAAGAGAGAGAAAGAAGGGGGGGAAGGAAGGAAGGTGTGTGTCACTGGGAGGGAGGAGGCCAAAGGGGACCTGTGAGCCAGGCTGTACTGTAGAACAGGGCTGGGTTATACTTCAGCCTACTATGCTGCCTGCTGCTGCAGAAAATCACGACAGCGACTTCTCCCACTTTCCACATATACTTCTAGGGGAGAAGAATGACTTCTCGTTTCATTTCAGAGAAGGCAGAACAACGCGCACATCAGGGAGACAATGCTCCCTTTCATACACAGCTGGTTGAGGGGGTTGCCAGAAAAATGGGGAATACGATACACTCATTAGAAAGCTTATCAAGGTAAGCACGTCCTCCAAGAAAGCTCTGAACCGGCGCAGTTGCTTATTGCTAACAAGATTTAAATGCCCTAGTTTATTTCTTCAAACGCAGAGCTTCAACAAGATTTATTACTTAGGCAAATTATTGTTGGGGAGGTACTGTATCATAAGTCTTGTTTAAGTACAACTCCAAGCTTAAAAATTGATTGCACAAAGGAACCTTTGTATTTAGTACTTAGAAAAACATTCACCCAGGAAGGCAATCAAGTAAAACATCTGCTTTCCAAGGTTTATTCCCACTGAAAAATTAATATAATTACTCAGAAAAATATGATTTATCTTACCCTACCCTTCCTACACAATGTGTATGAATCAGACAGCAAATGAAAAAGTCACCTCCTTCAGATTAATTTGCTTAAATGAAGCAGTATTCTACCTCCAAAGCTGCATCACAAGGTATAAATTACAAGACAAAATGAGAAGCTGTTAAAGTATCTATGGAAATTAGTGGGTTTGTACCTCGGACCACTTTTTGTAATTATTTCCAGTTATTTCCCTCCAAAAACTTTTCATCTCGCATTGCAGTGAGCCAGACTGACATCAATACACAAAGCCAAACTGCTCAACACTCGTACAGAAACCTTATTCGTTAAGGATTCAGCAGAGCTTTGTGAACGCTCACACTTCCTGGCCAAAGGAACAGGATCGGGCACTTTCGCATGGATTTGGTTCACTCTGATGAAGTTTCTAGTTTTGTTACCACAAAACACGGTTTTCATAGAGAGCATCATCAAAAATTGTTGTTTTGCTGCATACAGCCATCCCATGCTTCAAGTTTCATTCTTCATGTTATGTCAACTTTCTAAACCATAATAACACTGTGTAGCTTGTGGGGCAATTGTTCCTCTGAAGAGGCAATGTGCTTTTATGATCAAATGCACTAGCAGAAATGAAGAACTAAATGAAAACACATCCTAAGCCTTTGTCAACATTGCCAGTAGGAGAATAAAATCTGCACTATGAGTTTAGTGTGTTTTAGGAGATTTTCTAGGACAAGCAATACACTTTCCTGTCCAAATATGACCCGACTATTTATTAGGTAAATACCAATAATGTATTCTTACATAAAATACAAAATAGAAGTTAATGATTGAAGATCCTGACATTTAAAATATTGCTATAGAGTGAAATACTACATACCCACTGTTTTGCTATGAAAACCTATGAAATTATTACAATGTGACTGTTTTTTCTGATTTTTATGATTCTGATTTATTTTTGTTTTCTTACTTGTTACTTAAGGTAACAACCTGTTTGACAAAAAAAATGTTACCAAGTTTAGTAGATGGAGAGAGAAAAATACAATCAGAAACCTGAAGAGAAACATCATCTTCTTACACTAACCTGCAATCTAACCTTCACAGATGGATTTCTGCACTTGGATGAAGTACATATGGACTGGGATACATAATTGGTGACCTGCAGACCATGTTGTTTCCCTTGGAGTTAAATGATGCAGCTTAAATACAGAAGTTATTGGCAGTGATCAAAGATCACTTCATGTGGGATCATCTACATGCCATGTGACACATAGATTGCAAGTTTTTTAGATCCTGTGATTTTTCAAGAAATTATTTTTCATACTTCAATGGAAAACACAATTGGCAAAACAAATTGTAAGTATAGTTACAGGTCTATGACACACATACATAAACACTGGAAGTGATGCTTCATTAGCCAAGAAAAACAGACACGCGAGGAAATAACGTGCATCGTTATCTGTGAAGACCACCTCTGTCTATTATTCGGCTGCTCAAGTACAAAAACGTGCCAGCATGTATCTGCATTTTGCAACTTCCTGTCTTCTTCCTCCTTGCTTTTTTCGCGGGGCGGGGAGACACGAGGGCCAGACACGACAACCACAATCATGTAGATGTCAATGCAAATATGCAATACCAATTCATTTTATACAAGAGTTGATTTAAGTGCTAAATTTAAGTCATATACCAATGCTTTGCCAGCTGTTGTTAACACAATAAAGTAATTTTTTACATGACTAAATCAGATCAGACACTACACAGTCAGTATATATGCTATGTATCATTCAGGTGTAGCTTTCATCAAGTACAAAAGATGATCACTTTTATAATAATGAAAACTCATAGCAACATCCAGTTAAGTCAATGACCTAACTATGTTTTGGATAACACCTTTTTTCCCCCTCCTCTCTCAAGTCCTGCAGAATCAAGGTAGTCCTTAAAGAATGAGCCAAATGACATTCCTTGCATACTCTTGTTCAGTTTTTCATTTAGGCTGTATTTAAATTCTAAGTAATGAAAATGTTATCATGTCTACCAAAGATTTCATGTCACAACAGGCACATCTTCGTCCATCAAAATTCCACTGTTTTTATTGTGATGACTTACAAAGAAGGACCTGAATTTGATTTTCAGCTTCGGATTTTACTTGCTGCCAGAATGGAAGAAGTTGGTTAAAGAATTCTGCTGTTGTTGTTTTGAAGTTTATTTTAGGTTTATATTCAGATTTTTAGTGGATTTTTTGACTTTTTCTTTTTGAAGGAAAAAGAGGAGAAAAGAAAATAAGGGGAAAAAAAGGAAGAAAACAAAGGATTTTTTTCTCTAAAAGAAAACAACTAGAATTCAAGTTATTTACAGGAAAAGGGTTACTGTTCATGCCAAGTCTAACTATAATCAAGTAGTTCTCCTGCAAACAGGATTTCTCTAAAGCAGTTCTGTTGTAAAAACCTAGTTGGTAGTAAAATGAAATAGAAAAATTCTAAGTATTGTAGCTGAGTTTATAAGACAACCAGACCCCCCACTTCTATCCCAGAATATGAAACAAAAACAGGTATAATGTTTGTTTCTGAAGAGCTCAGTTTGGGACTGGAACTCTGGATCCGGTCTCACAATCCACCACAGAGACAACAGAATCCTCCAGAGGAGGCTGCGCCAGACCTTTCTTGCTGTGGCCAGATTCGTTGTCAACGGAAGAAATACACTTCTGCCAATCATAATCCTATCCCGAAGGAAGAAATTCTGATGACGCATTGGCCTAAACACCAGAAAGAATAAAAAATTTGGCCCTCTGGATGAGAGCGTGACCTGCCAGAACCGCACAGAATAGGAGTACCGGATATGCAGCCACAGTGCAGCTAGTGAGCTTGTTCAAACATGGTCAGTCTTTCAACACAAGTACTTGTAGCTGCAATCATTGAAGAAGGATTACCAAATTTCACAAGGAGGTGGCAATTCTGGATTAAAATCAGCAATTTTAAAATTAAAAAATTTCAAAATATTTGTTGAAAAGTAACACAAGCTGGTGGAGAAAAGACATACTTTTGTTATTTCTTTTATAGGAGCAAAAATTTGGTTTCTTATTTTAATATAACTGTAAAATATGTTACATATTAATTTCTTTGAAATTTTAAACAGATCATAAATTAGCACAGATTATTTTATATTCTCTGTAATTGAAATCAAATGAAAATTGTAACTGAGTAGCCAGGGTACTCATTCTTCCTTTTAGGTGACAAGCCACATATGGGGGTGGGGAGAGCATGTTATTTACTCAACTACAGAATGTTTCATGCAACAAAGTCAAATTTTGAGCTGAAAGAGGAATAGTCCTTTGGCAACCAATAACCCAAGAATCAAAAAACTTAAGTTTCATTTCCTAATTCTTGTGTGTGACCACAGAACATTACTTCACTCCATATGTTTTATTTCTATATCTGTAGAATGGAAACAATTTTCCTCATTCAAACTTCATCTCTTCTCTTAGGGTAATATCCCGACTCTTACATCCTAGTTTGATTCATGTATTTAGTATAATGATGTCAAAAGCATCTCTTCACATGCTTAAAGATAATCACATTTGTGATCCGTAAAAAGAAGGACTTCTGCTTGTACTCTACACAGGTTGAACATCCCATTTCGTACAGTGAGGCCTTGATCTTGACCACATCCTCCAAAATACTCTAATAAAAACAAATCTTTTCATTGATCATTCTTTAATAAGCACTTTTATTGAGTGCTTTACTTTCCATGACTGTTTTCTCCAGAGATCTTCAGATTGAGAGATGGATAAAGCCATCCCCAAACTTCCCTATCTTGTCAAGAAACTGCATCAGACCTTAAGGTAACACTGCCTTTTTTGACTTTCTGAGGTGATTCTGTTCAACAGCCTTATGTATGTAACAAGGAAGAATGTAAGCCAGAAGGAAAAAAAAAAAATTATGTAAGCTACAATGGCCAAAACAATTAACAGGCCCTAGCTAATGAAGAGCCATGAGAAAGTTAACAACCCCATATGGTATGAATTGTTATCTTATCCAAAGACAAGACATGTCCACAGCTAGAGAAGAATGATTCAGAAGGAAAACTCTGCTTCCTTAACCATATCAAATTTCTTAAATTAGTCCGAAGCTCGAGATGCCTCAAAAGATCATACTATAAAAGGTACGCACTTAAGCAAAGAGTATCTTAAAAAAAAAAAAAGAAAAAGAAAAAAGGGGGGGAGGGGGAACAAACCCTTAAACATGCTCGAAATGTATTAGGAGAACAACATAAGAAATCTGAGTATAAACTTGGGCTCCTTTTAAAACTGTAAAGTGGATTTGGGACTTTTAAGTTTTTGTATTTTACCTACAAGAGATCTCGGTCAGCTTTGGCAAGATAAAGAGCTGTACGAATGTACAAAAATGACAAAATTCTTTGTACATAGAAGGAATTATAAGTCTGTTATAACCAAGAGGTACTTGTTTTTCAATATCACTTATGAAAGCCACCTAAGGTATGGAATTACCAAATGTTTTGCTCTACTTGCATTCCATTACAGAAAATACTACAGAACTAGCAGAAAAGAGTCTACTGTGCTATTATTATAACAAGTCTGACAGCATGAAAGTCTACAGAAAAAATATACTTTAAGTAATGCAACAAAAACAACAACAACAAAAAAGTCTTTTATGCACTCAGTATTATCTCGGTTTTTTATCTTCGTTCAACCAATAAGACTGCTCCAGAAGATATTAATATGGAAAACCAAGCATCTTATAAAGCATATACAGCAGCAGAGAACCTGTGCCTAAATTGCTATTTAGGCAAAATGCTTATTCCTCCACAAAATTCATTAAAACTATCTGAGTTGGTTACTTTCAAGGAAACACCATGGACATGCTGAGAAATAGGACCCTTCTTTTAATTCTAATGCACACAAAATTACAGATTGCCTGAACACTAATTCCTGTTTTCTTAGGGAGAAACACAGTTTGTAATATTAAAAGCACAAACTAAGAAAATCTTGCTTCAAGACATTTTTAAAAGGACTGAAAGAGCACTCATACCAAAAACATTAGCTGTTAAGCGTTCTGGTAACTAATTTTTTCCACCTTAACAAAATCTCTTCCAAAACAAACAACGCTGTCTTTACTTCAACACCGTCAAGCACTACATTCATTTCCATACCTAAACGTTGCATTACCTGTCTTCATATTGCATGTCCAAATCATATTTTTCTGCAAATTTAGACCCTGTGCACCCTAGAAAGTTTGGCAAAAAAATCAACTAGACTCTTGCTAGCAACCTAAGTGCTGCAGGAGAACATTCCCAGCTGGCTGCCTTTGCTTGGGCTGTCTTCACAATATCAGGTCATCCCAGCTGAAGAGGTCTGGCCTTGTTTGTGGGCACTCTTTCATCCCATATGCTGCCAGCTAACTTTCCCCTTTGGGGAAAATTCTCCCAGGATAGACAAAGCTGATGCAGCATACTGCAAAGCGCTATTACATCCTTGCAGGGAACTGTAGCAGGTTGTAGTCAAACTCCACAAAACTCTGTTTCAACTTGTTGAACCTTTTCATCTCAGTTTCCCTTGACATGTAAAACACAATGACATACAGAAAAACATAAACTCTCAAAGTCTCTAGACATAAACATTCGCTATGCAGAGACAGAATACCAAGCAAGGTGTTCAGCATTAGTAAAGCAACTCTTTAATTGGATCAATTAACGTCTCATTCTGCAGGGACTATAGCTCTACCTGTTCTTAGGGGTTCTCAATGGCTGGCTGACCTGGTACAATTTTCATGCCACTTTAACTTGCAGGCTTTTGCCCAGAAGCTCCCCGCCACCTTAATACAGTGGATCCAGTATCCTTTTGGACACCCACAGAGATAATACCATCACAATTCAAAATGACATCGAGCTGCTCACTTCAGGGGCAAAGTATAATTTTAAAGTGTACTCTAATTTTTTGAAATACCAATAGGGACTGTACCGTTCACAGCAATCTCTAGATTGCAGAGTTTAAGATTTATCCAGAATATTCATTTCTCCAAGGTGACTACATTGCATGTTCATCACTGGAGAAAAGGTTTTACTGACACAGGTACATGAACATTCACAGTGCTAGTACACTAGAAAACTACTTCTGTTTGTTCATAAAATTGCCAACAAATTTGCCAGCAAAATCTAACAGTTTTTTTCCAGAGACTCAAACTTTTGAGTGGAGAGGCACATAAAATGCTTACAGAATAAAATCTTTGCTAAGAAAATGTTTTCTGTTCTGAAGCCTACACCATGAAACCTGCAAACATGTCAGTATGTGTCCAATTTTAAGTATTACTGACTTCAGTAGACATATTCACATATCCAAGAAACTTTAAGCAACTCCCACACACAAATGTCTACAGCAGTACCAAAATTGTGAAAGGGATCAAAATTGTTATACAAAGATGACTTTCCGTCTTCAAGTTTTGAAAAAGCTTGCAACATTTCTTAAGTATTTTTAAAGTGGAAAATATAAAAACTTCATGTAGTGAAATCTAGCTGCAAAACTGCTATCTTGTAGGCCTGCAGTAGTACTGGGAGTTGCTTGTTTTCAAAGGAACAGCTCTCTAAGAGGAGAGCAACATTCAGAATTTTGTCTGGCTTTGATTTTTATAAGGCTGGCTTTTCCTCCCAAATCAGGCAGAGAGAGATAATCCAGTGCTGCACCAACGGAAGGCCATGAAGAGTTACGCCTCGTCTTGCAGTGTGGCACTAGCTTTCTGCTTCTCCATGTAGACAACAGGCCCTGAAAGCTGTCAGCCTTCCGGTCTCAATAAAATAAACTAACCTGTGACATTCCAGACCTAGTGGTTTCTCTTTGATTTGTGGGTTGTTGGTTTTGTTTGTTTGTTTTTAAGCTGAGTGACAATTAGGTAGAAGTAATTGACACATTTGTCACGCATGCTGCAAGTAGTTATCCTAGGCTGAAGCACTTGCGGTTTATCCAACAGGATTTTAAGGCAAGCCACAAATGTTTGTAGCTGAGAACAAACATTTGAAGAGTGTCCAGATGAGCCTTTCAAATGTGTTGACAACCTTGAGAAAGTAGCATGTGATGACAACTTGCAGGTCTGGTGAAGACAAATGCTCACAGAACAGTTCCGGGAGGCAGATGCCAGTAATTGCTCAGGTCTCTTTATAAGAACATTCATACAAGTGGCAAGACCCAAGGAACCCCCAAAGGTTAATATAAACTTTTAATGAGCACTTCAGACTCATCCCACCCTTGATTTTACATGCCTACTCTTCCATTTTAAAGCCACAGCCCTTTACACAGCAGAAAATGTACCGTGCTAAGAAATCCTAGGCTGATATAGGTATTCCACGTGGAAAAAAAAAAAAAAAAAAAAAAAAAGTCTTGCATCTTAACAAAGGATATTTTAATACTAGAGTTATCAAGAATTTCACTTGAACAATAGAGAGGCAGTTGGGTTGAATTCAGGCCAAGTTCTGCAACAGAAGTACTCAGCAATTCCATACAAATCAGTGGAAAGTACATGTACAAAATGACAAGAAGATTCAACTTCAAACACCCAGGATTTTACACAGGTGACAAGCTTTAATTTTTAGGTTATTCCTTTTTGAATGTAACGCAAAGAATAAAAAGAATACTCAGTGTGAAAATTATAGGACCTATATTTGATTCATGTTAACACGTACTTAAAACACAGAGCAAAGCAGTTCCATGAACTGATAAATGCTACAATGGTCTGTTATACAAGAGATGAATTTCTAATTCTTCAAACACTGAAACTCTAGCTAACTGTATGCTTGGTACCATTTGGTCCTTTAGAGTTTATTCCCTTTGCTTATTCCTAAACTGGATTCCAAACACGGATTGCCTGTTTTCTCTTTTCTTCACTGTACATGTTGTTTCTGTTCCGTCATTCCCCACCCCTTTTTCCCCCTCCTTCTTTAACAGATACAGATCTGTTATTAACTGTTATATGTGGCACACGAAGCTTGGATACTTGGGAATAATGAAAAGCTTGGACAGAGGAACCTATGAGGAGGGCAAAACAAACTGCAAATACAACTGAATAGCACCAGCTGAAGCTAGCCAAGGCCTGGCATGGATTGCAAGACAGGAACACTGGGGGACCAGAAGAGACATCCAGTATTTCTGCAGTACCCAGCTGTGTACGTCTCATCCAACTCCCCGTTAGGCTAGAGGGGCTCACTTACTTCTGGCCCCAAGCTAGTGCTACAGGTACAGCCCTGCTAGGTTGTGTCTGAGTGAAGAGTCCAAATAGATTCCTGCAGGCTCTGTACAGAGCCAACCCCTTGTGTCAGTATCTTCCACATAACTTCACATGAAACACAAGAACAGTAACTGTTCATAAATACCACTCGATCAGTTATTACAAAATGTATTTCCTGTGTGATTCTAAAAATTCTAAAGATGACAGTATGACTCACTTGATTGAGATTTATGTTAGCTGATCTTAGTTATTTAAGAAGCCACACGAAAGCAGTCTCTGAATCCTTCCTTGACATTACATCAATACAACAGATCTCACAGCAAACACAAGAATTTTAAGAGGCAAACAGAATTAACTGATGTAGTACAAGCAAAGGCCAGGCTCTTAAAAGCAGCAGGGGGAATGTACAACTAACTTTTAACCTCGGCCATGCTTCTTGTTTTCCTAAGCACAAAATGTTAGCGCGAAACTCATGTACTGCAAACACTGTCCTTTATTTGAAATCACTCAGCTTGAGTTTATGTAATATAAGTAATAACTTTCAGTTCCAAGTCTAGGCTGACCCCAGCTTCAGGCAAGGAATGAAAAGCTGCGTGTTAAACACATGTGAAGCTACTAAGTATTAAGCATATGTGCTTAACTACACTCAGACACTTTTAGGTTCTTTTTAATCAACCTTCTCCTACACAAATGTTCCCACTTGCATACAAAAAATTATCACCTACAATGTGTTAACAGACAAAGATTATTCCTAAATTAAACTGTGTTTGGTTTTAAGTATTTTAATAATTAAGAGGAGACTCCTTCAACATCAAAAAGTACATAAAGTACTTTGACCTAGCCTATACTTAATGCACTTCCATTCAGCTTGCATTCTTAAGATCTTGCATTAACCAGTCCTGCGAAACGCTACTGAATGTATTTCTTTTTTTGAAAAGAAAATTATCATTAGAAACATTTTTAATGTTTTTTTTCCTGTCTCTCTTTTTTTTTTTTTTTTTGCCAATTAGCATTATTTTGTGGATATGCATTTTGGGAGTTATGTCTTCAATGGGATAATTAAAAAGCTTTAACAAATAAAAAGTTGGAGCCTACCCTGACAGCAGTGCTGTCTAAATGTCTGGAAGAAATTACAGTGTGGAAAGAATGCCACAAAAACAAACAAACAAACAAACAAAAACATTTTCTATATGCCTGACTTCTTTCACTTATTTTTGTATATAATAATTATGACCTTAACTCACATTTTCTTACTTTGTCATGTCACACTCTACCGTCACCATAATGTTGAGTCCCCAAATCCAGTAACAACTGTCCTGCAACTGAAAAGCATGAATAAAGTATGGTATTATAGAAATAACCAACACTAAACACCTATGAAATTTCTCACACAAAAATGACTTATTACAGTACTGTTATTTAATATAGTATTAAAGTTCCTATTACATATGGAAAAGAAATAATAAAACTTAAAATTGCAAAGTTTATCCGTTTTTACGCTGAACGTAGAGTACACACCAACAGCACAGTATGCATGTGCGGTATGACACTATGGATTAGGAGGAGGGAGTACTAGAAAGTTCATTAAAAGAACACTTTTACCAGTTCTCAACAGTTTCTCAGCAATGCATTAGTACCTTTCAGCTGATGATCCTAAGCCTTTGCACACATCAGTAGTCCATGACTGCAAGGAGTCTGTGAAACTATACATTTTAAATCCTAAATGCATTTTCTGCTCTGATCCATCAATTTGTAATTGTTATGATTAAATCTGCAGTCCCATACAGAAACACAGCTCGTCCACCCTGCTTGGAAAGAACTGCTGATAGACCAGAAAACCTCCTTCCTCTGCAGGTGTAGAGCACCTCCAGGTAGGAAAACCTCTTCAAGACAGATATGAAACCTGTGAGGTGGCATTCTTTGAGTAGCTCTCCACACCTGATCTACAAGGTTTTCATTGACAAACACCTCCCCGCTCAGGGAAGAAAAAAAAAAAAAAAGAACTCCATAAACAAGATCTAGTTTCATATTCATAGCATGCAAGGGAAACACATCAGCTTTTTCTACAGGCTTACAGACACCAGCATTGTGTTATTTTGTCTCATGAACAAAATTCAAACCAAACCCTCCTGTTCCACAAGAAAACAACAAACTTCTTATGAGAACAGTATCACAATTATTACATTCAAATGCAAAGGTTTAAAGTGTCTCAGAGACGGAGCATTGGTACATCATCACAGTCATCTGTTCCTGTGCAGCAAAGCCAGCGTGAACAACACCTATGGTTTAGATCAAACACAAACTTCACTATCAAACCCAACATCTTCAGAAAGAGATGATCCTTTCTGCTTTCAAACGATGTTCATACATTTTGCTCTCCCCTAACTCACTTTAAGTTCTCTAGAAGAGGGCACTGTCTGCTTTCCCTGTTGAAATTTGTTTCTCTAATCTTGACAATGTACTTCCCTTGCCTTCAGTGACCAACAGGGACCAGCACTCTCACAAGAGAACAAGAAATTGAGCAGGAACGTTCTTTAAATAATTATTTCAAACATAAAACAAGATCCCAATTGAAGTTTCTGTTTATACAGGGAAATCATATTACAAAGAAACTCATTAAAAACATTAAAATAACTTCTGCCATCACATATTGCCAGTATTTGCATTCAGGTTTCCAGGTTGCAGCATTTCCTCTACTATAATTGGAGAACCTAAATCACCAGAAGGAATGCAATTCCCCACAATTTAGGTGTGAGTGATGTCAGTAGCTGTAAGAGGAGAGAAACAGTAAACCTTTGGGCTTTGTTCATGTGTAGAAAAAGCCTTTCAATTAACATTTAAAATTAAAAGCTGCAGCATTATTTAATTAAAATAATGTGGCTATTTGGCTCCACTCTGGCTATACTTTGTTAAAGTCCTCTTCTTGAAGTAGTCAGTGGCCCTAGTTCATATGCATAGGACAAGAATGCAGAAGCATTTAAAACAAAAGGAGATAGGGAGCTCCCAACTGGCAAAAGGATCCAGTATTTTCAAATTCTTTTGGAAGGGCTGAAATTATTTTGAACTCATTAACTTGAAATCAGATTCTGAACTGACAATTCATAAGATTACTCATGTATCAGAAAAAAGCCTTTTCCAGTTCATTTTAATTTTCACTGTTCAAGACACATTTATCAAAACATTTACAGACCATGCAGACCAGGCTTACAGATAAATCGTTCAACTTCTCTCAGAAATGGTAAAATAAAGTATACTTGCCATTCTGTGGAAGAAGGAAAAAAAAAGCTGTCAACAGCACCTTAAGTACTCGACTGAAGGATCAACAAATTGAATCTTAGTTTGAGGACAGACCTCCACTGGTGAGAATGTGTTTTGCACCTGGTCAGGTTGGAAGGCTTTCAAAAATCAGGATATGTATATCTACTTTATTTTTCCATTAGTAACACCTTAACTAACTTGTCAAAAACGTAATAGAATTTTAGACCAATAATGTTATATTTTTCAATACCTGATCTTGAGATGTGAAACATGAAAATGTATATCTGTTAAAAAGTTACTGAAATATATAAGTAGCAAACCCTCTCTAGCTACTCACTTTATACACTTTATAGATCAGTGCTTCAAAGAATCCTCCACATACATTTGTTTTCCAAGTTTGTATTGCGGTCAAATCAAAACCTGAAACACTTCCACAGGTATCTCCTTAGTAAGTACAAGTTTCAAAATTTGACTCGGAGTTTTGCTTTAATAAAAAAAAAAGTCACTATCATTATTCCCTGTCTCCTCCCCCCCAGCAAATAACATTAATGCAAATTCCCAAAATAATCATTCTCAGCCAGAAGAAAAGCCTGGGAACTGCTACCTAAAGAGCTCCAAGTTTTAGAGGGCAATGAGCATCTAAACCAGGAACTCTGAGTGGAAACCATGATGAAGCCTTAATTATAATATTTTTGTTAATAAAAATAGATTTGCTCTGGAGAACAAAATTCTCTTTCCACTTCTGACGTCATTATCCCATGAGATCTTGAGGAAGTTAAAAAGGCCAAACCACTCAGTAGGAACCAGCAATTCCAGATGTCATGTTCTGGTAACCGCTAGAGACTTCTTCAGACCGTTTGTCAGAAGGGCTAACTTGTGTTCTATTTAGCTTTACTCTGTGTTATGAAAGTGATTTCAAAAACAAACAAACAAACAAAAAAAAACACACCAAAATTGTCAGGAGGGACATTCTAGCACAGAGAAAATTACAATTTATGGCTACATTTCAGAATACAGGTCTAAATTTCTCAATTCCCCACCCGTAAAATGGCCATTGTGTAAAAGACTACAGTAATGAGCTTGACCAGAAAAATGTGTATAGCAAACCAAAAGATAGTTATGATCTTTACTGCCATTCACTTATTTTTAGAAATTTTCTTGGAACTCTTTCACATGGAGGAGTGGCTGCTGAATAGAATGATTAATCTATGGTGAATAATTCCATTAGTCAATCAACCAAGCAAGAATATGAAAACAAAAGTCTTGTTTTTTAGTCAGAATCATCAAATAAGCTGTACTTAGTCAGGATGCATGGGAAAAAAAAAATCATACTTATAGAGTTAAGTTACTTGAATTAATTTCATTGCAAAGAATTCACTGCTTCATTTTATTTATTTATTTTTTAATCTTTAGTCTTTTAAAACTAGAATATTTTGATAAGTAAGCAATGATCAACTGCCGCTGTGGTACAACTCCAACAAATTGTGGCATAAAAGCTACAAGCTTGATTCAGATTCCCCAGATACTAAATAAGAACTTTTAAACACATATTTACACCTTATTTAAGGTTATCTTCCCCTATACTTTTTAAAAGCTAACTAGACCCAAATATTTAATTGTTATGCATAATAATAATAATGAAAGACAGGAATTGCCCAATTTCCTGAAACGTTAGGTTACTTAAGAATACTTAATACAAAAGCATTAATAAAAATATGGAAAGTGTTTTCCCTGTTCACTCCTTACATGGTTTACAGAATTTATAACCTCGGTATGATTTTTATTCTGAGAAGTTGTAACCGTTAGGGTATTAGTCTTTTTTTTTTTCTTTAAACATGAATACCAAAGCCTGTTACTAATCTGCCAGTTTGTACACTTGCTGACTGAAAAGAAGCAACGTTTATCTAATGTGACACATCTGTTATAAACTCTTGAGATTAACATGTAACTGTGAATTGAGAATCAACTGGATTTATGTTCTACTTTAATTTCTTTGGCCTAATGAATAGTTCTGTGGTCACCTGTAATTAATTTCATGATGCAATGCAGGGGGAGTATATGGTGTCATCAGTGCTGCAAATAACTGCATGAAAGTATCACTGAACAGAGGTTGAAAACAAAGGAAAATTAAATAATACAATACACAGTCACAGAGGTGTTACTGTGTGGTTATCAGCACCCACGGAAAGCGTCATGGGCTTACAGAAGCCCATTCCAAGACACTTGTAACAAAGACACAAACTGCGTTAGGAGTCCTGAGAAATGCTAGACAAGCTCACGCTAGACAAAAGAAGCTGGGGTTCTAACTGGTAGATTAGTCCTCCTCTCTAACAAGCACTGAATTAAGCATGAGGATTTCGTTTTTACAGACATACATATCAATTAAGCTTTAAAGTAGTTCTTTGAACTACTTGAACATGGAGAGCGGGTAAGATTCTTTCCAAAAATGTCACAAAAAGACAGAATCACACAACCCCTCAGAGGAAAAACAAAAACACACACACAAAAAAAAAAAAAAAAAACCACACACAAAAAAACCAAGGAGGTATTTTCATATGCACACCTAGTGCAGTAACTCCAGATAACCAAAGGAGCCCAATAACAAATACTTGCCACTTACAGCTGTTCCTCTCCAATCATAGATTCAACAGCACTAATGCATTCCAAGTAAAACTTAAGCTTATGAAGACCACATATTACTACTGTTGTTAGTAAGGCTTAGAAAAACATTGCTTGACATTGATTGGTCAAAACATATCCTTCATTTAACCCTCTATGCAGTAGCACTACTTTATTATTATTATTACTACTACTACTACTACTACTATTGTAAAGTGCAGAATGTATAATGCTGAAATCTCCAGAACTTCTACAGATGCCTCTGCTAGCAATTACAGCCGGCCCTACCTGTAACCTTGCATCAGATTAGGCTTGCAGCACTGCCCCTTACTGAGCCCATACTTCAATGTGCAGTCGTAGTGGCAATGTCTAGAAGCATTCAGACAGCACAGTGTAACCAGAAAAACTAAAAACATATACGAAGGGCATCTACCCTCTATATCCTCAGGTGTCCTCTGCCTCTTACTTTAAAGTGATGCAGGCTATTCTCTTCTCAGTGCTAGTCTGTCAATGCACGCCGGGCCGTTTGTTCCTCTTGCAGCCCCGTGACACCCACTATCCTTTTAGGAGCCATTAGGACAACTGGTGCTGTAGCAGTCGTCGTAGGGCCATTATACTGCTCAGAGCAGTCAGATCACTTCTGATAGACCAACAAAAAGGAAAGTGTGACCAAGGCTGAAAAATAACATGAAACACAGAAGATCAACAGAGTATTACTCAAAAGCAGAAGGCTTTAAGATTAGAGCAGGTAGTCCTGCTCATCCTTCCAGCCCAGCTGTCACCACAGCTCATAGCAGTAGGTGAAGCACAGGAACGGGAAATCTAGTCTCAGCGCTGTGTGCAGTCCTTCCAGTATCCGAGTAATAGATGGAATTACATCTACAGTGCAGGCAGGAATTCTAGTATACATTTTTGAGTAAATTTAAGAAAAATTAATTTTCTGTCTCGAAAAAGTTTTGTCTGTTTGTTTTTAAATAACCTTTCCCTTCTGTTCTTGCATGCGTGCACACGGAAGGTGAGCATATGAAAATATTACGAAACCTCAGGAATAACATCCAAAAGCGTCGACATTTGTTTTTCATCTGGCCTGTGAAATACTACCCTGTCTACACACTTTCCCGTATCCATCATTTGCCTTCTTATATATTTGATACTGTTGCTAGAAGTTTATGAAATACAGTATTCTAAACTAAAACACAAGCAGTTTTCATTTTTAAGCAGAACAGTTTTTTGTTTTGGGGGGGTTTTGTTTTGTTTTGTTTTGGTTGGTGGTGGCGGTTTTTTTGTTGTTGTTTTGTTTTTACTAATTTATTGATTTCAAAAGAATGCTACATGATTCCCTTAATTACCAGATGTTTTGGATCAGAACAGTTCCAAAATAATGAGCAAGGGGGCTCTTTTCTCATTTCAAAGCTGGGTTTGCCTTATATTCTACCACCTGCCCCAAAAGTGTAGTACAGCAACCCCAGAGGCATTTCTATAAAGCATATAACATTAGCCTGAGAGCAAGACTTTCAAAAGAAACTACGTGCAAAACTCTCTGGATTGGACAGACCTAAGGCGGGGAGTGGGGGGAGTTGTTTCCTTGCTTTAATACAAAAAATACCAATTAATTCTACTGTGCTGCTCCTGAACACCACACAATGAATGGTGAATTGTATCCAGAGGATTTCTTTTCTTGCCAATTTTTTCTGCCTTTAGCAGAGAAGCAAAACTGGAGTAAGGAATTAAGAATTTCTTAGTCAACATATAATAAAGTTGTTGCCATTGTCAAGCTGATAATGCTAGTTTGTTTTATGATCCCCAACCTGCCAGACCCCAGCTGTTGTCTTAGTCAAAACCTGCATTTTCCAATAACTAGGAATTGCAGCTGCTCAGAATTGTTCACTAGGGATTTGAACCACCACAAACATTACTCATCTGGTCCTGCCCTGATCAAACTTCCTTGGCCAAAAGGCAGGGTCAGGCCTGCCTGAGATTTGAGACATACAAGTTAGAAGCTTCTTTTTTTCTTTCTTTTTTTTTTTGTTCTCAGAAAATATTTCCCATTTAGCCTTTGAAAAGTTATGCATAATTCATATTTAACATGTCAATACAATCTAGCAAGGTCTACTTTTTATGGTTACTCTATACTAATATGCTTTTGAAAAAAATGTCATGAATTATAACTCAAGATAACCGCTAAGTTACTGCTCCCATCTATCATTTTTGTCAATGCCAAAAAACTTGGAACCAAGAAAGTGTTTCTTCTTTCAAATATCTTTACTTTCATGAAGTCCATGCGTTTCTGCACTACATATTTGCAGCTGCGTGTAACAGGTGCAACCATAAACATTAGAAAATGCTGCATTTTGATGGGCAAACAGCCAAAGTGCTGCCCAATTTAAACACCCCAAATTGGAATTAGCTTTGTTTAACAAATGCTATCACATGAAGTACCTTCTGCAGAGCCCCAGAGCTTATGGGAAATGACTATTTAATGTTTAACATCTCACTGATAGTTATTGTTGTTTTTACTCTTATATATTAGTTTCATATGAGAATCCTTGCCAAACAAACAAAAAAACCCCACTAACTTTCCATTTCTCCAGCTCTTATTAACTGTTTCTGTTTGGATTACAGACATCAACACATCCTAATTTCTTCCTTTCCTTTCAACAAGTTTCTCTCCAAAAACATAAGCAACTTATCCTGCTCTCTGAGCTCTGCAGCCCTCTATTACTTGTCCTTCATCCTCTATATTTTCTTTCCTACTATTTCTTAGAGACTTTATTCTGACTTTAACTCCAGAATACCACTCTCCTTGCATTTCTCTACTGTTCGTGCACTGTGCAGCATACTAAACTGTTGTGTAAAGTAGAATTACTTGCGAACAAGCAACTATCTCTAATTGGAAAAGTCAAAGTAGCTTGTTAAAGCTCACTGACACAGAGGTGTTTCCACCATAGAGACAGCATAAATACATATTTTCCCTGGGGCTCTTGACATATGCATACATGTGCTGTACATAGTACTGTCTACAGACCACCCAAATGAAAACTATTTTCTGCAGACCAGTGAATAACAGCTTCTCCAGCAGACGAAGAACAGTGAGCGCAGGTTAGCAGAGTACAATCAAGTTGTTCAGAAAACACACTTACACGCAAACTCATATGAATGTTCATTAAAAAATGGACTGGGCCCTTGGTTTTCATCTTAACAACTTCAATATTCGACAGCACACTAGCCTTTCATATTATGCTAAGATAATAATTCCTTACAGACACAGAGAAAGCAAGCCAGGCACTGGCCAAACCAGTTCCAGCAACACACTGGATTTCAGCTGCAGACCTTTTCTCTTTGGTGTTACAAGGCTTTCCCTGTTCAAAAGCTGCACATGACTACAAGCTGATACTGTCCTTTGCATCTCAAGAATTTTCACTTTTGATGGAAGAAATAAATTATTCATTAATCTCCATGCGAAAGTAGACAATTGTCAGTGATGGAAGTGACAAGTCAATCTAGTAAGTATGCAAGCTGTATCTTGTCTGGAGGCAGAGGGGAAAAAGAGTGCAGGGACAGAAACCCCTTTCAGACTGAAAAAGTTTGAAGGCCTTCCCTTTTGCTAAGTTTAAAAAAAAAGTGTGAAAGGCAAATAAAGTTTAAGTAGAAAAAGCTGAAGAAGCAAACCTTGAACAGCAAACTGCAAAATACACCTTTCACTGACCTTATAGAAATTGAAATAGTAACACTTCTGAAGTCCAAAGCCATTGAAATGACTTCTGCAAACAACAGGAACTGAACCTTCTTCAGGCGAAAAATCCGCCAGTCAGAAATGAACAAATGAGGCATACTTATTAGCAAAGGTTTATCACTTTAAGTCCCACAGTCTCTTAAAAAAAAAAAAAAAAAAAGCCAAAATTTTTAATCCTAGAAAAGCGGATAATTCATCCCATTCAGCTGACCAGCTCTACCTTTCTCCCCCAAAGGAGCTAACACCTTCCCTCTCCCCATAAAACTTGCTAATTTCCCTATAGGAAGCCAAGGCTATGAATGGAGTTACTCAGCAATAGCTCTTTTCTCCTCACACAAAAGATTCATTTTTCCATCTACCAAGATCTGGCTGGCTCTATGTTTTCTTCTTTCACTTCTCATTAGCTTTCTCCTAGTTGCACCTCACTCTGCCCTGCTTTTGTCTTTGTATCTTCTGGTGGTCTGCAAATACCTGCCAAAACCTGTCATCAGTTGCAGTGCTTCTAGTTTGAGATGTGTCCGCCAGCTTTGCTGCTAACCATGTCTAACCACCAACGACACTAATCTTTGGCAACCTCACAGCTACCAAACTTTGGAACTTCTTTTTTTTTTTTTAAATTGCTCTATTTTTTTTTTTTAAAGATCTTTAAAGGAGACAAGTAAAAGTGTTTCTTTTAAATTCACAGACGTAACTTAGCACCTAGAGAGCTTCCTGGAAATAGAAAGCAGAGAGAGAGTATGTATTTATTTCAGCTAGTGGGCTTTTGAACCATCTCCTCATCAGTGGCAAACATTAATTTTAAAACCAACCAACCTCAATGGCTGAAAACTTCAAATACAGTTATGCCTGTCCACTCAGGCAAAAAAATGCATATAAAGCAAAAACCAATCCTGAACATCAATATGTAAGAGCTTTCTTCCCTATTTTCTCCCATAAAGGCACTTACTTTCCATCATTTTCTCTTCAACCGGACACCCATGCCCATTTGGTGCTGCCCACACGCCGTGTCTTCAGTGCATCTTTTCTCACCCAAGCTTCCCCACTAACACTACCTCCTACTCTTTTTTTTTTAAATCTTCATGCTCACGGGTCTGGATGTCACTTTCTGGTCCCCTCTGACACACTGCTTTATGCCACCTTGGTGGATCAGGGGTCGAGAACATCATCGCTGTGTGCAGGGCTGGTGCCGCGCTCAGGCCACTCAGCTGGCAGCAAGTGCAAAGGATTGGGTCAAGAAGTAGCGTGGAGCCACAAAGCCCCTGGCCTCGCCTGCTGCCAGCCAGCGCCAGCGCAGGGCACTGCCTGTGCCATGGGCTTCCAACCCACGACGACTCTGGAATCCTTCACTGAGGGCCTGTGCGAACTCTCTGCAGCCTTACACTCACCCAGGCGGGCCCAGCACCACCATCCCTACGGCCCATCACAGACACTGGAGGGAGGTGAACCTGAAATAAAGCACTACTTTGGATGCCAGAAGTATCCAAAGCACTCTTTTGCCTGTGACGTGAGTCTCCCCATTTCCACCACTTTTGGTTCTCAGAGCTGTCTCAGAGGATGTGAATGGAGGCTCCCTTCAGGCTGAGCTACAAAGGAAGATGCACTCCAGGAATCCCAAGGCTATTGTCATGCAGCCATACGAAGGTAAACCCACTAAGATGTGTAGAATCAGTGTTGAATCCTTAGCACAAATTGTTTTGCCCTACAGGTCCACTTCCCTTCATCACAGGACTCGCTCTCTTTTCCATGTCTCCTTCCCTGCTACGCACACCCCAGGCACCTGACTGCATGACTGCTGAGCACCAATTCCCATCCTCTACCTATATTTTGGGAAGCCTTGCACATCAAGCTATTGCCTGAAGAGCATTTTATGTCTTTAATGCAAAAAGCATGGGGGGAAAAAAAAAAAATACTGTGGATAGGCAATGAAAACAAGATTGCTGACGCACTTACCTCTCAAGCTAACAGAATTCCAGTCCATTTGATCATGTGTTACACAAATCCTCGGAGTCGCATATTAAGCACTCCTCTCAGTACACCAGGTCACGCAACAGGAGAGGGTAAGTGCATTTTAACCAGGTACACTGCAACACTCTCACATCCACTCTGCGTCACAGGTACAGTCTGTCTGCTGACCTACAGCATTTGGCACTGGGCATCCTCAGGCAGGAAAGCAGCGGCTCTGGGCTGCCCTGCAGCCTGAGACCAGGCACACAAATGCCGCAACATGGGAGCATGAAGTGGAGGCAAGAAGAAAGAACGAATCCTGCATTCACAGAATCGTCTAGGTTGGAAGAGACCTCCAAGATCATCTAGTCCAACCTCTGTCGTAACACTAACAAGACCTCCACTAAACCATATCACTAAGGGCTACATCTAAACGTCTTTTAAAGACCTCCAGGGATGGCGACACAACCACTTCCCTGGGCAGTCCATTCCAATGCCTAACAACCCTTACAGTAAAGAAGTTCTTCCTAATATCCAACCTAAACCTCCCCCGGTGCAACTTTAGCCCATTCCCCCTCGTCCCGTCACCAGGCATGTGGGAGAATAGACCAACCCCCACCTCTCTACAGCCTCCTTTAAGGTACTTATAGAGAGCGATGAGGTCTCCCCTGAGCCTCCTCTTCTCCAGGCTAAACAACCCCAGCTCCCTCAGCCGCTCCTTGTAAGACTTGTTCTCCAGACCCCACACCAGCTTCGTTGCCCTTCTCTGGACTCTCTCGAGCACCTCCATGTCCTTCTTGTAGTGAGGGGCCCAAAACTAAACGCAGTACTCGAGGTGCGGCCTCACCAGAGCCAAGTACAGGGGGACAATCACCTCCCTAGACCTGCTGGCCACACATTCGCCACATTAGACTTAGGCAAGTCCAGAAGGATCCTGTGCAAATCACAGCCACTGGAGGAGTCGAGAGGAGAAAACACCCAGGCTCCACAGCGTTCACACCCTCAGCCCAGTTTCTACCTGACTGGCCAGATCAGCAGCCTCCCCACTTTTGTCCTTTGGTAACTTCTGGCTCATTAGCCAATTTCAACTATAACCAACACCAGACAGAGATGTCAAGGACAACTACACTCCTGAGAGTTTTACAGCCACTGGATAAACCATAGTGGCAGAGTTAAAAAAGCTGCAGATGTTCTCTCTCCTGCCCAGGGTTCAGTCAATCAGCACACGTGCTGCCACGCAGCCCACGCTGTCAGTCATGCCATGTGCTACGTCTTCTCCTCACAGCCGGCAGGGGACATGGGAGGAGAGTAGCTGGGGACACAGGAGAAGGTCAAAAGCATTACAGTGGGGAAAAGGTAGAGTGATGCTAGGTTCAGAATGTGTAAAGGACAGAAATTGTCATTCACCTCTCATGAAACAACATTGTTTTTGTGAGATTTCCAAAAGGAATGAACAAATAAGGTATTCAAACAATACATGCGCAAATACACATGTATGTAAGAAGTTAAGTTCTTTTTATAAACTACAAATATTCAGCTCCAAGAGGGATTTAGTCTGTCTGAGATCACGATATGAAACTTGTACAAATGATCAGCCCTGTGGAAAAGACGGCCAATCTACAGTGGGGGGCCAGCCACAAGGCAAAACCAGAGGAAAAAAGCTTTATTAGTCCCACTGTTCAGTCTCATGGGGCTATTTAATCACTCACTCTCTCACCCAAGAGCTGACCAATGCTAACTGCCCAGCCTGAGGCTAGCTCAATGGGGAACATGAACTGGTATATGCCAGCATCTCTAGAGCAACTAGAGACTCAACTATTCACTCCCCTCCCCGCAAAGCCTTCCCTGTTGTTCTTAGGCACATCAACAAACTCCTTCCTTGGGAAAATGTTTTGCCTTGCTCACCCTTGAGCTGGCAAGCAGAAGATCTCAGAAATGACAGCACCAATTTTTAGCAGCAGTGTTGGCATATGGTGGCTCAAAGTATTTGTCAGGCTACCCTAAAACATCAAAGCACAAGGTCGCCATGGTCCAACTGCTGTCTAGCTTTTTTCTTTTATTATTGATATTTGTCTTCACAGACCTTAATGAATACAAGCAGGCATCACATGTAATTATTACTACTATAATTACTGCTAAATCACCAGACAATTTCTCAAAGTGAAAAAAAAACACATCCACTGTTAAAAACATCTCCAAAATGGACAACTGGAATAACAGTATCTGCCTTTATAGTTAACACAGCTCAATACTTTGCTTTAAAATTATCACTTTATAAATCACAGATTTTAAATAAGGTTTTCTGTGACCAGCTTTATTTCAGTGGAACTTATGTTGAACAAAAACAGCAAAGAATTACTGCCGAAAACGGTGATAGAAAACATACAAACTGTATTCTGTTCGGTAAATTCTAATTCACACATTTGTCTAATTAGTTCTAGTGTCTCAAGGGCTTAAAAATAGGAACAGGAACCACAACAAAAGTCAGAAGGACACGCAGCTACACATTATAATATGGTTAAATAATACCCGACAGAAATTCTTAGTTGACTATGCTCCTAACTTCAACACTTGTCCCCGAAACTTCTCGACATTCCACCTGCATTATGTGTGTTCCCAAAGTCTCATGAAATACACCCAGCTCCAGAAAAATCACAGTAAAATCAGTAGCCCTGCATTTTATCAGCATGTTATTTAGCCTCACAGCACAGTTGAATATGTTCTCTTTAAAATCCGCAGGTTACGATGTTTGGCTCAGCTTCCCCTTACGCTCTCTTGGGTTGAGGTTTCATCCACAACCTCTGTCAACAAACAATGCCATGTGCTGCTAATTTAAGAGGCCCCATTTTATGAGTGGGTTATCTGAGTATTTGTTACAACGGTCATGTAATTAAATTGTGCTGACTCTTCAGTTTTCTATTTTTTTTAATTTTTTTTAAAGGGAAGCTTAATACAAAAAAAAAATCATCTACGTCATCATTTGCTCAGTTGTGCAACATCAGAATTTAAAAGTTAGGACATACCAACTTCAGGTTCATCATTCAAACCTAACCCCATTTTCCTATGTCATCATTATCATCTTTAATTACATGAGCGTGTACTACACTGTCCTAAGGACCTCTATCTTAGTGGGCACACAAAACATACATTTCTCATGGAGAGAAACAACTGTGCACTCTTTTTAACCTCCATGAAAGTGTCATCTCAGTACATATGACACAGCAGTTAATACAAAGAATATGGAATTATTACTTTCTCTTTTGTCTTTTTAATTTACATATAATGTTGATTTTATATACAGCACTGGTAACAAACACAGCAGTCCTCCCTCTGTCTGAAAGGTTCATAGCTGTGTGCTTCCAAATATCTACCAGAAGAAACAGTACCTAAAGGCAAGTCCTCCATCCCAGCTGGAGCTTTCAGATCTTGCTAAGACAGCAAGCACCTGAGCATTACACCCTTTCAGAATTAGAAAGTACACTGAATTTTGAAGTATATGTCAGCAAGACTATATGCAAGCTAAATATCATTATAATACAGTGAGTTATATATGTATTTATTACTGCATCATTCCTGCAAACTCCTTAAAATAGTCAACCTGCTTCAAAAGCAGCACATGTGGAACAGACAAGACCTGAAGTCAGACTGATTTAAGTAAAATATTGTCTTCAGGTAATACTGCCTCCCTACCCATCACTCCCCAAAAATGGTGGGAAAAGGCTTAGATAATAACCTAACGGTTGGGTGACTACTCCTTTTGTAACAGCTCACAAAGAACAACATTTATTTTGTGCTTATATTTATTTTCACAATAACGGTCAAAGTGCAGCCTGGCAGCTCTGTCCTCTGCAGTTTACAGCAAGAACTGCTTTTCCTCATGAATGGCTTAAGAATACCAAATAAACATGGGCCCTGGAGAAATGCACATTAACCATGATCAAAACCACAGACTTTTTATGTTGTTGTGTACAAAACACAAAGTTGACTAACCTGGATGAGAAAACTAAAGAACACGTGCCCAGAGTCCTTCATCACCATTGATTATTGTAATGCAGTTTAAATCTCATTCGGATACTATTGTATACTAACTTCTCAGGAAAAACAAAAAAAAAATAGCCATTCACAAGAACTGCAGCAATTACTACAACTGAGATTCTTACAGTTATTACAACTGAGAGGTAGGATTCAACATATCTAGAGTGCACATATCTTACATTTGACTATAAAGACAACAGGGACTGGTGGTTGGATGGTACAATTCATCTCAAGAGGACATGTGAAGCCAGTCACGCTGTGTGGTTTATGTCTGTTACATGCCTACGTATGCTTGCTTACACTGTTGCATTACATCCACTGCTTCACACATTCATGCTATTTTCCAGCTAACAGCTTAAAAACCTGTACAACAACCCGTATCTGTGAAAAATGCTACACCTATATTTTTAAACATGTTCTCAATGTATGCGAACAGGAAAGACAGAACTGCAATAAAAAGCACCAACACAGCACCAAGGTAAGTAACATTACACAGCAGAGCAATTCATAAAATCTCGCTATCTGGTGTTAAAACATTACTACCAGTGTCCTCTGTAGGAGCTACATGGCACTACTGCAATTCAGAAATTTCTAGCCAGTTGGCTTATACTGGTGGAGTCAAAGGCGGCCTTGGATAACTTAGCTTTTACAGCTAAGCACTTATCACACAACAGGTTGTACAGTTTACAACATCCTAAAGCAACTTCACATCAGAGTATCTGGATATCAAAAACTATTAATAAACTGCTTTTCTTTTTTCTTTTTTTAAGAAGGAAACAAAACTCATTAATGTTAACGGCACCAAACACCTAACAGAAATACTTGCCAGTGTACGTAATCATGAATGCTCTACTTAATTACTCCAGGAAAAAGTGAGACAACACCAAGTTTTAACATATTTTTGTCAGTGCAGTGCTTGCACTAGAGATTATTATAGTGTTACTAATGGAGTACGTAAAATTACAAGACGGAATAGTGATTTGTTATCAGTCAACAAAACACTTGCAAGTAACTGTGACCATGGTTACGTAAAACATCGGCATTAGAACATGCTGCACCTGCTAAAGGTAAAACCAGTGATTTACTGAGAGCAGAAAAAAGAAAAACAGAATCAATAGCAATATACGCATGATTTTTATTATTTTGTCTTACATGGCATTCCATCAAATGTAACAAAAAGGTTTCTCATCCAAGCACGAATTATTAAACCCCAGCAAGATAGCTAGCACTGTCCTACAAACATCTCACCATGCCATGCAAAGAGAGGCAAGAATGGTCACTGCATCAGACCTGGACGTAGCCATCAAGGGATTCATCCCAGCTCCCAGCAGTCAGCAAAAGCTTCACCATGAAGTTACAGTGAGAGTAAGGTACAGCTCATGCCTATTGTAATATTGGTTCTGTGCTTTTTCGCTAAACATGCACTTCCTTGACAGTAAATATAAATTCCTGTTACAATTATAATGTTACACTGATCAATGGCATGAGATTTCAAACCAGATTGGTCTTAACACAAACACAAATCTAATTAAAATTGTATCAGCATAGCCCCCAGCAGAGGATGTGATGTTCAGTTTTATTTTTTTTGCAAATATGGATGTTCCTATGGCCTGACAATGACATTGAGCTCTGCCAAGTGGGAAGCCAAGTTTGAAGCTCTGAGTTGGCCTTTTGCTTTTCTGCTTGGGAACAGAAAAACAGTGAGTCCTGATAGAGATCAAGCCACATAACACATCGAACACCACGCTCTTTCTTCTGATGGCTGTTTTAAGAACCAGGCAAGCTTTGGATGATTCTCATTTAGCTTACCTAGCCAGAAAGAACAATAAAATAAAGAGGAATGAACGTAAAGTGAAGCATATTTATACAGACAAAGGACAGTTTCAAGAGGAACAGAAAAGATCAATTCTAAATTGAATCACACCACTGGAAATAGAGAACAGGTCCACAGAAATTACTCTGTACGTGAGAAGCCGCAGCTTATGATCTGGATCACATAGTTCACAAACATGTGTGTTCTTCAGTCCTTTCTGCTTAAGGTTATGTTATTTCTAACTAGGTTAGATAGTAAAGAGGGCACAAGTATGTCTGTTAATCATTACGAGGCTAGGAAAAAAAATGCACTTGGCTAAATACAGGGGAACAAGACAAAAAAAAAAATCACAAATTTTGTCAAGAAAACTCTCATTATATGGTTTAAATTAAGACTCTTCTACCAGATTCAATATTGATATAAATTAAAAAACCTGCACAAAAAAAGGATTAGTAGTTCAGTCTACAAAATCGGTTATAAGCCAACAAGAACATTGAATGACTCACCATTATTTAAGCATGGGGAAGAATGTAATATTCCTCTCTTGTCATTTGTGTTTTGAAAGTATACTGGATTTATTTTTTTTAGTTCCTATTTCAGAATCATAGCATTTCATAACCACACTTATTCTAACTTTCCATAACTATATCCGACAGTCCATAATCCTGTTCTCAGTGAAATACAAATTGTGATACTCTTTGCAGCTAGGCTCAGTTCAGCATGATCAAATTTATAAGATTAATAAATCACCAAAACCCAAGATAGCATCTCAAAACAGTGTAATATATAAACCTTAGCTATGTTTTACAAACAGATTAATCATGAACAGATTGAATAGGCCCATGATAAAGTGATCCTTCATCTGCATCCATCTGATTTCTTTTCAATGGTTGATGAAATATTCTTAAAACAAAACTCTCCATTATGTCCACCACACTTTGCCAAAGCTCTTTGGCAGACCATGATCTCAATGCCATTCTTCAGATATTCACACGCAAGCAAAGTATCAGTCAATGCAAGACACACACCTTGGGTTCCCCCTTCCATCACCACCACCCTCAAGGATTCCCGTAGCACTGCTGAATTTTCAAAGCAGAATGAGCTGCAAACTTGACTTGTGCCTACATAAGCACATAGCACAGCTTCCTAGGAGCAGATTTCCAGACCCAAGCAGGTGATCATGAGGACCCAGCATTTGTACTTTCTAGTGCTTTGGTGGGGTTTTATTTCAGATTAGAGTCAGTCTGGTCCCATGTACCAAACCAGCTTCGTTGGGTAGCATACTGGAACTTGCACCCCAGTTTTGTTTTGTCTGGAACAAATCCAGTCAACAGATGTGCTGTGAGACCATTTTCTGATGTGAATAAGGAACTAATGAGAACAATTAGGACAGTCACCTAGAAAGCATGCTTCTGACTTGAACACACTAATGTAGACATGCTCCCAGTCACACTTCCCCACTTAATGTTAAATCTTGATGTCAGCCAAGGAAAAACAATGCAGCAGGTGGAGGTGTCAGTAATGGGCAATATAGTAGTACACTGTCACCATAGAACAGGTAGAAGAACTGAGACTCTAATACAAGAAATTTGTCTGTGGTTCTTCGTAATCGGATGATGCAGCTCAAAGCCCTGTCCTTCTCTCTGCTTGCTCATACCCTTCATCACACCTAGACTGAAGCCAGGTCCTCCATGGCCCAGGGCCCACCCCTTCTCACTCAGCCCATGGCCTGTGGTGCTCTTCCTCAGCAAGCTCCCCACTGACTTTGTTCCTTTTACCCTTACACTAGCTGTAGGCAGAGTGGAAATTCAAGGTCATCTGTCCTGTAGGCCTCCTACCAAACTGCACAGTAGCCTAACTCTCATTATTCCAATCCAAAACTGAGGATTAAGCAGACCTGCACATACAGCACTTAAGTATAGCAATGGTGCTGAAAGAACAGATGAGGAAAAGGAGGAGTCGGGCTCTGACAGTCTGGAGCAAACAGGTCTGAAGCTATCTGGATAAGGAAGAACCTTGAATGAGTTCTGCTATGAGGGAATGAATGGCATTACCCTTGAGTACGGAGATCACTGAAAGGAAGACATTCAAAGACAGATCTAACAAGATGCAAGGGGAGAGGGAAATCGACTCCAGAGAGTGAAGTTGCCAGCAAAAGAATGAAAGCAGATCTTGGAAAGTACTACACGCAATGTGGAAACATAAGAATTGAGACAAATATACAGAACAGATGCAGATAATTCATATTTTTCCACTAGAAAAACCTAAAACACTCTTTGGCTATTTTTTTTTTTTTTAACAAAGTGCTTCTCACAAACATGTCACAATCTTCAATTTAATGTTAAATAAACTCATTTAACATTAAGAGCTTGGGCTGGAGGTGGAATGCAGCCAACCTATTGCTCAGCAATAGTTAATATATAGTTTAATTGAGCTACTTTATATAAACTATTGGTGCAATGTATGGGAGAAAAAAGCATACAAATTTAATGTATAAATTAAAAATCAGTGAAACATGAAAATAAAACAAATATACACCTTATTTTTATTTATATATGTTTTCATATTCATTCTCTTTGAAAAATTTAGCTATTATGGTAAGTTTCCCCTCCGACAAACATATTTGCGTAAAGAAAACGGAAAGAAAAAATATTTGATTTTATTGGCGCCAGTTGCATTTTGATAGCTGAACGAAGCCTTACACCAACTCTTCCCCTAATGAAAAAGTGACCCAATGTTTGCTACAGAGCTACGAACAAACAGGGATTTCCTTTTCAAAAGGTGATTAAGTATTTCTGAAAGCAGGTGGTGGTAATAAGAAACCACTCTGCAGCACTGTCTTCTGCTTTCCACAAAAACTGTAACAGTAAAAACAGGAAAAGGCTAAAACAAGCTCAATTTAAAATGCAATACAAGAGAAGTCAATAATAGTCTTTAGAGTTGCAGATCTGTTAAAAGGTCCTAAATCAGCTCCGTAAGATGAACGCACTATAAGACAACCAGGAAACTGAAACACTCACTGCTAAATTTAAAAGGCAAAACAGAAAAGAACTAGTTCTTATACAATTTAAAAAAAAAATCATCACAAAACAAAACACAAATCAAAAGTTGTAGTTACTCAGAATCCACATATAAAATCCTTGAAGAAGCAAACCACTTCCCTCATGGTGTGGAAAAATTTCAAAGTTAAAAATTTAGACCATAGATGATGAGTTCAACCCACATCAATCTTCCATTGATTGAGGACAGTTAAGCTTACAGAACCCCAAACATTTACAGACAGGCTATAGAAACTGCATTACTTGAAGTCTAGCCTGATAACACAGTCAATCTGGGCACCATACTTTAACACCCTGGTCTCAAAACCAGGATGCATGCTCTCTTCCCCAATATCCATTTCTCCCTTCCTCTCTTGAAATTTCAATACTTTCAGTAGCCAAAGGTATTTGATAACCTTTTTTGACCCAACCTCTAAGAAAATAAAAAGATATTTAAGGGGATTTCACCTCCTTTGGGAAGACTGCTATCGTCAAAGAGCGAGATCATTCAGTTTCAAACGTCTGTCAAATCTAAGTATTCTGCTTTACAATATTTTATTTCTGTGTAAGAAATTCAGCTGGAATTTTCAGTGATGTCTAAAGCAATCAGCTACTTGTTCCCACCACCCTTAATATAAATATATACGCAAGTATAAATGTATATATCTTACCTACATTCTCTTATCTACCTTCTCTGCCCAAGTACAACAGGTAGGAAGAGAAAAACAAAACAAAACAAAAACAAAAACACAAAGCTGCTCCAGGCTTTAATTTACCAAAAAAAAAAAAAAAGTCATCACCTTCAGGATTGTCAATACAACAACTCTAAGTAAACCTTCAAAGCAATCTAACAATTTTCAGGAGGATTTTCACTATTTGGTATACTGCATGATCCCCTTTGTCAGAAGTAAACCAATGTCCTAAATAGGGTGCTTGTGGGTTTGGTAAGATAAGCACTGGGACAAGTACAAGACAGTCTCTTATCAAAAATCAAAGACTTTTTCTACTACACCTGGAACAGAGGTATTAAACACGGAATACTATAACCAGTTGAAGCTATATTAGTAGATACAACATAATCCTACAAACAGGAGTTTGGTTTATTCCCGCCTTCCCCCCACCCATTTCCTGTCCTAAAATCTGTCGTCTGATGAAAGAGAGAGAACTGCATTCGAACAACAGCTAAAAGAAGCTTGCTCTGTGGAGTTTGAGGATCCATCTGAAATAAAATTGTTTCACTACTTCAGCACATACGTACTTGGTATTTCATACTCCCCTTGAATAAAAATGGGGAAAAGGAAACAAAAAACCCCAACAACATTTTTGAATGACTGGAAAATAACACCACAATTCTGCAGTCAACTCAAAATTTGTCCAGCTGTTCTTGGATCTCCTATGTGACAACGCTCAGCTTGATCCTCCAAATCATCAAGGAATACTATTAAAGGTCTTCATAAAATGAAAAACAAGTGTACTACTGAGCCACAGATGGTCAAAGACTGAAATAATCTTTCTTGTATTTAACTTCACGTTAAATGTCTTCCTGGCCGTTAATCCAAAACTAAATAAAGAGGCAGTGAAAGGCTCCAGGTCTAGTCTAGCATCAGCATTGGTCCTTCTCAATGCAAGCACTGCCAAATAACTAGTGTAAGGATAAACACACTTACATGCTTAACATCTGTACTTGCAATTCTTCTCCAACACACTTCCAGGATACAAACCTGAGCCTGGTCCGTTTTGAAATGTGCTGAAGTGAACAACCATCCATTATTTAAATCTAGACCTCTGCTTATAAAACCTTCACTTTCCAAAATCCTGTAACAGTCTATTCTTTTCTGAAAGATGACTGTTTTTACTCAGCCCGGCAAAAGATTTGTCCATATATGGACAACACCGAAGACAACAAATGGCTCTTTTCCCAGTCTATTATCAAGCCAGGAAATTAGACTGCCTGAGGTACTCTGCTTTACTTACTCTGGTCAGAGCCAGAGGAAACATTCACAAGTTCGTCAATCATCCAGTTTCACACAAAGGTGAATGGATGCTTTTCCTTTACAGATCTAGCAACAACCACTACAACCAGTTTCATAGATTAAAGCCCTCACGCAGCCACCTGAGTTAACAGTGCTAATGATGACTGCTGAAGGTACACGGTAGACAACTGCGTCCCCTGCAGCTTGGCAGAGGAGGGAAAAATTTAACATAAAAATCACACATCGGTAAGTTCAGCAACACAAAGAGTGGGAACAGGAAGAAATCAAATCCCTTGCCTGTTATTTAGTAAAGCCCCCGAACATTTCTATGCCAATGCTAATATTTAAGTCCAGTGCTATAAAAATCTGAAGTCTGAAGAATGCTATCAGTATAAAACACTTTGCCCTCTGATACTCGGGTGTCTGTCAAGTTCTTTTGCCCTCCCACACTCAACCAGCACTTGAACTCACTCTCTTTAGTAAGAACACATCTATATGAGGAATCTATATCTGAACAGCTTTCAAAAACAGATTTAAGGTCCAAACAGGTTAAAACTTCCTAAGTAGACCAAGAAATATAATCTTCCTTTCATGCTGTAAATTTTGCAGAGAAACCCCTTCCAATGTCAGCTCAACTGCCCAAAAACTTAGTGGCAGGCTAGCCTATGCCTTTTTAAGCTGCAACAAAGGAAATGATTAAGGAAGCATTAAAACCTAAGTACACAATAAAAAGCATCTACCAGAAAACTAGCTGCTATTTGCAATAAAGAATGTGCCTTATTTACACACACACAAAAAACACAGTCCCAATGTCCTCATAACATATATAAAAAAAAACAGCGTCACAAGAAATATGAACAAAGGTTGATATTTCAGTTACTGGCACAATTTCTTTCAGAAACTTGAGTAGGTGGGACTGTATCTCTTCAATGGAAAAATATGAACTGATGTGTCATACTCTATTTTTGTTTTGTTGTTTTTTCTATTTTTTTTTTAAATCTCCCTCTTTTGCCAGAAAATTCCTTATTGCCCCTTCCATTTCTTCATGTCCCAATTGTCTTTCCAGCTATGTTTATTTTCTGATTGGCAAGGAAACTATGAAATTCTATCTTGTTTCTTTTATATGCTTTCTTGCTCTCTTCCGTTTTCCTCCTATTAACGCATCCGGCACACGTTAATCTTTCAAAGTACACTTTACAGTACAGTCAAGCAGCCCTTTATGCTGCCAGCATTAGTGAAGACAATAAATAGCCATAAGAAGGCTACTTAAAACAGCCATGGAATGGTAACTGCTAGATATACATTTGTGATATTTCTCAAAATGATTATAGGTAACTATAAAACCAAATGTCATTCATTTTATAGTTGCTTTCACTTGGTAAAGTTGTCAACATGGAGGCAGGTGTTCAGTCTTTCAGAGAAAAGTCTCTCCTGAGATGGAGCTCTGCTGGAATTAAGAAAAATAATAATAATAATAA
>VXAL01009170.1:0-15715 GCA_013399475.1 Chauna torquata
CAGCAGACCGAGGGACCTTGTTAACACACCATCCCACAGCCATTGGCTCACCACCCTCAGGCTTATCTCTAACCCTTGCCAGTTTGCATTCACCTTCAACAGAGGTCAAAAGGCTTATTCACTCCGGATAATTTCTTTGTTCTGCTTTCCCTCATGCAATCTATAAGATTCCCCTTGTCCTCAGTATTAGACTTCTCTACACTATTGGCTACTGCTTTGTACTGATGATTTCCTGTGAGCTTGACATTGTTAGCTATTGGACTCCTGGTGACGGGGAAGAAGCAAATCTGAGCTTTTTCTTTAAAGATGATACTCCACAGGTAGGTGCTTTAGTTTTTGAAAAAAAAAAATGATGAAAGAAGAGTAGCCTAAGATGGGAAAAAAACAGCAAATAGCACCAGCCCATGACTATTATCTGGGGAATATTTGAGTACAGACAGAATTGTAGATCTTTTCTTTATTAGTGTCAGCTTGATGAGTCTATTGACATTCCTCTGTAAAGTACAAGGTATCACATAAAATGAGGAACACATTCTATTTTCGCTCCTTCTTTGTACCATTATGTGAGGAAGGCTGTAAATAGCAGAAGTGTGTAATTGCTAGTCATACTCCTTTCTGTTAAGTAATTTGAGTAATTTGTCTTTTTTTTTTTTTTTTTTTTTTGGAAAACCCAAGGTTGGCATGCAGAAGTTGGGAAAAAACAGCGCATGAAAGCACAGAGCTACACATGGCTTATTAGACTTTTTTTCACCCTGCCTGAAGTGGCATGCAAAACTGAATGCTGTATACATGTAATAAGCTTGTGGACAGTGTGCTTATTACCTGCAGAAGTCTGTGTGTCCTCTAGTAACATCTGCCAGCACAGATGCAATTGGTTTGTGAAACCACCCCCTGGCTCTTTTAAAAGCCAGAATTCCTCTGGCTGTCCCTTTTGGCCAACCACCCAATAAAAGTAGATGCAAGGGTGCAAAGTGCCCGTTTCTGCCGTTCCCATTCACCTGCCCCTCATCTTCTTCCTGAGGGGACCCTGCCCCTGGCCTGTGGCACCCAGCAATTGTGAAGCTCTGCAGCCCGATGGCCAGACACATGCCACTATAGTTAGTTTGCCCTGGGAATAAACAGCTCCAGAAATCTGGAGCAGAATTGTATTCTATGTTAAATAAGGTTAATGCATCTGGCATAGACAGGTCTTGGCTGCTCAGTTTTGGAGCAAAACGTCACTGTAATAATGAAAAAAAAAACATGCCCTTGACTGAAGATAAACAAACCTGGTGAAACAAAGTTAATCCTTTTAAAATGTAAATATTAAATGAAACTTTCATTTTAACTACACCATTGGTTCTGTTGCCCTTTGGCTGGGATACCTCCCCTTTCTCCTCTGCTTCTGGGCAGCACTGCCGGGATGGAAGCCCATCCCTCCCACAGCACAGGGAGCACATTGCTCAAGGTGGGAAGAAGCTGTTATTGCTGGAGTCTTGTCAGTGTCAGGACGTATGCTAAGAAAAAGGCATCCAAGCTGGACTATGAGGGAGAATCTGCGTCTGGCTTGAATGTCAAGCAGGACATGCAGTTTTACCAGCTGCTCCGAAAGTGCAGTTCTTACCATGTCTTCTAACCACTTCTTTGGCCCCAGATTCATAGCAGCATTGCAAAAGATGTTGGCTTGTCTGGCCGCTCCAGACTCATTATTTAAAAAGCACAAGAGAAGGAAAAAAAAGTAAGAAGAAGGAAAAAACCAGGCTGAGACGTAAAGAGGTAGGCAAGTAAATCTAACACTTTTTGTGGTGTTGAAGAAAATAGCTGATCCTAGGAGAGGGCTGAGGTAGGCTAGTACTCTCTGTGGGGTGTAGAGTGCCTCTCAGAGGTAGGATGATGAAGGCTAATGGCTCTTCATTAATGGGTAGGGGCTGGTGCCACAGAATAATGCCTTCCTGCACCATTCTCCTAGCATCTCTGTGACACCGCGTAGCCCCCCGAAGGTATGAGAACAGTTACTTGTATCCGCCAGTTAAGAGTAATTTCTGGTACAGCAATTTTAGCCCCCACGTCCCTTCTTCCACATTTCTCCTGCTTACGACGCCTGACCTTAACTCTAGTCCATGGATGTATTTGTTTGGATTAATTCTGTGTTTCTGTGAGTAAAGTTTCCTAATTTTTATAAACAATTTTATTTGCCCAGCAGAGGTGGACTTTGGGCAAATTGAAATTCAGGTGTCTGCATAATAGTGCTGAAAGGCACAATATAGCCCGCACCTGGAAAACCTGCACTGCTTGCTGAGGGACCTTTTCTCCTGTCTGCCAAAGAGAGGAATTTTAAGTCACCTTGGCTTTCTGTCCTCAATTTGCAATTCTGTTGCTAAGTGGCAACAAAAACAGATTATCAGATCATAGATTAACAGAAACCTCTCTTCAGTGCTCTTGTGTAATTGTATATTTCATTTACTTACTTGAGAAATGATTTTCAGTTACTGCACTCCTACCCCACCCTCACCCCTCCATAAATCTGTTGTCTCTGGGGACTTGTCAGGATCCTGAGCAGCCTCAGAGCCCGAAGGTGGCTCAGCCTGCCAGGCTGCATGGAGGATCTCTGCTCTTAGGGGGTCTCAGAAACTAAAGTCCTACCCTAGTCCTTCTGAATGGTTTATTTCAGGAGAAAACAGGAACGAGTGAGTAAAATGGTTTAGAGAGGTCTTTCAGAGATCTCACGTTTGCTTCTGTCATCGAGAAATTCCCCATTTCTATTTCTCTTTTCCCAGCCAACGCAGTTCCACTCTCTCAAGCAAAAGTGGTCAAGCAGCTTCAGAAAGTGGAGGAGGGAACAAACCCAAGTGACTAGGGTAACTGCTAAATGTTAAGGGTGAACCTCTGGCAGAAGTTGCTTAGAGTGGTCTTTAAGAGGAAACCAATGAAAAGTGCATGGAAAAATCAGGAAAGAGCACAGCTGGCTGGTATTATTGATGCAGACAGAAAGGGAGGCTGGGGAGGAGATGTAATTTGTCAGCTGGGAAGGTGGAGGGGTCATGCACAGTCTATGCTTTCACAGAAGCTTGGGGAGCAAAGGCCTGCTTACATAGGAGAGCAGTCAAAAATCGATTTGGATTATTTTAAGTAGAAAAGCTACAAGGAGGAGAACCAAGTGAGGAAGAGAAGACAGAAAGATGGGCTGAGATGTGCAGAAACCCATCCCTGGGAGTAAGGGGGAGGAAGAAATGGGAGCCAAACATTCAATGAGCGTAGGGGAGGAGGAGAATGGCTTGGCTAAATTAGAAGTGAAAGGTAGGATTGGCATGGATGGATGGTGAGAAACAAGAGCTGCAAAAACACTGGAAGGGAATGGTGAAAAAAGAGAGTTTGTTAAAACTGTGGATGGAGAGAGGTAAAGGAGAGGATAGACTTTCAGGAGGTGGTGTAGACAGTGTCATGCAAATAAACACAAACAAAAATTAGCAATGTATAAAAAGCAGTTCTGCGGACAGTTCAATATACCTGCTTTCCAGGTGGACTGGCATTTTCTGGATCTTTTATGCTCAAGCCTCCCTGGGAAGCGGGAACTCAAGGAAAAACAAAGCTGAGTATATCTTTTCCAAGGCAGCCTCTGTGTTTTAAGTTGTAGCTGACACTCAGCATATGTGCTGCCCGTGTGCCTACTCAAGGCCTTGCCCTTTGTGGACATCTTGCTTTATGGAGCACCTTGCTAAGGGGACTTTGTGTGCATGTGCAATTGTGTGTGTAAAATTTTGGAGTGAGTGAAAATGCACTGCCTTTTTTTCTGAGTAGCTTGTGTAATTCTCCTGCCACCCGACTCTGCCTTAGCTTTGCATGTAATTTCTCTCTGGAGGTAACTGTTCTGGCTTTGCTGAATCAGGTTTCAGCTCAGCACCCACTTGCCAGGGTTGCTGGTGACTAGAGGAACGGGTCCAAAAATGGGAACTCCTCTCGCTGAGATGTGCTAATTCAGCTGATCAAACACAAGCCAAACATTCACTTTTCAGTTCCTACCCCAGAACAGATTTTTCCCATGTATGTTATGGGTCTCCTTCAGACTCAAAGAATCAGTTTTCTTTTCTCCTCATCCTTAGCAGCAAGCTGTAGAAGGTGTTGCAGGCTCCTAGCAGCTCTCTGCACAGCACCCTGAATGAGGACAGGAGGTATCTCCCTGTCTTCCCTTCTGGTCAGAGTCCCTTCTGACCTCCACCTCTAAGACACAGTTTTTTGAGATTTCAGTCTGAAGGGCTGGAATTGACTTCATCACAGCAGCGCTAAGGGACTGCTCCAGAAGTAGTGGTCTGGGAGAGCTTGCAATATGGAGATGCTGGAAAGCAGGGAATAGAGCAGGCAGAGGGACCAGTGTGTACTTCTGAGTGGTGTACAGCCTCTGCTTTTGGCTGCTGCCCATGTGAACGGTTTGTTCTGGGGGAAAAAACGAAAAGGCTTTTGCCAAAGATCAGGTAAGGCCCTTCATCTGAAGTCATTCTGGAAGGAGGAAAAATACCCTTCAAAAACAGACTGCTTTCTCTTTTCACTCCTACGGATGTCCTGCAGTCTTTGTGATTAGTCTTCTGCAGTCTAAACTCCATCTTTGGCCAGAATAGTTAAAATCTAAAGTTTTTGGACCCAAGAAAACCAAATGACTAGAACTACTGCAGCCTCGCTATTTGTCAGAATATCCACTTCTGACAGGGCAAATAGTCTCTCCCTGACCTTGTAATGGCATACGTTTCCCTGTATGTCTGCTGTGATTAAACACAGCAACTCCAACTAGAGTTGCACTCGTCTTTCATCCCAGACTGAGCTCTGCTCGGAAGGAAAAGGAATGGCTGGACTCTCGCTCTGTGCCCGTGCCTAGATGCTGAGGAAAATACCAAGTGAGCCCTGATGAAGCAAACCTAAGGGTACCCTCGTAGCATGTAGTCTAGTCTTCTCTTATAACACTTTCAGCACCAGTGGAGTGGAAGGGATGGGTCATGAAAGAAAGAAGCACTGAGAGGAGAAAAGCAGCTTTGTGTGGAAAACCTACAGAGCAAGGAGAGAGAAAAGGGATTAAAAACGTACTGTGTTGCATAGCACATAACAGTCCAATAAGATTCTGAGGAAGGGATTTTCTGCGCTGCTTTGTGTAATTTTTTGCTCTGACCCCATAGTTTTTGCTGTAAAAACAAAACAAAACAACAAAATAAACCAACTGTGATATGTCCCTTTTCTAAAGGTGTCACTGATGGGCAGTTGCTTTTGAGTTAGGGTGAGAGTCGCACAGAAACCATCACACAGTGACCCGAGATGCTGGGATGTCTTTTTTTTCCCCCCTGTAGCTTTGCTGATCACCTGTATAAGCCTAGCACGCTTGTAGTTCTGCCTCAGTCTAAAACCATGCAAGGGTGAGAGGAAGAAGAATGAAGAAAAGGGGGATGGAGAGCTGCTGCTGGAGACTTTGCTCCGGCATTACTTGATGACAAGACCAGTGTCTGCTAGCTGCAGTTCTAGTAATCAGGTTGAATTTTGGTTTTCCTTTCACTACAGAAAATCTCAGAAATTCTGAAAGAAAAATGCCATAAATTCATCCTAAGGGATTCGTCCTTTGAAAACAAAAAAGCATTGGCATGTTGCCAGAGAAAGTCTTATTTAAGAGATCAATGACAAGACAGGGAAATCATTCTTCTGTGTTAGCTACATGAAACACTAGAGAAGTGAGGCCATATTGCAGTCCAGGACCTTGTTCTTTATTCCCCTGGGCTTTATTGAGCACAACTGGTTCCTTTTTAATGCCAGTAGAAGATTTCTTTCTGACTGAACCAGAAATGCTTCTGATGCAACCACGATGGAAAAGCTTCGCTGGCTGTCACGTTGCTGAGCGTGAGTGCGTTTGTGATAGCCGCTCTGCTGTCGATCCCTTGCAGAGAAGTTTACCATACATTGTCTTCCAGCATCACCGTGTGACCTGGACGGCACCTCTGGTTCGGCTGATTCTCTCTCAGACCCCTCAATGCCACCAATCACTGTTGCCTGCGGGGAGATGCAGGCCAAGCGCAGCAGCAGGCTGCCACCTGCTGGTGCGAGCCACCCTCATGCCTCAAAGTTCCCACCGCTATCTCTGCCCCGGGAAATGCCTTTTCTTCAAGCTTTCTGCCGGGACAGGCCAGAGCTGGGAAGTGAGCTGGGCTGTCCTGCCTGCCCGCAGGCTCCCAAGGGAGGCTGGACATGCCGGGGTGCGCCCGGCTGCTGGGGCGTGATGCCTGCACCCAGGCGGGGGGCTGGCGTGCGGGAGCCCCGGCAGAAGTGCTCTCCGTAGCCTGGTTTTCCCTGGGCAAGATGCAGAGCCTGGGTTTGCTTTACGAGCAGCAGCGGCTGGAGAACGGCCAAGAGCAGCTGTTCGTGGCTTGCGGTAAAAGTGGCTGTGCATATTGAGTCTTAGAGCACGCATTTTAACCTGTTGGGAAAAGATGGCTTTGGGCTTCATGCTTTTCTGTTGGGTTCAGGCTTCTTGCTTTTCTATACAGGAGCAAAGATGTTAATGGTTCTGTTTCAAGAAATGTGTTAAACCGTTAGAATTTCTAAGGAAGTAGCTGATCATCTATTGGTAATAAATACAATAAACCAACTCTCTTTTCAATTACACTAGGGAAAACGCCTGACATTCCTCTATCACTGTGATTCAGAAGCTTATTTGTTGTGTTAGACTGAGCCAGCCATAAGAACTAAAAATTGTTCTGTCACCAAGGTGAAAAAAAGAAAAATAAATGCTGAAGGCAGCTTCCCCTTCCCTTTGAAAGCTTGAATTTCTTTCCTAATGCTCCACAAACAAACTTAATGCACTCAGCTAGGTCAGACTCTCAAACTCAGACTCCTCTAAGCAAAAGAGCATGGAGCCTGCTGGGCAAGCAGGTGGCACAGGGGAGTATTTCAATTCCTGTTGATCCCTTAATCTGGCTAGAGCACAGCAGGAAAAGGTACAAGTGGGAGAGAAACAAAGAGGTTGTCTGAGCTGCAGGGCTTAGAGGCTCTCTCTGAAATGAGCCCCAGTGGCACTGAACGCTGTTATTTGTGGTAGAAACTCGCACTGCAGCACACATTCACCACAGGTTATTTCTCTCTAAGATACAGCAGATGATAATTCTATAAACTCAGATTTAGAGATGCATTCAGCACATTCTCTTCCAGAAATGATTTTTAAAAAAACAACTTCTATCCTTCCATGCCATTACATATGATGTCATATTGTCCTTTTCCACTAATCTCAAACTTCAGCTGATGCAGTAAGTCAACTTTTAAGAGCATAAAATCATATTTACAGCAGAACATCACTACTCTGGAGCTTTCTACCCCAAATTGTTTTCTTGGCTAATGTTGCAATTTACCAGAGTAAATGCCACAGTCACTTCAAGAATGTTTCTACTCCAGTAACATCCTTCAAAGGTATTCTGTTTTGTCGTATGGCAAAATACTCCTTCTCAGTGAAAAACCTGAAGAGGATACCTGGAAAATAAGTGAAGACACTGTAGGACAGCACCGTGTTCTGCACTTCCTTTTGTATTTGGCACTCTGGGACTGCCAGCCTGCACTAGAAAGTCACTGGTGGGGTTTATAGGGAGGAGATTACAATAAAATGGCGAGATCTTTGGTAGGTTATACAGTGAAACATCCCTTATGAGTGGGTTATGGGGGGCACTGGATGCTCAGTTTGTTTTGTTTTGTTTTAGCAGAATGCTTGCTTAAATATCTCCCTTAAAAGATTTCCTTAATCACTGGAGAGCTGACTGTGCTTCTCCAGTGGCATGGAAAAATTTGAGGCCAATTTTTCTGTGGCTGCTTTCTCAGCACCTAATACCATGGGTTTTATGCGCAACAGGTGCAAGGTATTTACATCTTCTTTTAGTTTTAAACCAGTTTGCAGGAATTTTACTGGATTTGAAAAGAGGAAGACACAACTGGAGAGAGTGAGGATTGAAAGGCAGCTGGTTTTCTGTTGTTGTTGTTGTTTATTTTTTTTTAACTGTATGTCTCCAAAAAAGGTGATTCTGAATGTCTCACCATTAGTAGTTTGAGCTATTTATTTTATGGAGTAACACGAACAGAGTGATCCAAAAAATTTAGCACCGTTTATAACGGTGGTTGCCTCTATTCAAGTCATAAGGGAAATTTTCGTGAGAGAGAAGACCTGTGTTCAGTTCCGCTCTATCTTCCCTTTCTTTGACAAGAACATCCTAAGAGCTTTAAGGATGCTGTAAGGTCACTCCACTTGGGCTTGTTTCATGTGGTATCACATATTTAAGTGCTTGTTAATTCAAAAAACATGAGTGTGAGAATGATCTGCTACCCCTTGGTTAGGATGTGTCCTTGAGATCTGCTCCAGCTGTTTACCTGCTTTAGCCTCTGTTTTATCTGCCCCAGCTGACCGCTGTTTGCCCAAGCACAGTAAGCTTAATGAGAGATTCCACTAGCACTACCCATTAGCGTAGTTTCTAAGCTGGAAAAGGTGGGTAAGGGGGCAACCACTCTCTTAGTCATCTGACACAATCTAATTTGCATGTTTGCTTTAAGAGATGCCTGAAAAACCTCAAACAGAACTCTGAACAGATACGGTTTTGTTTGTGTTAGGGAAAAATATTTTATTCCTGCTAGGCAGAGCATGGGGAGGAGAAATAGCCCCTCTCCAATTTACCAGAAATATGGAAAATCAAATATTTGTATGGATCCATACTTCAGCTTGCCCACATCTTGTTCATAGGAGCAAGACAAAGGCAGGATGGATAACAAGAAAGCTCTTCTTTAATGGCCCTATTGTTTTGGCAGTACCTGTCTGGGGCCCAGATTCAAGAGTGTAAGAAGCTTTCAATCCTTCCTGTTGTTGCAAAAGTCAAGCTTGCTATCTACAGAACAAAATGTTAGGAGTATCACGGGATGATAAAAGACCAAAGGCGAGCGCCCTTGCACACAGAGCAGATCTCTCTCTCCCTGCCAGCACGAGCTGTGCTGTAAGATGTGAGTTACGTCAGGTGCAACGCATCATCTAGGAGACATGATTTGGCTCTATCTAAAAGCCAATGCCATATGTACAGAATTCCTTCTACTTGGAAGCTCTACTTTTAGTTTTCATTTCAAGAAAGGAAGAAAGGAGTAATTAGCAATGCTTGCAGAATGAAAATAATAATCTGGCTCACACTACAGAGGCAACGCTGGGCGTTTTTTTATTTTTTTCAGGAAGGGCAGAAGTCAAGGGAAGAGAGGAAGGCACCAGCCTAACCTGTGTGGGCGTCAGGAGAAGGCAGCGAAGGCCAGAGGTCGCCCAGGGAGGCCATCGCCGCCCTGCCCCAGGCGCCCAACCCTGCCGCGGCATGGCTGGCTGCCCAGCCCCACCTCACTGGCACTGAGCTGCTGCCAGCAGACCCACGTCTGCCACCAGCCCGCCCCCCAGCCACCCTGTCCCCTGCAGCAGAAGCCAGGTGCCTGAGGAGGCTGAATTCAAGACCTGCAGGAGACCGAAGATCTGGGATAATCATTAGCCAGAAAATCAGTTGAGTTTGTTGCTTAATCACTGGGAGGAGATAGCTCGTCTCTGAGTTTTATTTGCTAGAGATAACAGATCTAAGAGAAATAATCTGATGAAACGTTTGAATCGTAGGTCAGAAACCAGCGTGGCACGGATGTAGGAGGGGTTATAAACCCTCCTGCCCCCAGCACCCTGCAGAACAAGCTGTTTGCTGGGTGCTTTCTTCCCCCAGAGCGGTCCCAGCACCTTCTGGAGACATTCCCACCATTCAGCTGGACGCTTTCTGTTATATATTCCAAGGAAATGAATTTCAGGGGAATTTTAATACCAGTGCTATGGCTTTGTACACATAGTTCAGTAACTAAAAGAAAACAATGAAGTAACTACAACATCTGAATAGCGCAAATCTCTCTCTCTCCCTGGGCTTCCCCAGCTAATGCAAGGTAACTGTGGAAGTTTCCTTCAGCCTGTGTGGCAAGTCAACAAATTTGCTTAGTGTTAAATAAAAACGCAATTTTCTGCCGTGGCCCCTACCCTCATGACCCTTTCACTAACAGCCTCAGTGACTGCGTGAACCGGGAGCTGTAACAAGCAGGATAACCTCCCCGCAGACAACACCCGAGCAATAGGGGAGCAGACACCTGGCCTGGCTCTTCTTCGAAATTACATTTGCAGCTTTGCCTACTCTGGTGTTTTCTCAGGCCGCAGAAATAAAGACAAGGTGCAGTGTGGTGGATGGCATGGGCCACTGCTACCGAACACTGGTACAACTTACTTTTGTGCAAATACTCTTGAAGTGCAAAACCCAAGGGCATCTAGCACTCGGGAAGTTGTCTTTCCTGGAAGGGAGGCAGCAGAAAGCCGTGGACACAGCACCGCTCCATGCAGCAGCTTCTGAAGTTAGCTGTCCATTTAGGGAGCAGCTGCATAGCCTGTATCGCTACCTATCCCCCTCTTGGGAGTGGGCGTTCTGAGTTTGAGTTCTAGCTGCCAACACGCTGAGCAATAGGATGTGCCGGGGACATAGCCATCTGCAGCGTCGGCTCCTGAGCCTGTGCGGGCACCGGTCTCCGAGCTGAGACCACTTGGTGAGACTGGGAGTGGGATTTTGAAACTGCTCTGTGTGTCTAAAGGGTGATGGAGGCTACATTTGTGCAGTTGTTTCTTGGCAGGGAGACTCTCACGGGGGGGCTGGAGAACTGGGCATGGTTTATCTGGCAACCAGCTCTCTGCCCCAAGTTAGTTTTTTATTCAGTGACAGCTCTCTCTGCAGAGATAGCTGAACCCCGCGTTTCGCCTCATCGTCACCTCCCTAATCCACTTCCTTTGGCCTCAGCAAACTGCTACCCTGTTCTCCCTTGACATCAAGCCTCTCCTGGATCGTGCCAATAGTCCTTCAAGTCCAGTGTCCCGTCCTCAGCAGTCACCTTAAGGTGATGCCTAGGAGAGAGGGTCTTCCCACCAGGACTCTCAACTATCAGCTTTTTCATGAGCTGGAAGTCATTTCTGTGTATTTTGTAACCCTCAACAACTTTCTTTCCATGCATTTGTGCCTTGAATCTGCGTAAACTGTGTCAGTCATAGTAGCTTTTGTAACACTGCATGTGCTTCAGCTGCAGGCGAGGCCCTCGGCAGAAGTGGTGGCAGTTGTCACACGAGCATCTCAGGCTGGGGGAGCAGGGGATTCAAGTCCCTCAAGGAAAGGCCCCAAATCCCCCTCCAGCTATCCCACCGTGCCAGCCCAGCCCCACCACCAGGCTCCAGCTGAGGTCAGTGCAGACAGAGCAAGGCAAGGCTGGGGGAACGCAGCTCACAACAAGGCCCAGGTGGACAGGGTTTTCGCCTAGGTTGGTTTAGCTGGAGGAGCAGGCACAGGACATCTTTTTATCATCCACCAGGCAGGAAGAGCAGATGTTCGAGACCATGTTTTGAGTGCAGGGTGACCACAAAGGCCACCGGGAGGCCGAAGGGGCCGGTGAAAGACACAGCCAGCATCTGTAGCTCGGCTACCAGAGTGCAAGCAGAGGGAGCGACGGATTGTTGGGATTCTTTAAGGCCATAAACACTTCCCAGCATGGCCAGCCTCCTGGGGAGAGCAGCTGATTTTTTTTTTAAAACTGATTTACTGCTGATAACACCACCAAGCTTTTTTGATTTTTGACCTTTGATGGCGGACAATGGTCAAACACCCAGGAAAGAATGGAGGCTGGAAGAAAACGCCCCGTCTTGCAAAGCCCAGCCTGGCTCCAAGCACACGCTGCGGCACAGCCCAGGAAGTGCTTTCTTCTTGGTGCTGGGGACTGGCACTCCACTTGCCCTCCCTGGCAATCCTGCTGGGGACAGCCGAGCCCTTGCAGCAGCATGCTGGGTCATGCTCATGAAGTCTGGTGTGCTCAGTGAGGATTTGCAAGAAACATAACTCACCGCAGAGCAGCACAGATACAGTCCCTGTCACTCTGGTATTTCAGCCCTAGCATAACCATGCTCTGTTGTTTTTAGATAAGAAGATTACAGACTTCATTTTTCCTTTTGAAGCCGGAAGATAAGTGCCAGTCCCAGTCCCAAGGTTACCTAGTGGTTGGATGCTAACCAGGCATTTCCATTAGTTTGGGTCTGTGCATTCCTCCCACAACCATTTACAGAACACAGCTTCATTAGAAGCGATGCATTTAATCTGATGGATGTTCTGCCAGCAATAGCACATGCTGATACCATTTGAAGTGTTGATAAGTTTTTTTTTTGTGTGTTTTCTTTTGCCCTCAAAGAGCATCAGATGTGGCAGACATGATGCCACTGCTCTTTGCACTCATGGTAGTGACAGAGACAACTCTGATCTCTTTTATCAAGTCACCCGAGATTTGGATGAAACGCTGAGTAAGTGGTAAGGATTATCTGTCTTCACTATTTGATATTAATTCACCAGCAATTACCACTCTTTCTGTACCACCTGCCTCACACACTTGAATTTCTTATGAAAAAGTAGAAGTTTGAGCAAGTGAAAAGCTGTTAGGAGAATGCTGGTGCCTAACCCCAAGATAACATGGAAAATTAACTATTAGTAACAAACATCAGCTTTTTTGGTTTGTTTTTGACCAGCAATCTCTTGTCAATGGAGATTCACTGTTAATGAATCTACTCTAATAGATTTGTTATAGCACTAGCAAATCTGTGATGGTTACTGAGAAAGAGAAGTTGTAAATAAACAATACTTAGGGAAGTCAGGATTTCTGTGACACAGTCCTGCCTGTTACAGCCTCTTCTGGGCCTCAGTTTTAACACCTATAGAACAGAGACAATATCTTCTGCCATGTGGTTTGTAACATGCTTTGGAAGTGTAAATCAATTAAAAGAGTTTGACTCAAAAGCCCAGTAAATCTGTGTACGGGTTGCTGTTATCTTGCTTGCCTACTTAAAGAATTTAGTGCTCTTAATCAGAATTCAGGCAGAATTCATGTTTCTTTCTTTTTTTTTTTCTTTTTTTTTTTTTTTTCCCCNCCCCCCCCCAGAATCTGTAGTTAGCAGGAAAGGAACTTTTATTGTATTTGTATCTTTAAGATGGTCCTTCAGGCTATTTGGGAAATCTTTGAACTTCTAATTTGCAGTGGAAAAGTTATTGTTTTCACCTGGGTAGCTGTCTTAACACTGAATGAAGAATAGAAAAAATGCAGTAGAGTTCTTTATTTCAAATTGCATAAAAATACACAAGTTCTCCATTAAAAATTCAGAAATAAGTTCACTCCCTCTAATTGCAGGAAAAAAATGGTCACCACTTAAAACTGCATGATTGCTTAAAAGTAAAGACATGTACTTTAAAAATGAAGTTTAAGAGAGAAATAAGCAACAGGTCCAGGCAAGCTCATTGCTTGATTTGCCTGGAAGTAGTTCTCCACTTACTGTAACAGCCCATGCTACACACACCCTGCCAAGCACAGCCACAGTTCTTACTTTTGATGTTTATGTGTGTTTCAGTCACCTTACCCCTCAAATAAAATACACTGAAACTGTATTTAGTCAAAGGCAAAATGTATCAGTGGAAAACGTAGCCTGCAGCTACCTGAAAACTCCAGCAGAGATGGAGACAACCAAAAAACTCTGCAGGTCCATGGGCTTTGCATTACCATACCACTAGCTTGCAGATTTTACAGGTATGAGATAACACACAGTACTAATGTCTGATCTAACACACTTCTTTCTACTCTGACAAAACATGAGCTCACGTGTATGCTTATGTTTTTTCCTACAAAAGTCATTTTAAAACATTTCAAACTGCATACAAATAAATACTTACATGTGCATATATACATAGTGCCAAAACAGTACAGCACTCTTCTTTCCCTTGTACCACATAAAACTCATGGAAAGAAAAGTAACGTTAAGGGTTGCAGAATTCTAGGGAGATTTCTCGTTGGAGCTAATGAAAACTACCATTACACAGCACTGCAAAGGCCACAGGAGTTCTGATGCTGGAGTCAGCACAACTGCAAAAACATGCATTAGGTTGCATTCCTCTGCTTGTATCTGGGAGCTCACAGACAGAATTAAAATCAATTAACTGCACTTGTAAATCAGATCCAACAGACTCCTAAGGGCCATAAACTCTGCGAGCAGAAGCCACTGATTGAGTATCTGGCTTTAAAGCTAAAGTAAGTTTTGGCTGTTTCTCATGCATTATTAAATGACCAATTAGGAGTCAGTGAAAAATCTGTATGATGCAAATGCTGACACTTCCATGTCAGTCTACACTGACACCAAGTAATGGAATTTTTACACTGAGGTACCAAAAAATCCTGTAGTTCTCAGCTCTTTTTGCTACTTGCATATTAGCATAGAAGTTAAAAAGAGCAAGTATTGATTGCTTAAGGTACAGATGATGATAACCGGAGGCTGTGACAACCCTCCAGGAGATCAACACACCACTGCCCTGAGGATTTTGGTGATTTGAGCTTCTCAGGAAGGAGGCATTTGTTAGATTTCTTATGAATTCACTAGGGTGCAGAGAAATGCAGCTGCAGGTTAGGGGAGCTGCCCTGGCCCACAAAGTAACGGATGGAAAGCACGGTGAGAAACTGATGCCACTTTGGGGGGGACTTCAGCAGACAGACTAAACAGCAGCTCAGAAACCTAACTTGTGTGCTTTGCTATCCATCACTAGATTTCAGACTTCTGCTTTCCCATAATTATGCAGCTATAGTTAGGTGGTGTTCTTACACCAAGTAATAAAAATAGCAAATATATAGAAAAATAGTTACAAAAGTAGCAAACAAGGAAAAAAAGTATTTCCTGCATCTTTCCACTTCAACAACATAATTTCCAATGGTTTGTAATAACAGCAGATTTCTTTGCTAGCTTCTTGGTCACTCTCCTTATTGATAGAAACCACCACATCTTGATAGCAACCACCACACCCAAGTCCATGTCATTCTTAAAGCACCAACAAATCCAGGTCTCAAGAAAAAGCCTGCAGCGAGACGCGTGCAGAAATAGGGGTGTTGCGTTTAGGATCGGGTGTACTGCACCGTGCTGTACTCGGTGACCCTGGAGGACTTTCTCAGCGTGGAGCTGGTGGCAGGTGCCCCCCCCATGGCAGAGCCTCCCTGGTTCAGCAAGGAGTCCGTGATCAGCACGTGCTCTTGCCTTCCCGTGCCAGCACCAGCTGCCTGCTCGGCTCTGCCTGGTAGCCCTGAGGCCGTGAGGACCTTCTCATTTACCACCACGCTCTGCCCCTCAGACAAGGCGGGGAAGCTCAGCAAGCCCTGCTCAGCAGTGGGCACGAGCACCCTCTCCCGCTCCCTCACCACCACGTACTTTGAGTCGGTGAGGTCCTCTGGCTTCACCATCCTTTCTGTAACTGCCATGTTGCTTCTGGAGGGCAAGTCGGGGATTTCCACCACTCCCTGCAAGCTCGACGCGGGGGCCAGCACCCTCTCCGTCACCACTACATTCTCCTTAAACTGGGGATCTAGAAAGACAGAAGCTGAGCGAGCAGGGCCCCCCGCAGAATAGGACGTTTCCGTCATGGTGACATTGGTCTCCGTGTAGGGCGTGGGCAAGTGACGGGCATCATGCTGCCCAGACTGTGACGAGAAAGTTGTCTCCGTGACCACCTCCTGGGACCCAGCCTCTGGCCCCATGGCACTGCCTGCCTGTGCCGGTGGAGCAGGAGGGAAGTGGCTGCCCGAGGTGAATGCTTGTTCAGAGCTGAAAGCCTTCTGCTGATTTAAGAGCCACGAG
>VXAL01009170.1:15908-39209 GCA_013399475.1 Chauna torquata
CACACCACTGCCCTGAGGATTTTGGTGATTTGAGCTTCTCAGGAAGGAGGCATTTGTTAGATTTCTTATGAATTCACTAGGGTGCAGAGAAATGCAGCTGCAGGTTAGGGGAGCTGCCCTGGCCCACAAAGTAACGGATGGAAAGCACGGTGAGAAACTGATGCCACTTTGGGGGGGACTTCAGCAGACAGACTAAACAGCAGCTCAGAAACCTAACTTGTGTGCTTTGCTATCCATCACTAGATTTCAGACTTCTGCTTTCCCATAATTATGCAGCTATAGTTAGGTGGTGTTCTTACACCAAGTAATAAAAATAGCAAATATATAGAAAAATAGTTACAAAAGTAGCAAACAAGGAAAAAAAGTATTTCCTGCATCTTTCCACTTCAACAACATAATTTCCAATGGTTTGTAATAACAGCAGATTTCTTTGCTAGCTTCTTGGTCACTCTCCTTATTGATAGAAACCACCACATCTTGATAGCAACCACCACACCCAAGTCCATGTCATTCTTAAAGCACCAACAAATCCAGGTCTCAAGAAAAAGCCTGCAGCGAGACACGCGCAGAAATACGGGTGCCACGCTTAGGATCGGGTGTACTGCACCGTGCTGTACTCGGTGACCCTGGAGGACTTTCTCAGCGTGGAGCTGGTGGCAGGTGCCCCCCCCATGGCAGAGCCTCCCTGGTTCAGCAAGGAGTCCGTGATCAGCACGTGCTCTTGCCTTCCCGTGCCAGCACCAGCTGCCTGCTCGGCTCTGCCTGGTAGCCCTGAGGCCGTGAGGACCTTCTCATTTACCACCACGCTCTGCCCCTCAGACAAGGCGGGGAAGCTCAGCAAGCCCTGCTCAGCAGTGGGCACGAGCACCCTCTCCCGCTCCCTCACCACCACGTACTTTGAGTCGGTGAGGTCCTCTGGCTTCACCATCCTTTCTGTAACTGCCATGTTGCTTCTGGAGGGCAGGTCGGAGATTTCCACCACTCCCTGCAAGCTCGACGCGGGGGCCAGGACCCTCTCCGTCACCACTACGTTCTCCTTAAACTGGGGATCTAGAAACACAGAAGCTGAGCGAGCAGGGCCCCCCGCAGAATAGGACGTTTCCGTCATGGTGACATTGGTCTCCGTGTAGGGCGTGGGCAAGTGACGGGCATCATGCTGCCCAGACTGTGACGAGAAAGTTGTCTCCGTGACCACCTCCTGGGACCCAGCCTCTGGCCCCATGGCACTGCCTGCCTGTGCCGGTGGAGCAGGAGGGAAGTGGCTGCCCGAGGTGAATGCTTGTTCAGAGCTGAAAGCCTTCTGCTGATTTAAGAGCCACGAGTTTGAGTCATGAACACCAAAACCGGATTCCTTCCTGGAGCTACCGTCTTTCATGTCGATGTGTCTACCTATGCATATTTCTGCTAGAGTCTTAAATTTGTCTCCTAAATCATCAAGGAAGTGGTCATCGAGGTCACCCTCAATAAAGCTGCAGCAGCCGATGGAGCCGTGGGGGGAGCCTGACTCCCCCTGGGAATAAACCAGGAGACAGTCCCTTGCAGCTTGGGCTTCATCTTCTTCCGCAAAAGAGACAGCTTTCTAAAGACAGGAAGCAAAAGCAAGCAAAAATTCATTAATGACACTTCTAGACATAGAAAATTTGAAAAAAATCAGGAATGCGTGGTCAAAAGGATCATAATAAAATTTAACTGAAGCCACAGCAACTGTCAACCAACTAAGGGCAGCACCTAGAACTGCTTTTTCTTTTTTGTAGTCTGAACTTGACAGTAACTTAATGAGAAGAAAAATACAGAGCACTTTGGAGTTAAATGGAAAGCCTCAGGTATATCATCATCTGCTGCTATTCCTCCCAGATCGCCGTTTATGATACTACTCTACCCTCACAAACAGACAAAGAGATTACTGATATTTTGGTTCAGTGAATGAACTTCACCTGTAACTAGGTCTTTGTGCCACAGTGCCAAAACCACGCCTGAGAGTATCCTAACATTTAAATGCACATTTAATGAGAACATGCTGACGTCATCACCTGCCATGGCTCTTTTCACTTGTGTAGCCTTCAGGATCACACCCAAGGAGCCAAAGAGCAAACAAATGACCAAGATAAATGGTTTGATATGTATGGGAACACAGTCCTATATAAACTGGCTCTACACAGACCATTTTGGAACAAGGAGGGCTTATGGGTTCTGACTATATTGCTTCCAGGGCCAGCTCAGTCTGAAAGCAGCATCTGCAACGGGGTTGCTGCTGGTGCTAGCACAAGTATCTTAGTACGCTCTTGCACCACCTCCCGTTCCAGGAGTGAAGATGGCCAAACCCTCTCGGCCTGCTGAACCAGCTTTACCTAATTCGGTTGCTGGCCTGTGCTCAGAACCACTTTTCTGCCACATCTGAAATTCTGCAGTGCATATTAGCTCAGGCATCTGCGTAATGTGGTACATATCCAGACCCAAATTGATTCGGTATGTTTATCTGCATTTGATTCTGGAAGTAGGCACGTTACCCGAGATGCTTCTACAGAAATCAGCACACAGCTGGAACTACTTGGTTAGCTTATTTGTCCGGTTTGTTCTTTTTTTTTGTTGTTTGTTTTTCTTCTGTATCTGAGGTATTTTAGCCTCCCAGAGGAGTATAATCTTAACTAACCTTTTAGCCTCCTGTAGTACAACCTTTACTAGGCCCTTCTGCAGGACTTCAGCAGGCAGCTATGCTCTGAGTATGTCTTAACATTCAGAAGCAAAAAGAGCAGAAGGAAAGCAGAATTGCTACTGTTGTGTCTGTTCACCCAGAAGACCAGTAGTCGGAGCACTCAGCAGATGCACAAGTCCTTCCCTAGGCTGAAGTGATTCAAGCCTGCACAGCTACTCCCCTGCACAGCCCCACTGTCAGCCAGCTGTAGAGAGTGAAGATGTCTTATCCGTAGAGGCGATGAATGATCCGTACACTCCCTGGCATATGGACATGGAGTCTTCCCTATAGGTAGCTCACTAGCCTAAGGACTGATGATGAGTGTTATGCAAAGAGGAATAGCTGAGTAGGATTATCCTATTGTTCAGTGGTGAAGTCACAAAAAAATACTTCAGAAAAGCGATTGCAACATGTGCCTCATACGCTTCTGATGAATGGCCTTTCATCCAAGCCACTGCACAGACAAATCCAGCACCACTTCATCAGCTATTCTGAACATGCAGACCCACCCTCTACCATTTGACATCTATGGCTTATCTTTCAACAACTTGCTCCATGATAAGGTGTGACTCATGAAGAGTCATCGGTGCCTCCCTACAGGACAGTTTAATGTGCTCAAGTCTCCGAGGTTTATATCACATCATCTTCCTCATGGCTTCTTCCTGGACAAGGAACTCCTTGGTGAATATTCACCGCTGAATATTCTGGATCCCAAACCTTGAGAGAAGGGTCTTGTCACTGGAGATCTGGTGAACACCCAAAGATGCTACAAAACTGAGCACTGTCCAAAACTGAGCAAGGTCTATGTCCCACATGTGAGCCTAACCCAAAAATCCTTAACGCCCCCACCCACACGCACACAACATTGACCGTTATCAGGATTGTTTACATATACACAAATCTATTCATCTGTGTTTGTAATAACATAAATGGCATTTCACAACGCTAAGTGTAAATCTCAATATACTGTTATTCTCAGGTCATATGCTTACGTCATTGAAGTAGTCTCTTAAAAATTCTTCATTCATGGCTCCTGCAGTTCCCACCGCCACACCTCTTCCAGCCAGCACCGCGTTGCCTTCTCCAGCTACCATGCCTTCAGCCACTCCAGTTGCCATGGCTCTGCCATGGTAATCAGCACCAGAAAGGCGATGCCTTTGCTCTTCCCATCCTTCCCTGGTAATCATGTTGCAATGCCCTCTTACATTAGAGGCACAGCTGTCTCTTCCTGCTGCAGCTTCCTCTGCACTCATTCCTGCTGCTGTTGCTGCTGTTGTTACTGCTGCTGCTGTTGCTGCTGCTGCTCCGCCAGACGCTCCTCTTGAGTTCCCCAGTGCAGTGGGTGGGATGATGCTTTGCAATGGCTGCATGAACAACACAAATTAGGATGTGACATGAAAGCTGGGCTGTGTAGCACATGGAACTCACCAAACCAGCAGCGGGGCTGGGTGGGACCTGGGAGGGTGCCGTCTTACAACATGTTCGAATTCGCACTTATACATGTTGCTGCAAAGGGCCTCGTGAAAGAGGGTGCAGCTTCCATGACTGTGTTCACAAGAGGATCACAGATGTGTTTCTATAGGTCATTGTTTTCTTAAAACTCAAAGGATTAGGAGTGAAAGGGAAAAAAAATAAAAGAAAAAGAAAAAATGCCTCCAAAACTCCAGGGCACTCAGCTGTTCCAAGAAAGACTCTGCTCAGCTTTGGGGGAGTGTGCACTGCCTGCTGCCTCTATGGTGCTACCTGGCCATTTCTTCTTTTCTAACAGTTCCACTTCCCTGTTAAGTTCGTCATTTTTCATCAAGAATTTGGTGTTAGCATTGGCCCTAAATCAGTCTTTTACCGTACTTCTGTTTCTTTAGTATTGTGCAAAAGCAAGCCAATATCATACCCTTTTCGTTGGGTTGTGCAGGATAACAAGAAAGGGCAAACACGTCTTTCATTCACTGTTCCCTCTGCATATTTGAAGTTTTTTCTGCCTTTTTTTTTGTTGTTTTATATAAGAGTTTGCTTTGTTTAAGAAGAGAAACACACAAGGAAGTAGTTTAAAATGCAACCTGAAACTTTAAACTAGTGATGGGAAGCTAAGCTTTATAACCTGTTCTTTCACTGCTTTACTGTACTCCCAAACAGGCACAGAACATTCCAGACTTGCAGATGCAAATGCTTTACTCTTTATAGCATGGATGTTTTTCCCACACTTCTATTTTCTGCTCAGATACTATCAGCACTTGCTTGATTGCTTTGCCTTTACTTTGTGATTTAAACACCATGGTTGGTGTTTCTAGAGCTGCTGCTGGAATTCACCTTCCTTGTATCCTTCACTGAGCCTGATAGGGTTAACTTTAATTAATGTTCATGTGTGGTTAAAATCTGCTGTGCAGGTTTGAAACATCAGCCCTTAATGTGGAAGAGATGCCAAGTGCAAAACTGAACACTTGGATGGAAATCAAAGAGAAATGCTATTAGTGAAACATGCCTTCTCCTCAGGAGCTGCTCCTTCACTGTTCCATTTACGCAACATCTCTTCGCTACAGTCCGGTATCGCAGCAAATCCCTTCGCTCCCGAGCCACATGGACACAACAGCAGTAACAGCGGAATAACTGCAGGGAAACATCAGTTTGCCATTACTTATGGGATGATTAGGGTCAAAGCACATTGACAGCTAATACTGAAGTCTGGCTAGCTCCTATACAGAAATGTATCTTTAATGAGTTAATGATCATCATGAGGGCTAATAAAGACTGCAGACAGGTTCCTAAACATTCAAGGTATTTCCCAGAAACATATGCCAGGATGGTTTCTGAAAAAGTAAATTGACAATTAACCTGTCACCCTTGCAGATAACCACGCATGTATTTATCTATACTTCTACTGAAGATCTCATATAGCAACAACAGCCCCTAACTATCACCGTACAACCTCAGCATTTCCAACTCCTCCTGTTCCGTTATTACTAGATCAAGACACAACTTTGTATGGATTTCACCTCACCACTTCTATGACATGTCTACAGTATTACCTGGGGAGCTCAAAGCAATCCAGTTTCAAGAGGAGAACATATTCCTGTGGAATTTGTTTTTCCACAGCTAGATTGCTACTACAAGCAATGAACTATTGCCATTTCAAATGCAGTACTGGTATATACAGCCATAACCTGAGTACAAGTATTTCTCTCTTATTTTTGAACTTCTATGTTGTCTTACCAAAGAACAACATCACGTGATACTCAGAGTAAGGAACCAGACCTGGGTCTGTAATGCGGCAGAAGAGCATTGAGAGAGTGCTGCGGTTTGAGTGGGTAGACTTAGGGTTCACACAGGGAAGTGCGGGAAGCACGAAAGGGATTCCTTAGTGCTTCCCCACCTGTTATTTACGGCATCATAAACAAATATTAAAGTTGTACATATGAACTTCAAAATGCACAGTTTGAAAACCTTTGAGTGTGAAATGCTGATGTTACCAAAATTAGCTGGAGATTTGCCATGACTTCACACAGACTAGGAGTTCACACAGGACGATAAAACCTGGGAGCAGGACAGTTTCTTCCCTGGTGCCTTGCGGATTATATTCATAGTGCTTCTGAGATAAAATGAAACAATTACTTACGCAGCAAAAGTAAAAACGCCAAGATGATTAGTGCAACCGCTCCTGGTCCCAGACCCACTGACTTATTGCCAATAAGTTTCTCTTTGCATCCGCCATCAGCTGCACAGGTACAAACTGTCAGTTGCAGGGACTGTGGCTCAGCACAGCTGAACCCTTGGAAATCCTGTATTAAGAGGGGAACTTCAGTTCTGCCCACCTTCAGGTTTTGGGGGACCAGCTGTATGCTGGTGTCTGAAGCAGAATGGTGGTGTTAAAGAAAAAGAAAAAAAACAAACAAGAAAAGAGTGGACACAAAGTTAACTCCTGTAAACAAACTCCCAATAAGCCCCCTCCAGTTAGGACCAGCCAATGCAATCAACATAAATTTATACCTGCTGCTACAGCATATGTGCTCGTATTTTTATCAAGTAATTCATGCTGGTAACAAAGCAGCCATGCCCACTTGCAGTCTCAGATAACCACAGAACAGCATCACGCCAGCAGACCATCACATATGATAGCCCAACTGCTTATATAGTGCTAACCTCCACTTCATACAGAAAAAGTACTTTCTGGTGCCTTCAATCTTCCTTCAAGTACTTCCTAGGTTTCTAAGAATGGGAATGTAAGAAGAAAACGCTAATCTTATTTTGAAATACTCATTAAAATTATTTATGATTTATGATTTAGCAATTCATGCCATTTTGTTACCAGCATGAATTACTTGATAAGAATAAGGACACTTATGATTATGTCCTACTGTGTTGGACAATCTTGGACAGGTTACATTGTATTTCCTTCCTCTTTTCAGGACCCACACTTTGCAGATAGATTTTTTTTATTTTTAAAGTTGGAGCAACTGCAGCCAGTTAACACAACCATATCTCCAAGCTCAGTTGTAACGAAAAGCATCCTCCATCACTGCAGAATTTTGTGGGAAGATGAGAATGTACCTCAATCCCAGTGTCACCTGTGAAATCCTGGTCACTACATATGGGTCATAAAGCTAGGTTAATATGAGGGAAGGCAACAGGTCTTCCCCACTTGAGGGAAGGCAACAGGCCTCAGAACACAACTGCTTTTACAGCTATTAGAGAGAAGAGAGCAGAACACAAGCGATGCATCTTCAAATGTGACTCCATATGTTTTTTTTTTGTGTGTGGAGCAGCCAAACTGTCAGTTTGATTGGAATTAGCAAAGTGCAACACTCTAGAGAACTGAAAGTAATTCAAAATATATTTTCTTACCATTTCTGGATGCAATTATCCATTTTTTTGCTGTCCCTTCTGGCTCATCAATGATAGTAAAACTGAAAGGAGCACTATTTGGGTAACTATCCAAGTCATTAGCTGTAACATCAATTAATTTTGCATCTGAACACACAGTCTGCATAGGGTTCTCAATAATTGGACAGTTATCATTCTCATCTTTAACTTGAATAACAACTGTGCCGGTGATTGTTTTCGTAGGAAGATCTAAGATTACAAAATATGAAAAATTAAATCAATATTTGACAAGTACAGAAATTTCATCTTAAAAAAAAAACTTAATATTTTCCAAAACACAAACATTTCTGAAATAAGTTGAAAGAGCTCTCACTGGATTTTATGGGAGCAATATTTCATTCCCCATGTCAATAAACATGTAGACAAAGTTCTTCTGAAGTCTAGTTGTTTTACTATCTTAAAAAATGTATTTCTTATGTATAGTTACACAATAACATGCAGATTATAAAGAGAATTCTAATTAGAAGTTCACAAGAAGTTCAGACAGTCTTCCTCACTTAGCTTTCCGGAAAGTTTAGCTCTGAAATCTGCTGATTACCAGAGTGAGATACTGATAATCTCAATCTTGACAAGGGATTTTCCTATCAAACTAAGTCTTCGCAGAACTTTTTGTAAAAGTTCACCTCCATACAGTCAAAGAAGAGAAACGGGCATCCCGGGAACCCAGCCCAATGTTCATCCCATTTCACAGAGTTGCCCCTGTCTCTCCTCCAAACACAGAGCCTACGGGAAACTGCGCCAGGCGCCTAACTTTTAGGCAGTCACAGATAGGGAGGTTAAACCCATTGTAGTTATAGAAAGACAAACAAAGCCTTAAGCGAACAGGAAATTAACAAAATACATCTGACCAGGCAGTGCAAAACCAAAACCGTCTAAACTTACCAGTAGTTACACCCATCATGGTGAAAGTGTAGGTACCATTTACTACATGAACTGATTCATAATCGAGGCTTTTGGCAAGCTGGATTTCACCTGTAGCTGAATTTACTGTGATCCAGTTTGCTGGGTCTCTTCCTTTGATGTATCTGATTAAAATCACATATAAAGATGTACACATTTATAAAGATCAAAACAATCATCAGCAGAAAAAGCTTCACAGTATGCTTACTCTTCGTTTGGAATACAGACCAAACCCCTAGGCAAAGGTCTGATGTTCCTGCCATTGTAATTGGTTTGAACTATTAACCTAAGATTATAAACCTACCCTCAACGTTGAAACCTGCTTTTCCCTCTCAAGGGAACCAGGACGCAGGTGTGGCAGTGTTATAAAAGGTAGGTTCAGGGAGGGAGAACCGAGCAGGAGAGGGATCCCTGCTGCTGGCTGTGGTGGTTCCCTTCCCCCTGACCCTGATCCCAGCAGCGGATGAGCAGCAGCGACCCAGGAAAGGCTGCCTTACAGGCGTGGGGGAACGAGACCCAGGGTTAGGTATGCACCTCTGCCCGTTCACACCACTTCTAAATGCTGCCACGTTGGCGGTTCAACAACATTTTAGCTGAAGAGCTGGGTGATTCAAAAATCTAAACACAGCCACATGCATGCACATGCAGACTTATCTACCCTAACACCCTTTTTGTCCAATTTTTGTGTGTTTCTGTCTACTCCTTCCTAATGTTTCTGCAGATGGTGAAGTCAAATGAGCAAATCTGCTCTCAGAAGCAGAAAGGTATGACAAAGAGCATGCAAACGCGGACAATTTCAGCACAAACACTCATCTCGCCATGTATGACAAAACACATAGGATTTTCAAGTCAGCCATTTTCTACAAAATAGAATATTGATGGTGATGACGTTCTTTTAGGTGTGAATTATGTGCAGTAGAAAACATTGCCTTTGAAATTCAGTTCAATATACAAATTTTTTAGTAAGATGTGATTTCTGACATACTCAATTATGATGGTTACAAAGACTCTTACCTAATGTGCTGTGCTGTTTTTCCAGTGTCTTCATCATGTGCTTGATACTGTCCAATAACCTGGGTTACTTGCAGGCTCTCACTCGCTTTAATAATTTTTGTGCCACCAGGGAATACAGGGCCTTCCCGCACATCAATCACATTAATTTTGATTGGAATTGTTTGTGCTTTATAACTGTTTTTAATGGACTTGTGGAATTCTGCTTTGTTTGTAACAACAATGCCCAAGTTCAGACTTTGCATTTCTTCATAGTTTAGTTCCTAGAGCAAACAAACAAACAAAAAATCACTCAGAATTTGATGGTATTTGATATCCAGAAAACATTCAGACATTTAATATTTAAATAATACTGGTAAAGGATGATACAGTGCAAAGAACTGTTGTTTAACATGTTACTCTCAGTACAAAATGCTTTAACTCTTGAAGAGTGCGTATCTTCTTATTTTTCGTGGATGGCACCATAGTTATGACTTCATATTATTCAATTTAAACTTATTTAAGGTAGGTGCAATGAGGCTTAAACATATATTCTGTCTTTGCCTTCAGTGAATCAGTACTCAGAATTGCTCTGCTCTTCCAGTTTTTTTAAACCAATCCAGTTACTTAGTAATGCTTATGTACACATATATGTTTTAAATAATTATCAATTTTCAGATATTGGAACAAGAGCAGCAAAAAAGAAAACTTAGGGCACTATGCATCTTCAGTTCCTACGGACTAAAGGGGAGTGAAAGCTCCATGGAAATCTATAAAATAAATACTCTGTGGGCTGTGGCTCATGGAGTAGGTGTTGCCTGCAATTTTATCTGTGGCCATGGGAAATAAATAAAATTAAACGGAGACCAGCAAGGAGAGCAAAAATGTGGGAAAGGTTACAGCATATGCGCTAGCACTATTGCCCAACAACAAGGAAAATCTGGGGACTTTGGTCCCACTGGATATGTCTGCCATCACATAGAATGTTAATGGCAAATCTGGAGATAATTGTCATTTTGTACAGAATTACTGAATACAGCACCAAAAAATATGAAAAAGGAAGAGTATCCACCTTGTAAATTTACAATTTACTTACTGAATATAATTTGTCTATCAATTTATACTAAAGAGAATCAGTTATTCTAATATTTAAAGAAGACTTTCTGAAGAATATACTAACCTTCACAAGAGTCAAAATTCCTTCATTTGTTTTAGTATCTGTTACTATACGGAAAAAACCGCCTTCATTACCAGAAACAAATGAAAAGTTCGCCAGCCAGTTATCAGAAAACTCTTCATCTTTGTCAAATACTTTTATTCTCATAATTTCCACATTTGCTCTGTTTTCTTCAATGCTTCCTTCAAACTGCAATCAAAAAACACTCCTCTTTAAAAAGATGTCACAATTTACCTCATTTCATCAATGCAAGAAAGTCTGCATTGATAACATTGCATTAATAACATCTTACTAAGCAATGGGATACCAACAGGTGTAGGAACACACCAAGTATTGTGATAGGTGTACTTACTGTATGACCTTCAACCACAGGCAGGTTGTCATTGACATCCAAAATCTTGACTTCTAAAGAACACATTGCACTATTTCCATCTGATGCACCACCGCGATCTTTTGCTTCCACCACCAAAGAATAGCTACTTTGTGTCTGCCACAATTTAAAAAAAAAAAAAANATTATGTCTATCATATTTTGGTTATCCCTCTCATGCGATGGCCAATTATAACTCACCTCTCTAGCCAGAATTAAATCTCATGCCCAACTATCTCTACTGGAGTAGAGCTGAGGCTTAGAAAAGAATTTGTGAGTTCTGCATTTTCCTCAAAGAATTAGACTGTGCTCAAATGGAGAATGAAAAAACTTCAGTGGCCAGGGACAGGAACAGCGATACCTGCACGTTAGGACAGGGCTAAATGCAGAGACGTCCTCAGCTGCAGAATGCTAGCATAAAGATCACCATCTGCTGGCCAGTGAAAATACATGCAAGCATGAGGAAAGCTGCCCATAATATGTGGCTTTCAACATTGTTTCACAGCAGCATCTCTCCTTGCACTTTGTGCCACGATTTGCATAGCAGGCTACAAAAATCTAGATGCAATCAGCAGTTTTGCTTTGTTGACAATCTGGGTCGTCCTTGCCACGTGTTCACCAGCAAAGAAATGATCCCTCCCTTCACGTAACTGCTGCCCGGCTGCACAGGAGGGACAGAAAGCAACAGCTGTTGGGCTGAAGCTGTGCTAGGGAGGTGACAGGATGAATGCAAGCTTTATCCCATCCCCTCCCACAGTCCCTGGAAAACACAAATCAACCAGGCAAGTAATTGTCCTTTAATCCCAAGTGGGGCAAAGGAAGGTAAGAAGTGGCAAAACAGGCACTAGAAGAATGCTGTTAACTGATACAAATTTTTTTTTTTTTACCTCTCTGTCAAGGTTTATTGCTGCTACTCGAACCTCACCAGTATCTTTATTCATACTGAATGCGGAACTAGGGCTTTGGGAAATGATCCTGAAAGCAATTTTGGAATTCAGGTTATTTGGTTCATCTGCATCTGTTGCATTTATCCTCATTACAATTGTTCCTGAAAAAAAGCAAACAAAATAAAGTATTTGGTTATGATGCCATGCACTAGCAAGTATTTGTACTGTAATGTCATAGATAAGAGAGTGTTGTCAGATACCCTGCACAATTTTCTAATGCCCTTGCCTTTACATATGTAATTAATGGAGCTGAAGAAGTGTTCTTGAAATCCAATACACATTAAAAGTATATCCCCTAGCAAATAAAAACACACGATCAACACACACCTGCAACTCATAGAATTCAGTGCACCAGAACTACTAAATGGGTCAAACTCTCACAAGAATTCTGATGCTGATACTGCAGATACTGTACAGAGAAGAGAGAAACTTTTTCGACAGTAAGTTGCATTTCCCTCACACATCATTCTAAACAGAGCAGTACTGACTTTTGTACCTGAACATTAATAAAACAATTGTTCTGTATTGACTGATGACCTGCAATGGCTTCACTCAAAATACATGGTGGCCCGCACACCGCAACCCCCTTAAAAGTCATGGCACAGGGTGTTGTTCTCTCAGAAAGGGTATACCTCAGTGTCCAGTGCCAGTACTTGGATTTGAAGACTAGCTGGAATTCAGGCAGAGAGATGATTACCATATGGCTGCTACTGACTTGAAACAGAGCAGAGGGAACTCAATACCTCACACAAATGGATGGTTAATAATTTTTGTCTTCAGATTACCATGGCATTGAAATTGACACAATGTCAGGTATTTATTAGGACGTTTTACTCCGGGAAACAGTCTGTTGCTCCAAGATCTGGCCTTATGTTTACTATCATTAATAGGAAAATTGCCACTAAGCTACTCTCTCAGGTTTGGGTCACAGTCATACGCTCTTAACAGCAAAGTATATCTCCAGCCCAGAGATAAAGGGGGACTTTTCTTAAACACAGCAGAGTTGAACCCCTCCCAGATAGGCTGGGATTGCCCAGCCAGAAGGTGGATAGCATTTCCCACGCAGTTTCTGCTTAAGGAGTCCAGTCCCTGGTTAGCGGTAGCTTTGACACAAAACCAAGGTTGCCGTAAGAGGAAGTCTTGTTCTCTGTTGCCTTTATGCATACACTTTCCCTTCATCACAGCACACAGCTTAGCCCTGAATAAAAACTTGCCTTCACGCTTGGACAACCTGTCCTACACAAGTAAGAAAATGCATCGTTGTTACTGCAGATATGCTGCTGCAAAGATTACATTCACTTGTGTCCTTGCATATGTTGGGAAAAACTAACTAACTAACTAAATTTAAAAATCATGTTACCTGTTTCACTTAATTCTTCAACGGACCCAACAAAAACTTCATGTGAAAATACTGGAGAATTGTCATTTATATCCAGAACTTTAATTGGGAGGTCTATTGGCTCTTCCAGTTTTGCTCCAGTCTTATCTAATGCATGACCTCTGAGCTGAAATAATACAGACAGAAACAATAAGAAAATATGAGTGACTGTAATATATGTGAATACATACACAAAATATAAATATATAGCAATATATATGTAACAAAAATATTAGCACTAATATATATATACACATACACGCAAATACATAAATGTCCAGAAACATTAAAACTAACTGAAGTTAACAAATTTGAACAAAATAAATAAAAAAGAAAATGGATAGGAGAACACTTACAAGGAAAAAGTTACTATTCAACTTACAAACAGCATTGGAGTCTGTTCTCTGTCAACCCTTCCTGTTATGTTCAGATCGCCAGTCTTTCCATTGATAACAAATAATCCATAAGGGGGTTCCGTTACTCCTTGACCAGATATAGTATAAGTTACCACTATCCCTGTATCTTCAAAATCAGAATGTATCTACGAAGAATGTAACAGAGTAAATAGCATTTGGTAAATAAAACCACATTTAAAAACACAGAGAAAATATTCTGGCTATTCTCATAATGAACAAACAAAAATTAGTATTAAATGCGGTTTTCTTACGTTCCTTTGAGTGTGGAGATGTTGAGATGAATGCAAGAAGAGTTACATAGCCTTTTGAGGATCTAGTCCAGGTAGGTGAGGAACATGATGGGCTGTGCAACAGTTGGGAACCGTGGAGAGGACTGCAGGAGAAGACAACTGGGACTGCTTGGACAAAGAGAGTTGGACAGCATACAAGCGCAAGGAAGAGTCTTACTGGAAAGGCTAGAAAAGCACTGAGTTAAGATGAAAAGCTGGAGTGAGGGAGGAAGTTGGAAACTTGCTGATTGAACAGACGGGGACAAATAAAACATGGAGAAAGACCAAGGAGAAAAATAAAAGAAAGAGTCTGGAACAATGAGTTCAGCAGGGGAGGTTAAAGTTACTTGAGCAAAGCCTGAAAATAAAACTGGGCAACATTTTAATGGAGACTAGACCTAGGCCTAGGACCTAGGACTGAGGAAGTGACAAAACGGCTGAAAAAAGCCCAGACCTGTAAAGGAACAGACGGAAGGGGCTGCATAGACTAGAGATTATACCTTTCCTCTGCTGTCACCAAATATCTGGACTATCTCAGACATCTGGAGAAGCACATTTCATTGCACCTGCATCACCATCAAGGGTCAGACCAAGCAGAGAATAACAGCCTACTACCATCTGCAGTTAATACATATGCTGAAGTGACTGGTGTGATGAATTTAGGTTTCAACACTGGTGCTGAACCAAATGCATACCAGTCTGGCACTACAGTATAACACCTCAGTTATTTTTAGCCCTGTTTCTTAAAAAATTAGACATATATAATCATGCTCCATGTACACCTTTCTGTCCAATCATCACCAGCAGTTTTGGGAGCCACTTGCCAACTTCAACCATAGTTTAGCAGGGGTGGTAGAGTGAAAAAAACTCAAAAGATACTGCAAACCCAAAAGTATTATGAAAATCGTTGGCTGGGAAAAGATGAGAGACTGAGCCAAAATCAGTCTTCAAGAGTAACTCATCTGAAGAAAGGAAATAGAAGGAAATGTGCCAATCTTCTACTGACATTCAATAGTTCATTAAAATTCAAGAAATATCTGTGTCTGTATTTAGGGCAGTTACATCCTTATTTTACATTTTCATCTCTATTTTTATGTGTATTCTATGTTTATTTCTTTTCTGAGCTTACTCTAGCAATCGGATTCCTATAGGAGTTGTCTTCCTCTTCCCGTATGAAAGCAGGAGGGACTGTCCATTCTCGCTTCTGTCTGACAAGGCTTTTGGTATGAGACAACGTGCCACTCCTGCCACTTCGATCATAAACCTGCAAAAAACCAAAGCTGAATGTGAGCATAACATCTAGCTATTTATGACGGATGCTTTATTGCTACTGCAGTCCAGACTTCTGAACAGCTTTTATTGTAACCTGGGCATTCTGCGTGTCCAACCCACCTGATGACCTTACCATTCATTTTCTTCCTAGGAGACTACAGACTCTTTCAATAGCTAGTAACTTCAAAATCATGGAGCAGCATTAACCTCCTGAGCCACACTTTAAAAGCTATACGTTCCTCAAGTTGCTTGAATAGGAAAACTGCAGTAATCTTTCCATCAGCACGGACATATAAAAGATAAGCTGTAAATACATGAGCACATTCCCATGGACAAGGTTTCGTGAAAATACACCTGTCCTGGCTAATTTAAGTGCTTGTCACCAGATGTGGGAAGAGGTTTGCCATTAAGGCTGCTATAAACCACCATTTCTGCCTCATTATACTGTTTAACATCCTATCAATACAGACTCATACTCAGCCTCCTCTCTAATACAGGATCATACAACATGCCACTCATCCACTCTCTCAGCTATCCTTGCTCACCTACCCCTCATTCTCACTGACACCCTTTTTCTTCCTTTCTGCCCAGCTTAGTCCCTGCTGTGTCTGTTGGTTTCCAGATCCACAATTAACACCTTCCATACCATAGCAGTTGATTTCATTTATGGAGAGTTAAAAAAAAGGTATCTACAAATGTAACATTTTAGGAAAAGTTTCTCGAAGCTGAATGTCACTCAGTTTGATGGATGTAGGATTGGTCCTATGCTTACATTTGTGCTTTCATTTCTTTACCTGTTATACAGCTTTTATTTTTCAGAAAATGATAAAGCTCAAGATATTTATCAACTGAAGTAAAGCACACCTTTGACACTTGCTCTTTGATGAAAGAACACTTCTTCAGGCACTGATAAAGAAAAGCAGGTTTTCATTATATCCTACCTTCAAATAGAGTCCATTTCCATAATTCAAACAGATCTGTAATGGAAGTTACAATAACCGTTATTAATTCAATGTCACTTTAGCAGTGACCTAACCCTTATAAGAGCAGCAAAGTCATAAGGAACAGGGAATCTGACCTCTGTCAACTAATATTTACTATTCACTAACAATAGCTTCTGGAAAATTTACCCATAAGCATTCCCATTAAAAGCATACACTAGAGTTATAAAGTTCAACACAAATAAATGTTTTGCACTTTTCTCCTAGCAGGAAGCAGATAAGCAATCAGTCTTTTTTCAGTAAATGTAGACTTTACAGTCAATTTAAACAACCATTTTTTTTAGCATTGAATAATGCTTCAGCATTCCAAAACAATGGGGAATTTGCCATACATTGCAGTGAGTGTTGGTTGCCTGCAGCACCCTGAAGAAACTCTCTCTTCTGGGCAAATCATGGATCCTGGCTATAGTGGGTTACCACCCACATACAAGAACAAAACAGGTTTGATAATGTTTAAAAGCAAGGTCATAACAAAATACCTACTCAGGTATCAACGACAGAAGCAGCTCTTTACTTAGAACTTCTCTTGCTACAATATTGTACATTATAAAACACATTATACAGTTTGCCAAACACCTGCATCTATGTAAGGGATCAAGAAACAAAGTATATCATTGATTCAATGTAGTTTTTATTGAAGTTTTAAAATCCCTTATTTGCCTAAGAGCACTGCAAGTTCTGCGTAACACGTGACAGCAGGATATACTTTTGCAGCTATATTTAAATGGCTAGCATAGACTTTGATTTACTCCTGTTGCATTATCTGTTTGCCAGCACTGACGTCTTCTGGTTTACTGAGTCTGAGTCCACTGAGAGACAGAGAACAAAAGAGTTTCTGACAGCCTGTAATCAGAAGTCAGATGATTATTTTTCCAGTGACCATTTTCCTAACAGAGTATGGTTTAGATTCACCCCAATTAAGCTTTAAGCACCTAATTTGAGATGATAAATGGCATACATACATCCCTTACATAAACAACACAGAGACGTGCATGCTAGCAAGCAAATCCCGCTTGCTCTAAAAACATTATGTGCCAACATTCAGTACTGGGAGTGCCCATCTCTTCATCCACTAAAAGCCCAGGATAGTTATGCATGCCCTCCAACACCCCAGTTGGGTGCCTCATGTTAGCTGTAAGCAACTGGAGCCTCAGCCAGACTATCAGAGACCCTATGTTCACATCCACTCTTGATGCTCCTAAGATTCTCTGCAAGTTACAAAAACCTTCAAATGGCAAAAATGTAGCATTTGGAAACAAGGACAAAAAGCAGGTTATTACAGCAGATGAAATCAACAGAGCTTTTCGAGCTTTGTGTAAGTACGTAGATCACAGAATCACAGATGGTTGAGGTTGGAAGGGACCTCTGGAGGTCACCTGGTCCAAACCCCTGCTCAAGCAGGGACACCAAGAGCAGGTTGCCCAGGACCACGTCCAGGTAGCTTTTGAAGATCTCCAAGGAGGAGACTCTAAAACCTCTCTGGGCAGCCTATGCCAGTTCTCTGCACAGTAAGGAAGTGCTTCCTGATGTTCAGATGGAACCTCTTCTGTTCCAATCTGTGCCCACTGTTTCTTGTTCTGGCAGTAAGCACCACCAAAAAGCATCTGGCTCCCTCATCATTGCATCCTCCCTTTCAGGAGGCTCCCCTGAGCCTCCTCTTCTCCAGGATAAACAGTTCCAGATCTCTCAGCCTCTCCTCATAGGAGAGATACTCGGGTGACTTCACCTTTGTGTCCCTCTATTGGACTCTATCCAGTATGTCCAGGTCTCTCTTGAACTGAGGAACCCAGAACTGGACCCAGGAGTCCAGGTGGGCACTCACCAGTGCAGAGTAGAGGGGAAGGATCACCTCCGTTGACCTGCTGGCAACGCTTTGCCTGATGCAGCCAAGAATACTGTTAGCCTTGTTAGCAGCAAGGGCACATTACTGACTCATGTTCAACTTGGTGTCCACCAGGACCTCCAGGTCCTTTTCTGCAGAGCTGCTTCCCAGCTGGGTGCCCTCAGCATGTGCTGGGGTTGTTCCTCCCCAGGTGCAGCACTCTGCACTTCTCCTTGTTGAACTGCAGGAGGTTCTTGTCAGCCTGTTTCTCCAGCCTGTGAGGTCCCTCTTGATAGCAATGTGGCTCTCTGCTGAGTCAGCTACTCCCCCCACTTCTGTGTCATCTGCGAATTTACTGAGGGAGTACTGTACCTCATCGTCCAAATCATTAAGGAAGGTGATGAACAGGACTGGACCCAGTACCAACCCCTGGGGTACTCTGGTCGTTATGGGCCTCCAACTAGAGAAGAGAATACTTTTATTGTCCTCAGTACCATTACATTTACCTACTTTTTTCATCTCAGGTGATTTTTATTGATCCTAAGGCCTAAGGAAAAGCTGCCTTAGAAAAGGTGATTTCATACTGAAGTAAGTCAGTGAATATTTCTCTATTTTCTCTTTGACTGGCTTCCAGACTGCTGACTGGGCTCTCCCTATTCATCCCTTCTGACTCACCCTGATTGCTATGTTGATGATAGCCTTTTTTTTTTTTTACAGATATTATCCCTTTCCCACACAGTGCAGCACAGCAGTGGACAGTGTTGGGAATAATAGCAGACTGCTGTTTCAACTTGCACAATAAATCTATTTTTCAAATGGCAATTTTCGCAGTGTATGTATCTATATATCCTGAAGACAAAAATCAGCAAACAGTAAGTTCCTTAACGCATTGTGAGGATCTTACACCTTAGATCAAGTCATTTTCATGAACATTCTTAATCTTATTTATTAGTCACATGAATTTTTTAATTTTGTTTTTATGACTAATGAGATTACACAAGCAAGACAATGAGCAACAGGAGAACTTTGGTTTCTAGTCAAGCTTTTCCAGTAGGAGCTATAACTCTTTTGGAATGTTGCCAAGATGTCATCTTGAACATCCTTGTTTGCTCCTACAGATAAACTGAAGGGAAAAAGAGTGAATGGAGACAAGGGGCACAAGGCAAGAAGTTTCCTTGTATCAGAAGCCTGAGAACCACAGTGTAAACTAAAGTGTCTGAAGTTTACAAATAAGTAAGTCTTCCACTGAGATAACTTTAAAGCAGAGCATACCAAGGAAGTGGAGAAAATCCCATTAGTCATTAGAACAGAAAGTCTTTCATTAAGATAACTCAAGGTAAAAATCAATTTGTTTGCTTAGGAATAAAACAGCCTCAAAGCATTCTGCTTTCTTGCTAAGAGAGTAAGAGAGACTTTTGCTTTTGTATATTTCAATCTATAGTCCAGACTCCATGGGGAATCTCCTAAGTAACTTTGAAGAGATCTACAAAAGCTGTTTAAGAATGGCATTTTTATTATGAGATGCATAAATACATATGGAAGAAATATATAATGGTATCCTGCATTTTTATGGAAAATTTGTAAAAGATCCATAAATTTTAAAATGGGGAAAAGTACTTTTTAATGATTTTTTTTTTCAAAAAAAAAAGTTACATAATGAACAAGTGCTGAATCCTGAATTCCCCTTTTTTAATATCCTAGAGCTTCCTTCTATTAAACAGCTTAGTAGGAACACCTTGTCTGTCACTTGGTGTGAATCATAGCCTCAGCACAAAAAAACCAGACATCTACTGATGAAATCTATTGATGACACAGAGCTGGGAAACTATTGGCAAAAGACAACTGGATTGTTACAGAAAATGAGTCCGAAAACCTGAGGCCTGAAGTAATAAAAATGGAATGAAATACTACAGGAAAGCAGCTGGAATAGGTGAGGGGGCAGGGGAAAAGAAGGGAGTGACTTGACATGTACATGGAGTGCAAGGCTGCCATCTCGCAAATGCATGTTCTTGTATAGTCAAGGAAGTGACTAAAGGGACAGATTTTGAACACACAGCTTCATTTTGTACGGTAAAGATGCAGACTGAGTAAGCAAGAAGGTGTATGCCCATATTTGCTTTGCTATGAAGCAAGAAGTCCTATAAATGCAGTCCTGTCATGTAAGTTGTGTGTTGTGTGTTAAGAGATTTGGATCTTGCACATCCTGTCAGTCAGTTTGGTGTTGAAGAACATGGGCAAGTGGAGATCCTGCACACTTACAGGAGCAGGCTGAAGCAACATTAGAGGTTATCTACTAGTCCATCTCCCTGCCCTGGGGCAGAATGAACTACACCTACCTGCTCCTGACAAATGTTTAATCTGTTCTTAAGAACTAGTGATGGAGATGGCAGCAGCTGCTGCTGAGAACCCAGCAGTATGCAACACACGCTTTGTGGGTTTTATTTCAGACTAGAGTTAGCCTGCCACCAAACACCCATGGAGCAGATGGAAGCATCTCCCAGCACAGTTTCAACCAAAAAGAATCCGATTGACACACTCTGGAGACTTGCTTCAAAAGCACAATTTGATCCAACCAAATAGGTGCACCCTGCATCCACTGCATCTCCATTTACTGTAACAGAAACTCAAACAGCTATACTGAGATGTCTTAACCTCAAACAGAATCTCCCTCTCTGTTGCATAGATAACACACTCAGGGAACAGTGCAATTCCCTTTTCATCACAATTACCTTTCATATGTCAGAAAACATATCATGCATCTTACCCACTTTCTTTTCTCTAGACTAAAGAATCCCAGTTCTTTAGTCTCACTTCAAGAATCATAAAGCAAGATTTCTTAAACTTGGATTACATTTTTTGCTTTCCTCTAGTCTCTCGTGGCCTAATTCAATTTCTTCTGATGGATAGTGTCTGAAATAATACACCTCTTTAGTTGAATAGGATGGATAAAATATTAGATTCACATCTGCTTTCATGTCTCACCATAGTGCTGCTTTTTTTTTTTTTTTTTTGGAACAATGTTATGCTGTTGAATCAATGCACAGATGCTTGTAAATATTTTTGCAATGCTTTAGCATGTTTTTGGGAACAGAAACAGCTTGAAATTACTTCACTTTTGCTCTTTCTAAAACTAAGAACCCTTTTTTTTTTTTTTTAATTTTAACTTGTTCCTATGATTTTTGAAAAGTAATTGCTACTGGCGGTGATATTATAACAGTAATTTCATGTATCCTGGACTGAACTTCACCATATTCAGCCTAACTTATAACATCCCAAACATTAAGGAGGTATGATCTGAGAAGACATTCAGAGAAAAAAAAAGTTTGCTATTCGCCCAATAAAACTTTCACATCTCTCTCAACTCTTCTCTCACTCAAAACCAGAAAGCTTTCTAAGACATCCTCTCTCGAAGACACGATGGTCACCCATCATCTAACGACCCCCAACAGCCGTGCCTGCACGGCTGGGCCACGGCTCCGGGTGTGTGCCCTGGACATGATCCAAGTCAGTCCCAACCCTATGGGCACCATCTCCCGGCACACCAGGGAAAGGGCTGGAGGCAGGGATGGGGGAAAGCTGCCAGGATCAAGGCCATGGGGACGTAGCCCACAGGCAGGGAGGGAGCACAGCCGACCAACGGATGCTACCAGGAGAAACAGGGAGAGGAAGAACTTGAGGCTGTCAATGCTCCTAATGTGGAAGATGCTTTGGGGTGACACCAGTTTCAGACTGGTTTTGCTTTTTAGTGATTTCTTAAGGTTTTGAAATTATCATTGCCTTCTTTGCATGTTTTATGACAGAAGTGACTCTAGCCTGATGCTCACACAAGCAGCTACTTTCACCCACGTTAATGGCTTTATCCAGGTCAGGGACCACCCCCCCGCCAGCCCCAAGAACACACACACAAAAAGGCAAAACCCAACAGTGCCTCTGTCTCCTGACACCAACCACGCAAAGCAGCTTTATTTGCTGCAATGTTCTATCCCGCACTGAGGCATTTAGGCACCAGGCTGGGTTCACTCTTAGTATAGCACACCCTGCGCCGGTTTTAGCTGCAGCTGAGGATCATGAGGATTAAGAAAAATCATTTTCTGCTTTTCTTCATGCAAAGACAACAGGGTCCTGAGGCAGAAGAAGCCCACCAAAATGGACGCCTCAGTGGGTGGGTGTTCATTCAGGAATTACAGAAAGAGTTAGTGAAAACTTTTGTACAAGGTGCGCTCCACATGTTTCCCATCGCGCTTTTGGGCAAAACCAGGGGGAAGCGTTTTCCAGCCCACCCGTAGCTCCCAGTTGGCTGCTAAGAACAGGGTTAACTGTTGCTGGCCGACTTGCGGCCAACTCTAAGTCTGCATTAAAGTTATCAGGCAACAGGTCTCCCGCTCGATCTGATTTTGCAGGACCTCAAGCTCGGGGAGCAAGGTCCTGACGTGCAGCTCCAGCCAGCCTGACCACGCAGCCAGTTCTCCCTCAACCCTGCCCAGCTCCCAGCGCGGCCCACGGCCTGGCCTCCACCCTCGCGTTTGCCTGGGCAGCAGCTGCCTGACTTCCACCGGCGTCTCGCCAGGCTGGAAGGTGAGCAGCTACTCAGCAATGCCTCTGATGTCAAGGAAAGCTTCCTGGAAAACAGCTAGAAACAGCTAGAAAACGTCAGTCCAAATCAAACAAATCGAGCTTTCTTTGGTCTCAGTTCATGATGAAATATTCCTTGATTTTAGCCTGGGAAGGTGTTTCATAGGACGGAAGGTCTCCAGGCTGATAGCTAAAAAGGAGTGTGGGCAGGGAAAAACCTACGTGTCCTGGACTTTTAAGAATTTGTAATCTTCTCCTCTAAGGAAGTCAAGATTTCCAGAAAATGATACTTACGATCCATTTTCTCTCCTGGCACGATATCTTCAAACAGGTAACGCAACTTACAAATACAGAAAAATGACTGCAATACGAATTCCTCGCCACCTTCCTCTTCCTCCACGGCAAAACCCACCCACTTCGAGATACAGGGACGTCGTTTTCATCGGGTTTTTCTACTTTTACCTCCTTTCGGGGACCGCTTCTACCGGCTGCCCAGCAGCAGAAGACGGGCAGGGAACCCGCGAGCAGCGGCGGCGGCGGGAGGGCTGCCAAGCCCCGTCAGGAAGAGCTCGCCTCGCGGCCGCACACAAGCCCCCGCGGCACCGGGGCCGGGCGCTGCCC
>VXAL01009170.1:39429-175157 GCA_013399475.1 Chauna torquata
CCCCTCCCGGCACAGCACGGCCCGGCCCGGCCCATGCCCGGGGCGCCCGGGCGGGCGGTGGGGAGGTGCCCCGGTGGGTCTGCGGGGGCCTTGGCGCAGCCCGGCCGGGGGGCGGCCGGCTGTTCCTGCGGCCTTCAAAGTTTGGGGTTAGTTCCCGCCACCCCCCGGCAAGAGAAGCGAGTTGGGGCGTGTAGGAGGCATGCAAAGTGACTGTGACAACAAAACGATAAATTAATGAGTAATTGGTAGGGGAAAATAGAGTCTCGTGGGAAAATAAAATTACGACCTGTTTTAGCATAACCTTCCAACCTTTCCTGTAATCTTCATTTTAATATGCTCCCAGCCACATCCTTACTGCTCCTATCTGGCAGAGATCTAGCTTTCCTGGATACACGTGATTAATTGGTGCTGTCAAAGACATAACTGATTCTTCACGATGGTGAAATAATTAAATATACTTTCTCTACATCCTTTGCTATATGAGGTACTTACCTAATTAATCTTTTGAAGATCACCTCAACTGTCATAAATAATTTCTGAAGTGTCTGGCTATGATACTACAAGTGATGCTCTCTGAAGGAGCCCACCTTATTGGAGTTGTCCCAATTACATTGTGTTCCCCAATTACATGTTGTAACAATGTATGATAAATAACTGCATGCTATCCTTGATGTCAGTTACAACAATTATAACGTACCTGGGGATCACTATCAGGGAAACAGCATTGCCTTACAATTGTTTCTGAAGTTACAGGTTGCAGTCTATGGAGTTCACTGATACCCCTGCATCAATATCATTTTCTTCATTTAACAAAAACAAAAGGCAGAAACAAAGCAGTGAATATGCTCAAAATGCATAATATCAAGGGTTTCTATATTCTTCCTTGTTTCTGTCACTGAGTCACTGTGCTGGACTTACTGCTTTGTAACACCACTGAAATGTGTACGTTTGCACAAGAATTCACCCTGAGGTCGTCCTCTGAGGATCTTCTTCGGGGTGTTAGGGGCAAGTGCAGATTTGTTACTGCAGTTAGAATCATAGAATCACAGAAACACAGGGTTGGAAAGGACCTAAGATCATCTAGTCCAACCGTCATCCTATCCCCAATACTACCCACTAAGCTGCTAACCCGTATCTTGTAGCACCTTGTCCAGGCGCTTCTTCAACACCGCGAGGGTCGGTGACTCCACCACCTCCCTGGTCAGGCTGTTCCAGTGCCTGACCACTTTCTGAGAGAAAAAGTTTTTCCTGATATCTAATCTAAATCTCCCCATGCGCAACTTGTGGCCAGTTGCTGCAGTTTTGTGCAGATTTGACAGCCAATGTAGCTGGTGCAGCTAATGTTACTCAACACATTGAAATTCTCTTTTAGTAATTCTTGTGAAGATAAATGACGTAGATCATGTCTTGGAGAGCCTTCATATTATAGTACTTTTAATTAAGTGATTTAGAAGTAGATTCTGATTCTGGCTGTACATTACATTTCCTAGCTTGATGATTAAGCGTAACTTGAAAGTATTTCATTACATCAAATGGCTGTAAGAGAAGAACCTTGCTTTGCGGCTTTTGTCATAATCTAGAAATTGGCTCCACGGAATTCTGAAACAGTTTTTCGTTGCCTATCCGATGCACTGTTAATGAGGCATTAGCAAATATGTGTATTTACAATTATTTGCCATTTTTTATGCTGATACGGCTGAGTAAAAAGCTAATTTAATTTCCTTTGAAAAATACTTAGCACTGTTTTCCTTTTCAAGATGCTTATGCTTTCACAGGAGGAAGGAGTAGAATCATCTCTTCTTCAAGGAGCTCAATAGCCACAGCAAGACAAGAAGCTCTTCTGCAAATTATTTTCCTGGAACTGAGACAGCTGTTCTTCCGTTGCTTATAACATTCACATGGGTGAGCTACATGTCCTGCACATCCTCAAGACCCTCAGTCATCATAAAAAAGTTTGGGGCTTTTTTTTTTTTGACTTGTTTAACAGGTCAAGGCAGGAATAATTAAACTATTGTGAAAGTTCTTCAGTTCCTTGGTATGGAAAACTACTATTATTCATATTTTACAAAAATAAATTGCCTGATGTTATAAAATAAGTGTCAAACTATCAATTTGTTTCTAATGCAGCTCTTAGCTGTGTCACCATCCCCTGAAGTTGACCTTTCTGCCTTTTCTCCATTTTAAACTGGCAGCTACGAAACTCTCCTCCTCCCACAACTGTTCTTGACCCGAAAACTAGCTTGCATGGGAGGATCCGTGGAGCATGAGATCTTTGTTTTCCCTCTGGAGACAGCAGCAGTTCAAAGTTCACAGACTGCAGAGAACAAAAAGAAAATTCATCTTTGCTTTTAAAACCTTAAAAGCAGTCATGCCCTTCTTCAGTGCCTGCTCAGGAAAGGGGCTCTCCAAGGCGTGCAGCATGCACCAGGTTGCTATTTTCTCAAAGTACGAACATCTGTCTACATTCCCTTGATAAGCTGTGAACAGCAAATAAATTATCTTCTAAAACAACAGAGCTTTCCTGGGAAGGGAGAGTGTTTGCTTTCAGTGATGGCAGTTGTCAGCACAAGTATTCTAGCGAGTTACGGTCTCACCTGGTGGCCTCTGTATAAGGGGCTTGGTGACTCACGGAACCGTGCCTTGCCCCCAGCGCTGCTGCCACTCCCTTTTCGTGCTGAGTAATGCTGTACAGCGGTGCAAGGCAGCAGCTGGCTTCACGGGGGTGGAGGACAAGGGCATGCTTTAGATCAGCAGAGTCCAACCCTGCCTCATACAAAAGCAAAGATAACCTTACTGTTGCTGTTGAAATGTAGGGTTCTCCGCCCACCCCCCCCCGCCCCGAAAAGTAGAGGCTTTCCTTTTAGTCAAGCAGTTCAATCGAACAAGACAAGTGCAGTATTTAGCGATTGGGATTAAGATGGAAAATCCAGTGTATATCCTCAGCAAAGAAATGCTGAAATCTCTTCATAATTCATGTTTAGGTATTACACAAATACTTCTCATTGTTTGAAATTATTTCATTAGACTTTTCCACATTGTTTAAAGATTCTTTGCTGTACAGTGGCCCCAGCTGCCACTCGGCTTTTGGTAAAAAGATACCAGTAGAAAGTGGTGCATCCAGGCGTTGCATAAATATATCAAAATTACATTTACTCAAAATATGTCATGGTTGTTGTAGATACTGTGACAAAATGTACATGTTGCAGAGAAGGGTCCTAAAGCCCTGTCTGGCTCTTGGCATCAGAGTGGTTCCATCAGTTACAGCTATCGTCTCCTACATGCTTGCAGGACCAGGGCTTTTGGGTGAAAAAAAAAAAGGACAGAAGTGTATTAGTGCCAGGGTTTGGTGCTTTAAGTAAACATTCCACACTCTCAGAATGGAGCCATTGTTTTTTCTGTGCTTGTTAAACCCTGTTTCTGATTCCCTGTGCATTCTGCCACACTCTTCAAACAACTTTATGCTGTTTATTCCCTTGTAGCCACCAGAAATAATCCCTCCCTTTCTTTGGTTTTACCTTCCCTCTCTCCCTCGGCTGCTTTCTCTTTACCTTTCTCTCTTCAGCTCTTCCCCTGTCCTCCCTCTCCTATTTTCTGCCTGCCTGTCTCCTCTTTTCCGTGCAGCCAGGCTGTTGAACCTTCCAGGTGCTGGCTGCAGCTATGGCAATGAGTAAACCCGCTGAGCCATGTGCTGTGGGATTGGCAGAGCTGTAAAAGGCCGGACCAGATTCTTGCCTTTATCATGGGCGTTTTGTTACTGTCTGTTGCAAAGTCTTTTATGCCTGTGAAACAAGGAGTGGCAGAACAACTCCTCTGTTGTTTCTCACTGCGTAGCAACCCAGGCTGCTCTGAAGTTGCCTACAGGCCTTGTTTTTCAGGGCATTGTGACTTATCTTTCTGAGAAAACTTACATCACAGCAAACATTTAGGTAGGTACAAGCTATTGCTCAAGATCCTGCCATGCAGCTGGTAGACATATTAGCCTTTTTTTTTTTTTCTATTTTTTTTGGTCCATGAAGCTTCATCAGTGCTGTAAATCTGAACTGTAGTTGACAGGAAGACTGTTTTGGAAAGTTTCACTTGCATTGTGGAAGCAATCTCTGCTGGTCTTACTGCAATTTTTTAAGTTCAGTATCAGCTGCTATAGTGTGCTAGTGTGTAAGATATCAGGGACTGTAGATATTTCAGGGATGTGGCATTCCCTGAGCTGGAAAAAAGAGTACTATTCTCTTTTTTTTTTTTTCCCCTTCATGTCACAATTCAGGTACGTGAGCTAATACACTTAAAATTATTGTATATGCCAGTACACTAAGTCAGCAGATAACCTTAGAAGGGGTTGGCTTAGCAAAAAAAGGGGCCTATTGATTTTAAAAGAGAAGAACAACACAGGCACAAAACCAGATCTCAACTGATCTGAAGTTTAGACTGGAAATTAGAAGAAAAGCAAACCCTCAAATTGGCAGGGTTTGGGGTGACTTTAAGTTGGAAGTGTAAGGACAAGAACTCAGCTGTTTTTTGAGGCAGATTTTGGTCAGCTAACAAAAGACTTTCTGTAATGTGGATGCTGGTTGTCAATGTGATAACGGAGAAGGTTCCTTCAAATTTTACTTCTTAAAGACTATTTGAAAGTTATGTTGGTATGCAGAAGATCTTTCTGAATGCTAACTAAACCTTCACCCTCAGTGGTTTCACCACAGAGTACCTTGTTGAAAAATAACAGTCTTTGCAAGTGCTGTCTAGCTTGTTGGAGAGTGCGTGTCTGTCAAATCGATAAGCATAGGAACTGGCTGGTGTGTTAGGATATGTTTTCACCACATTTAACTGAGGTTCTTAGGTGAGAGTCTCCACAGCACCCATCCATGCATGAAAACCTTTCATTAAGTTATGGTCGTGGTGGTATAGCAGACAGGATAGCTTTGACCTCTGGCTCTACTTTCATTCGTCCTGGTAATTTTTCTGTACTGCAGACTGACCTGTTCAGTGCTGATGCCTGCCCTGGGTTAGTGACCTGAGTCCACAAGTCACCTCACAGCCCTCCAGGAAGAAAAAGCCCTACAACAACTCAGCTCATGCCAGCTGCAAACAGCTAAGACCACCTGAAAAGCCTTGGAGCAAAAGTAACTGCTCCCACCTTGCATACGGACATTACCTCACATATATCCATGGCAGTGGTCATCAAGGTTAATTAGATGGTTTGTTCAGTAAAGTGTTTTCCATCCAAGATGAGGAAATGCTAGAGCCCATGCATGTGCGCTGACTGTACTTCGTGATAAGACAGAACTGGCCTTTCATTTTTATGTTCCTATTTTAAGACACTCCTTAAACAACACAATCCTCTACAGTTTGGATAAATATTATTCAAAGAGTTGAAAGGAGAATGGGCTTGTTCTTTTTATTTCTTTTTGTTCCCTTGGCAGTACAGACATAGCTGAAAATTCATTGGTGAGAAATAACTTACAAAATTGGTTGATGCCGATATACTGCCATACATATTTACATTTAAGGTCTAAAAACTGCCTGAGCATTTTCTTGTACTTTTAAATCAGGAGAAAAACAAGAAAGTAAGGATATCATTACTTAAGTGCGTTTGAACACGAGGAAAAGAGTAATAATGTTCAGTGTTGTGCACTTAATTAAAAAACTCCTCCTTCCTCATCTTTATACTTTATTTTGGAGGGTCAGGGAGTGCAGATGGGCAAAAGAGTCATTAGGCAGGAGAAATCCATTATTACTCAGCCAGGGAAAATGTACCCATAATTAGAATTTTGCCACAGAAAATTACGAGTTAAGAAATCACCCCAAATTATTCCTTGTCCGGATTCTGTACTGCAGGTTGTATTTGGGTCTTCATCTAAGACTTGCAGCTAGAATAGATAAACTGTCTTTTCAATAGTCTCCACTTGCCTTTTCACTCAGGCAAATGTCCATATTGGCCTGAATTAAATCTCCGTGTCTCTTCCCAGCCAGATCATATTAATTTGCCTTCAGGACAGTTTTTTATCTGTCTTCTGAATCACTGGAAAATACATGTTTTCCAGTGGAGAACGTGTAGGCCAGAGGAGCACACGTTTCTCCTTCAGCCATATATTTTACTTCCTGAGAAAGGGAAAACAGCTAAGCCTGCCTTCCTTTTTTTTTTTCAGTTGATGGACCTTTGGTTTCATGGAATGAGAGTTTTCTGAAAACATCTGGTGGCATTATGTGGCATCAATGGGAGCCAGGGAGAGCTGCTGGGGCTCAGAGATAGCGTAGAGGAGTGGGGTCTGCTTGGTTGTTTCGTCCTCCCATGGGTTCTCAAGGGTGCATGCAGCTCCTTGGGAACGGATTTCTCACTAAAGCAGGAGGAATCTCTCTCCCTGACAGAGAGATGTGGGATCTCTGTAGTTTCTTTTAGGAAGGGGAGAATGAGATGCTTTGGCCCTTGGCCTTTCTAAGATAACTAAATTACACTGAAACATGGATAACAAAAACAGCTTGAACAGTAATTTTGCTTACTGTACTATTGAATGCTAGGTGCAACAAATTGCTTATCTAATGGTATGGATGCATTTTTAGCTTTACTTTTTTTTGTGTGTGTCTCCTTTAGAGTATGAAGATAACAATAATGTCATGACAGAATATGTTAGATGGGATGTCCATTATCTCTCTACAAAAGATTTTCTGTCACACAGACTTAACTCAGAGGAGAATTTATACGTTGTCTGTCCTTAACTAGCTGTTAAGTTTCAGCATTAATGTTTTCACATTTTATATTAGTACCAGTTTTGAAAAAAAATTAATTTACATTGTTTTTCACCTCTGTACATGGTCATGAAGTCCAGATCACTCTTTGCAACACTGCTTTTTTGAAGTCATCTGTCCAGCTTGTTTTTTCCTTTGTCATCATAGCTCTATTAGAATATTTGGACAAACAAGGTAACCAATCTAGAAAGATATAGTGCATAAAAAAGTAAAATATTTATGAGAGAGAAATCTATTAAACTGATATAAAATACCCAAACCTGAAAACAAATGTATGGAATTGAAATTCATTCCATCATTAACTGTAAGATTTACTAAAGGATTGTTGTTGTAGAGCTTTATGAATTGGGTTTTATATTAATCACTTTTATGAAGTTAGCAGGGTGGTTCTTTTCACAGAGGCACTTTGCATAACTAAACATTCAAAAGAAATGTTTTGGAATACAATGTCATTAGTGGTGTTCACACTAAAAAATACTATTATTCTCTAAAGATTTAACACAGCATAAATGAGAATGTGTATTGGGTCAAACAAATATTATAAGCAGTTCATATTAATAATAAAAAGACAACAGCATATTAATAAAAACAATTCCAAGTTAGCTGGAAAAGCAAAATACTTCAAGACACAGTCTATATGCAAATTTTTAATTTTTCTAAATCCTAGATTTAAAAAATGAGAAGTGTACTCAGGAGGATTCACGTGATTCAGGCTAACAAAGATAAACCTGTCAATCTAAAGATAAAGGCAACCTTGGTTCCCATACCCTCACAGAGTTGGTAATTGTCTCAGATTTTTAGAAGGTACATTTAAAGGGGCTTATGTGCTCTATACATCCACAGAGATCAGATGAGAATGATAGATTTAAATTGCAAAAAGGAAGATTTAAGTAAGCTGTCAGGTAAACTTTCCAGTAGCAATTGAAGGAGTTGTATCAGCCAGGAGGCTGATGAATCTTCATTACTGGAAGATCTTAAGATCAGGATGAACATCCATTGGGAAAGATAGCAGTAGAGCCAATCCTGTGTTGAGTCCCTTCCATTCTCATTTTCATTAGCAATAATTAAATTCTGAATTTGTGAGTCCGCTGTGAGTCCTTTGCACCTCTGAACTTTCCTATTCAGCGTCTCTTGGTGATCTGATGCAGTCAGATGCTGTCCATTTTTGAGCAGGGGATACAGAGTCTGATCCTATAACTCTGTGTGCACTCAATATTCCTTACAGTGACTTGAAAGTATGGTGCTGATAGCTAAAATATTTTCTGGAATTATACTTTTCTTTTTCTTTTTTCTTTTTTTTTCTCTACCCACCCCAACCAAGGAAATGGTCCAGATGCTCTTTCACCCTCTTTTTTTTTTTTTCCTCTTTTCCTCTACAAATCCAAATGAGAATATGTATTGCCATGAATTTCCCATATTGCCTTGTGTTAGATAAACATTACACCTCAGTCCGTGTTCTCTTGAATATTGCTTATGGACTTGACTGAATCCTAGATTCACTCTTCACTTCATTATGCTCGTACTGTATGGGTTTCAAATGGCTGACCTTCTTTAAAAGTACTTACTTATGACAAAAGAGGAATGAAGTAATACCATGAAGAAATCTAAAGTCTGTCATCAAATATGAGTGTCAAAGACTTGCCACAGGTGAAAATAGTGGCTGTGTCAAAAGGTGTTCCTGTTTTGCATACTTTAGTCTTAGCTAAATTTAATCAAGGAAATTATTTTAAGGATAAATGAGGAAGAAACCTAATCTATATTTTCAGAAGCTTAATATCCTGATGAAGATATTAATAAGTCAATCTAATTACAGTTAAAGTTAAAAAATTCAGCTGCAGTTCACTTTTCCGGAAGAAAGGTCTGCTCTCTACATAGTTAAAATTTTTGGTACCTCAGTATGAGGGAAATCAGGGCATACTGTATTCAGATATTTCACTATATATGCTAACTTTGTCCTGCAAGCTCTTCATTCATGGTGTGTGTAATGAAGACAGTGGAACTTTTGAGATGAAACTTTTGCCGTTGATTTTGTCTTGCATTTATGGTGTATGATATGGCACAGCTGGTGATATATTACACTGAAAAGCACACATGTGAAGTACTGTAAAGTGCTGCAAGTCTGTCACACATTGGACCTGTCATTTTCATTCTTCAGTGGGATCGTGCAACTATTAAAAATCCAGCCATTCTTAGAGCTATTTGTTTTCTTGGGGAAACAAAATCTTAAGGATGATGCCAAGGTGATTATCATATACCTACCCTACTAATAAATTCATTTTTTTAAAGTATAAAATAGTATTGATAAAAATGATTACAGAATTACTCTGTGAATCACAAATGGAGATAGAGCAAAATAAGAGCTGGCTGTGGTGAGTTTTCTATCTGTTGGGGAAATGCCTGTTTCTGCGTGGGATGGTTGCAGGATGTTTATCCCACCACCTTGTGGTCACTGATATTCTGTTGAATCAAAATACATTCTGATTTTGATGGCAAAAGGCAAAAGGCAAAAAAAAAAAGAACAAACAAAGAACAACCAAAAGCAAAAAACCAAAACACCAAACCGTAACAACAGACAGACCGAAAAAAAAGAAAACGTAAGGGCTGTATTAACTTTTTTTTCTTAATGGTTACACAGCTATGAATGTGAGAAAGCGCAAATCATATTGGTTAACATCAGTGTTAAGACTGACAGCTTTCCATTAACACTTGCCTATTTCAGATTCTTTGATATTTCATTCGTCTATAAAAAGTGCAAACCTCAGACAATCTCCTAGCACACGGACTAGCCAGCTTTTCAAAGGTGTTAAAAAAGCTAAATGCTCCTGCTCAGTTCTTGGAGTAGACACTGAACTTGAGCATAGTAAAACTGCAGGCATCTCCTGCATTACAGTGGAGTGTGACTGATAAGGCTTACAAGAAAAATGGGTATATTTCTTTGCATTCTGTCTCTGTCAATGGCAGTGGGAGATGGCCGTCTAGAAAGTGCATGCAAGCCTAGCCCCACTTGCACTCCATTCCCAGGTGCTCACACAGACAAGGCTATTTAGCTTACAAAAGATAAAAGGGCCAAACAGTTAGCTAACTAAATTTGCAGGTAGGCCCAATAGTGTGAGAAGAATGTCAGAGGTCAGGGTACATGATGGATGTCAGTTAAGCAGCTTTTTTTTTTTCCTGAATTGGCTTTTCATGACAGTTCTATTTCGTACCTTATTATGCTGTATCCTGAATTCCAAGATGCTGATTAACTACTGGAGCCAACAAGAATTTATCATTATACAAAAGTGCATCCAATACTGTCACCAACTGTAATTTTGTCCTTGTTCTCCTTTTTGTAAAATTTTAGTGTACTTGGAATATGAAAGAACTTTAAGTCCAATGACCCACTTTTGACTTGTGCATGTACTCCTGCAGATTTCAATAAAAGTTGCTTGGTCATAAATGGTTTTCTTTAACAATTTTTTTTTTTTTTTTTCCCCACTAAGGAGGTTCTAAATACACAGAATGTAAGTGATAAATTATCTCTGTTGGACTGGAATTAACAGTGCCATCAGACTGATAACAATGTCATTGATGTATGTTTGAAGATGGAAAATGGTTTTCAACTAAGTTAACTTCCAGAAAAAAAGTATTTAAATCATTACCTGACGAATATGAGTACCAAAAGTCATGCTATATGAAGTCTTGACGACAAATATGTTAAGATGTTAAGGCAAGATAAAACAATAAATTAGACTTAAAAGTAAATATATGATTCTCTTTTTAAAAGCAATATTCTACTGACTTCAAATAAATCCTTTTTGAAAAATCTCTGTACAAAATTAATTGTTATCATGAATACTTGCCTGGGACCTTAGAAAGAAATTTGATTCAGAAATGTCAAAATGTACTGTTTGTACTTTTAGAATCAAATTCTTGTTGCTTGGATAGGCTTAGCTTGAGCTGTATGCAGAATGTACCTGAGGTGCCTGTGCTGCCCAAATATTGCAATTTAAGTGTCTTTTGTTCTCTTTCTTCTCTTTGGCTTGTACTCTAGTGTTAATCTACAGATCCGCTGAAGCACTGTTTCAGAGTTGCATGACAAAAGGATATCACAGAAAAAGCCATCTAATGGGAGAGAACAATGAAGTGAGTGATGACTTTGGAAATTGTACTGTAATTCCCATGAGACCTGACAAAAACTTCTGTTGTGCCAACTAAAAACAAAATATCTTAGTCATTTTGACACATGAAATAGTTTCACCCTGGGGTGCTCTGACTTTTTAAGTCAATGCAGTCAACACATTTTGTTTTTCTTTTTTTTTTTTTTCCCTGAAAGAAAAAATAAACTGGAATTTTCCTGTACAAACCTTCAGTTCTAAAGAAAACTACATTTTCCACTGATAGGTGAAAAAAAAAAATAATCCTGAGCCAGTCTACTTAAAACATGATGTTCCAAATGATCATTTATTACATTTTTTCAGAGCCATTCAGAAGTTATTACAATCAAAACTCTTTATTTATGAAAACACAATAACACTGTACTGTTACTTGTATTGTAAATAGAATGAAAATGGTCCACTTGGTTACTCAGTAGATAGGAGCATTTGAATTATGCAGTTCTGTTAATTCAAGCAAAACAGTAGGCTCTTTTGGATTTTTGCTTAAAATTCTTTCATATTGCAAGTAGTACAATATGCTACTCACAACAGTTTAAATGTGTTATTTATTACCATAAAATGGTATACTGAGCACAAAGAATCGAAACCTGCAAAACAAATCCAGACAATGTTCCCAAGACAGTAATCTACGGAGATCCCCAGTTTGTGGCTCTATTCCCTTCCTTGACGTATGGTTTTCATGCTACCAAGATCTCAGTGAGCCTGTGGAAGACTGTAGGATCCTGCTCTACAAAAAACAAGTAAAAAAAGAAGGCTATAGACTTGGTGTTGCACACTGCTGACACTTTAATAGGAGTGTTTTGCTTGAATGGCTTATAGCAGGATTGAGATCACTATTTAAAGTTATTTTTCTTTCCTGAAAACCATTCATGCTTCCTTATTAAACAACAGGATTAAAGCCAGACAGCAAGCAGGTTTCTAAATTACAGCTGAAAAAAGGAAGCAAAACTAATGTCTGTTAGTCAGGATTAATCTATACGCTATTTTTTAATAATAAAGCTAGAAAAAGAATTTGCACTGAATTTTAATGAACCGAGTGCTTGTTCACATCTTCAGATACATTTGTGTTCCACAATTTGTAGTAACCTAAAAATTTCAACATCTCACTAAGAAAACAATTGTAAGAAAGTTTGTAAAAATTATGCAGCAATGGAGATTAATATTCAGAAATGCACTGGAAATGCACTGAAGGATAACATTGTGATTGCTGTTTGATTGCCAGTCGTGAGAAACCAATATTAAAAAAGGCTAAAAATCTTCTGAGAAATTTTATTAAATAACAACCTATTGTTCTTTAAAAAGTTGGCAAAAGGCAGTGCTAGCAAAGTAGAGAATTACTACATAACCAAAAGATGTGCTTTAAAAATGTACTTTTTCTCTATTAGTTCTTCCCCTTTCTACTTCTAGACATGCAAGAGCCCACAGTTAGTTTGAACACCCATACCTCACAGAGCATTTCTGTTCAAGGGTGCCACAAAGGATTCAGCGTGTACTCCTGAAATCTAGTTTTATAACCTTGGAGCACAGCTAGGAAAAATATTTCTGATTTGCATAAGATGATTATGGAAATATTTACAAAAACTTTTTTTTTCTACATTAAAAATATGTCTAATGGGCATTAGCTATATTGCATAGGCTTTCTAAATATACAGAGATCCCTATATAATGCAAATATTTGCTTTTTTATGTAAATAGGTGGTTAGTGAAAAAGAGCTTGTCGGCGTTTTAGTGAATTTCAGTATGTAATACCTGGATCTAAAATCATACATATAAAAGCATGCAGCTTTATATATTAGTATCTATTTTCCTTCCTTAAGGAATGATTCCAGAAACCATACTTACAGCAGTTACCTAACATATCGAAGAGAATAATTCCACTGAAATCAACACAATTTTAGTGATACTTAAGATAATCAACGCTACAGGATGAAGTAAAAGTAGCAATACTTCAGATACCAAGGGGATTGCATCTAGCACGCTCAGTTGCTTCAGAAATAGCTTGAAGCCATGGAAGGACCTTTCTCAAGGTAGCCTTGGATTTGACAATGACTCCTGCATTGACTCTGCAGCTTGTCTTTTGACAGCAGATCTAGTTGCATTTCTGAAGGCATTGCTTAAAAACCTTTTTCTGACATCTGACTCAGAAACTTGTCATCCAGTTCTTCTGAGATGAGTTAATCTGGATATGAATGTTTCTTCTCCTTTTTATTGAGTGGGAAGTTCACAGACAACTCTTAAACTTTTCACTAACCTGTCCATCAAAGATGAAGAAGCAAAATTTGAGGGAAAACTACTGATCTGGTGATCTACCAGAAAAAGCCAATCCCTCCATATAACTAGTGTATTTACACTGAAGCAATGTTGCATACACTATGCTTACTATACATATGATACAGAAGTAAAATGATTCAGTATTTTGCTCCTTCAGATCATATTCTAAAGCATATTAAGGTATTATTAGAATAACAGAGTCCAGTAGAGCTGTTTTTGTGGGAAAATAAAAGCCAGATTTAATTAAGATTACAGAATCATAAAGACTTTTTCAATTAACACATTCAAATAAACTTTCAAAATATCAATGCAAAGTACATTGACATATGAAATAACAGTTCTCCATGTTGTGTATTAGCAAATTTATATTGTTCCCAAGGTTTTTTTGTTTTCATGAAGGCCTTCAGCTACCACTGTCAGTATTACAATACTTGCTATTGCCTCCCACATCACAAAGCTTCTAAGACTTTGTTTTCTTGGCAGTATTTGAAAAGAGAACTGGCATGTTATGTTATAGTCCTCGTAAAATAACCTGATGTTGGAGACTTAGATGGTAGTCATAGTCTGGCACAAAAACCTGACTACTTGCTCATGGTTTTCACCAAAGTCCTTCTAGATTTAAGTTGTAATGGTATTGGAGAAAAGATGAAGCCAACAACTTCTTGGTTGACAGCATCAGTGCTGTGGCTCCAGCTGTAGCAAATTCCTGGCCACACTCTTGGCCATGAGTGTAATAACATGGCAGGTCGTGAAAGAGTGCATGCTTTACTGAGAACTTCAGAGAGCTATGAAAATGTATTGTTTATATGACTATTACTTATAACTGTTGCTGGTGATAGGAGAAATGATTCAAAGTGCTGTTTTGCAGCGCACCTGGAATTACATACAAAGTAAAGTGATGCATTTGAAAGTGCTTATTTAGTCTTGTGTCGACTAATTATTAATTGCATTCTTTTCCTGTCTTGCCAGTGAGGAGTCATTAACCCAAATCTGCTTGTCGTGGGAGATTGCTCAGCAATACAGTATTTTAACACTCTTTCATATGACATTAATTCATGCTGATATTGTATGCACACCCCCTCTCACTGCTCTGCTTAGTAATCAGATCTCTCTCCAAAAACAGTAATGCCTGTTTGTACATGTTTATTGCTCTGTGGAGAGAAAGAGGGAAATTTAGAGCTAACCTCAGCTTTCCCTTCACTGACAAAGTTTTTTTACCTTGAAATGGGGCACCCTTCTGAGATCCTCTCTCAAAGAGGAATCCCTGAAATTTCAGTGCTGTTTGCTAGTTATAAATAATGACAATATTCTTGGTGGGTGGCAGCTAATGAGTGTCGGTGCAAGTGGCGATTTCAGTGGGGAGGTGCGCTGGCAGAAGCCTTACTGGCTGGAGTACTGCATGGTGCTGTACTTTGTCACTCTTCTGCGGGAGGTGCCAGGGGACGCTGTGCCCATTGCCTGGCCGAGGTGGCAGTCGGCATTGAGCATCTGACTCGTGCTGCTCAGGCCCCCCAGGTTTGCCCCCCCGAGGCTTCCCCCTGCCAGGCTGCTCATCCCAGACCCTGACACTACCCTCTCGGTGACCACCACATTGTGGGTGTTGGATAATTCCGAGGGAATATTTATTAAGCTGCCTGGCATCCCAGAGGCAGGCCTGAACACCCTTTCTGTCACCACCACATTTGACCCATCTACCAAATCGGGAATGCTCAGAGACGCTGGAAGCCGGGAGTTAGGTGCAATTACTCTTTCCGTGACGATAACGTTGGACCCATCTGTGAGATCGGGAATATCTAGCATGCCACGCAAATCAGAGGCAGACGCAGGACCAACAACCCTTTCTGTTACAACAACGTTGGATGCGCGCAGCGGGTCAACGCAAAGAGAGGGGGAGCCGGAGGTGTAGGTCTCTGTCACCGTCACGTTGCCGTGGAGCAAAGGATCAGGCATTGGCCGCGGGGGCTGTACGGTAGATGCAGATGTGTAGGTGTTTTCAGTAACAACCGTGGTAGTGCCGACCGGGGGAGCCATAGGTGCAGATCCATTGACAAGGATGGTGGTTCCAGGCGGCGGGAGGTTTAGGTCACATTCAGGGTTGGGAAAGGTGACGTTAACACCTGGCCAAGGTGGGTTTGCATCAGGGAAATGTTCAATCTCCTTGCCCAGACAGATCTCTGCCAAGGTCTTAAATTTTGGTCCTAATGTATCCAAATACGTTTCATCTGTGTCTTCTCCAATAAAGCTGCAGCAACCGACAGAACCAACAGGAGTACCTACTCCTTCATGATCATATATTAATAGGCAGTCATTTGCTGGCCGACCTTCATCTTCATCTGCATACACAAATGCTTTCTGTAGGTTGCAAAAACAGAAAGGTGAACAGAGTGACTTCTTGTCGGGTTTTTAACCATGACGACTCAAGCCATGGTAAGGTTTACCCAACCACAGTAAGACCCAGATGACTTGAAAAACAGAACATCACCGGACAAAAAAAAAAAGAAAAAATTCATCAGCATTTTTGTAACCTTGAAATAAGCTTTTTTCAGATGTTACTGATTCTTGCTTCTGCAAACACTTAGCAGATTTAGTTAAGGAAAGTACTGCAGAGGCTTGACACTTTTATATTTAAATGTGGCATATTCTGGCAATGATTTTCCTAGATATTTCCTGCCTTCCTGCCTTCAGAACCTCATCCAAAGTGATTCATTGTGATAAAAAGAATCCTTCGTTAAAATTTTGAAATTGTCAGCAGAGCTGCGTGAGGAGACAGCACAAACACAGGGGCCAAGGAATAGCAGCACCTGTCTGCGGTTCTGACCGTGGGGTAAATGGGAACCAACGTACTCTTTGGGCAGCAGTGTCTGGACAAAGAAGTAGGAAGAGGACTGAAGCAGGATGGCAAGGAGAGCAGCAGAGAAACAAGGACAGAGGGGAAGTGTTCGAGGGTTGGCCACAGCAGGGGAGGCTAGGTATGCCCAGAGGAGAATCCATTTTGAGCAGGATAGGGATCAATGATTTGGGATGGAGTTGGGGATGGTGTTGTGGTCAGTGAGGAGGGATAGAGCAAGTAAGAGGGGAATTTAAGGAGGGGTGAGGTTGGAGGATGCAGGGAAAGACAGAAGAGGAGACCCAGGAGGGAGGGGCAGAGAGTTTGGAGATTGATATGGTTAATAGAAGGGGTAATCTGGGGGGTGCTATGGCAGACAGACAATTAATATGTAGTGCTCCTGGACCAGACAAGGAGATCACAATCTGGGAGAAATCCATGTTCAGGTCTTCAGGACTGCTCTGTCCTCTCCTCCACTGAATCTTGCATAGATTTTGAAATACAGCTATCCTTACATATTAGTTGATTTTTGAAGACATACAGTTACAGTATTATGCCTCAGAATTCATGCTAGTCATAAAAATATATCCCATTAATCCATTAATCATGTAAACTCCATAGGATTTTTTATCCCATATATAGAGGCTAATTAATATTTTCCCAATTTCAGAACTGCGTATTTGTGTCATTTGCAGTTCACAAGTCTTTTACAGAACAGAAATGGCAATAAAAATATGGAAGAAAGTGAAGTGGTATTCACAGTTCCTTAAGACTTAAAGTTACTACATTAAACGATCTTTAGAGGAAGTACTTGTGAACAGCTTCACAATGTTATTATCTATTTATTCACTGAAAACAGTGGAAAATGGATGCATTTGATTGTCACTTATTAAGCTGAAATAATTTAATTACTTGCTGCCCATACCTGCAGTGTGGCCATCAGTTTTACAAAAAAGAATCCTATTGAGTGATCAAAACTATGCCAACAGCTCAAAAGCAGCGTTATTAATGTCCTGCTTTTTCCTATTAGCATGATGAGTTTTGCTTTCACACCAGTCTCGTATCATGGAAGTTTCTGTTGAGTGGAGTTATTTATAGTCAGACATTGGAACAGGCTGCCCAGGGAAGTGGTGGAGTCACCGTCCCTGGAGGTATTTAACAAGCATGTGGATGTGGTTCTTATGGACATGGTTTAGTGGTGGACATGGCAGTGTTAGGTTGATGGTTGGACTTGACGATCTTAAGGGTCTTTTCCAACCTAAATGATTCTATGAATCTATGATTTTTTGATTTTATATTTCCACAATGTCGCTTGGGGAGGATAGTGTAAAAGCAATCTCACAGAAGTAACACAAAGAAGACCACGTAATTACCTCAGAGAAGTAGTTGTCTAGGAAGGCCATATTCACTCCTCCTTCTCGATACTCTTTTATCGTTCCTCCAATTGATCCTTTTGCTTCCCCTGTTCCAGAAATTCCTCCAGCTGTTCCATAACCAGTACCAGTGCCATAGCCAACTCCTGTAGTTTCTTCAACACCAGAAGTTACTCCTCCTCCTCCTCCATATGTGTTTGTATATATATCTGAGAACAAGAAAAGAAAAATTCTCTCTCCTGTGCTCTGCAAAATTTTTCACAGAATTTGCCAGTTGTTTTTGCAAATAGCATAATGACACTACTGAGCTTCTAAAGGTATTTTAGATTAATTGCAGGCACAGATCCACATGCATCTGCCAAACATTGAAACTGCAATAAAAATTAAGTACATATTAGCAGATATGTAAAACCTTGGTTTTATTTGTGAGGCTAGGCATATATGCTTTAAAAAATCAATGACTGACTTGTGTAACAGGAGAGATTTCTCTGTCTGGTATACGTATATGCTGCCATGGGATTTGCGTTAGCAAATAAGATAATACTTATGGATATTTATACAAATACTTACACGTATATTTATAATCCCACTGGGGTTAAAATTGTTTTGCCTGAAACTCATTACTAAAAGAAATATCTTTGTAACTATTGTCACATTTTCTAGTGGTTAGATTGTTAAGGGGCACTTAGGAGAACAACAGTTGATCATAATGATCATAATAACTGCTGGTGTTAATAATGCAGAATGAAAATAACCTTTACACTAAATTATAAAATCATACTCACAGAATTTTATCTTCTCCAGAATTTTTCATATATGATAGCAATGAAAGTGTGGTCTTAAATACTAGCATGCAATATAATAAAACAATTTCATACAGTAGTCTTGACCATGATTGCATGAAGAAATATAGGCCAAATTCTATTGTTTTTTCATTTAATCTTGTTGGCCTCAGCTGATAGAATTTGAACATGGGGCTCTCACTGTAGCAGTAATGAACAGCGGAAATAAGTAAATCACAGGCGAAAGTCTGAACCTTTTCTGTTGTCATGACACCAGAACTTCCCTAAGACTATTAATTCATATTTATGACCCAAAATGTTCTCTTATCTTTTTATCTAAACAATAAGAACATTTTTGGCTAATCAATACCCATCAGAGAAGTGACTGCTTGCAGAGAGACATTTCTTCCTGTCAGAAACTAGAGGAAATGGATCTGTGCCAGGACCCTTACTTCCCGTTGTGGAGTAAGGAATGGGGAAAAAGAGAAAGTGGAGGTGCAGAGCTTGACTTACTGAATGGGTAAAAAGAGAAAGTGGAGGTGCAGAGCTTGACTTACTCTCTACAGCCATCGAATTCCTGGGGGAACCTTACCACAGAAGCAAGAATTTATTACATTGTGTGCCAGCTTTCTGTCTAGGCTGGTGCACAAATGGGCAGTAATTAACTAGCTACTTGACAGGTCCTATTCTCCCTTGTACTAAAGAAAGCCTGGAAACTGGCTTTCACCACTGAGTTATGAAAGAAAATTTCCTTATTTTGGTCTTGAGATTGATTTCTGCTAAAACTGGTATCTTGAAAAAAGCCTGCATCTACTAGCTGGAACGATAAAGAAAAATTGCCTGAGATTTGAAAGCCTGGGTGAATATTTCCAAATAAATGTATCTGCTATATTCAAGGCTCAAACCTCAGATACCCTTTGTTCATGCTGGAAGTCCTACTAGTGTCACTTAGATTATCTGCAGTGGTAAGGTTGGAAGGGCTGTGTTGAAGGGCTCCTTGAACCAGAAGACACAAAGTGCTGAAAGATAGATTTATGATAGCGCACATAGAAAATCTTAGGATCTTCTTACCAGAGGGCTCACCAAAATCACCTCCAGCAGCTGTTGTTGGGGCAAGAATGTGTGAGACATCCTGGAAAACAACATTTTGATTCTTTGAATGATGACTTTGAATTTCCCATACGAAGACCGAGACTTTATGAATCATGTTAAGGAATTATCACTCTAAACTGTTAACGACAGCTATGAGTTACCAATCCAATAAAAAAAGACTTCAAGTCTTTTTCGTTGTCAAGGTAAAAGATGATCAGTGAAGATGATTTGTGTTATCTTGCCCTACCTTGCACTGGAAAAGTTTGCTAATTATTATGCTTCAGCTGAGGGAATAGTAAGATCAGACTGTTGGGCCAAGCTAACCGAACACAACTTAAAGTACACAAGCTCCATCTGCAAACGTTAATTAAGAATCATCTTTCATAAGTGCCTGGCAATGGTTGACAATGCCAGGCTTCTCTTAGAAGACTACGTAGTGCTACAATCTCTGGCTTCCAGACAAATGTAGTCTTTTCTGTAAACATAAACTAGTGCAGGGTTTTGAAACACGGGATGTACTGACCCTATCTTCAGGCTGTGCACCTTCTATTCCCCATGGATGAATTGCCCCTTCTGTGCATTCAGGTACAGGTTCAAATCCAGTTCTAACTCCAGCTGCAGCTCCAGGTCCACAGCCACAACAATCGCTCATCGACATCAAAATTGGAATCACTTAATAAGAAAAAAAAACAGGAAATAGGGATTTAGGACATCTCTTCTTCATAGGAATAGCTGCTTTCCCCAGAGGGCAGGTACTCAAGACCTTTTGAAAATATGTCTTTTAAAATGTTTCAGACCAAGAAGCCTGCAAGTCTGGCTTTCAGAATCATTAGCTGCTCTTGAAAATGTATTTGGATATTCAGAATAATTTGTACCTTTAGTTATAGCAGAGCAAAGTTGGGGTGGAGTAAGGCTCTTACTCCAAATTTATGCCTATGCACCTGGGGACAGACTTTGATCTACCTCAACTGAATGAATATAAGATGCAGATATATGAAAATTAAACAGACAGAACCAGTCTTGCTATGTATAGCATTCAGTGATATTCATTCTTGATATATAAGCATACATTTTTCTCTTCAGACATTGTAATTGAAAAGAAATCCACATTAGTAACAATGAACTTCTAAGAATCAATAGGGAGCTATCTGTCCGGCTACAGTGATCTTCGGCTAATGCTCCAGCTGCATTTTTCACATCACATGTACATGATGCTTACTTGAAAAGTAAGAGAGTCAAACCCCAAACCCTGTTTTTAACAAATGTTTAGACAGAGTGAGTCAGGTTTCCCCATGTGCTGTATTATGCTTATTTCTTTCAAGAATTCGGTGTTGGAAATTGCTGAATGTTTTAAAAACCAACATAAAAAAACCTGCTCATTTTAGGATGGGGCTGCAATATTCATTCTGTCTGTATTTAGGCTGTTAACGTAGATAGCTAAGTTAATAACTTAGTATTGCTGCAGTTAGTGGGGAGACAGAGTTGCCTACGGCAGACTAGCTAAAGTATCTAAAACTCCCAATTTAACATCAAAGTGAACCAAAGAGAAAAGTGGAAAGGGCTATAAAGTGTACGAAGTGCTACCTCACACTGCATGAATAAGTACATATCTAGTCCAGACCACTGACTAGGAGATGAGATTTGTGAAGGCAGAAAAGCAGTCTGTGCTGTAACATTAACCGCCTGGGAACTACAAACAAAACAGTCTTTTGCACCTTCAAAATTTTGTGTTTGGTGATTCCCACTAATCAGAGACCAAAAACTAATATGACCACCCTCCTCAAAAAAAATGGTTCCCATAGTTGTTGTAATCAGTATTTCGCACTAGGAAATTTCAGATATTGACTGCTTGATGCCAATGCCATAAAAAAGTACAATCACATCTGACCACACGCAGTGGTCTGAGAAGTAATTGCTGAAGTTCATATGTTGCACAAAATCTAGGTTGACTCATTCTTCTCTCTGAAGCTCATATTTCTTAAAAAATACTAGGACACATGAATGAATGATCTGCTTTGATCTTGTTATCACAAACACTACTGGTTTTTAACGGATGTAATATTTAGCAGGAATGGCCAAAAAATTCAAAGATTAAGATGATGAGCTTTATCTTTCTACCACTGAAATCTGGCTTAGAGTTCAAAGGAAGCTTGTTCCTTGCATCTCTTCATACCCAACTTGATAGTTGGCCATTTGTTTTAGTAATGTAACTGAAGTACGAATTGCAAAGTGTAAATTGTAAAGTGATAGGTGCAGCTTTTGCCTATCATCTTCTGAAACTTCTACTAAACATTTTGACCCTGCTTGGTGGTCTGAGAACTGAATAATATCTAAGGAAGAAAACCCTAGGTCTTAGGAAGGAGATAGTTATTTCTGAATGAAATATGTGTATATATGTAGAATATAAAATATATACATATTCCTGTAATTTTAAACCTTTTTTTTTCTTTTTTTGCCAAGTTGCTGACGGGAGGGAGCCCACAGGTTAACAACTGACCAAAAAAGTCACCTTATCTAAAAGAATAAAAAATATGCTTTTTTAGAAGCTTAATAAAATAATTTTCTTAATTTTATACTTACAAACAAATATTAATCCACCAAGAAACATCAGGCCAATGGCAGCACCGCTTAGTGTGGTAGAAGGCTGGACATATACATAAGGATATTTACTTTCTTCATAATCAGTGCCTCCAGTATATGGCCCATAACCTCCGGTGCTACTGTCCCAGTAAGTGGCAGTGTCTCTGTCGCCGTCGTCTACAGTAACAGCGCTAGTGGTATGAGCATTTTCTCTACCGTCGTCACCACCACCACCACCACCACCACCGATGATAATTATTTTTGTGGCCCCACTGCTGCAGTAGTTGCGACTGTCACATCGACAAGCTTGCAGAGGAATTATATGTGGTTGTAAGCAGCTTCGGCCTTGGTTATCTCTTACTGTGATATAGATCTTATAAAGGTAAAAGTCCATGTTCCGACTCACTAATTCTGCAGAGGAAGCTTTAGGGAAAAAAAAGAGAAAAATATTTAGATTAAGGTGTTAACTTTAACTACTGCACAAATCTATAATTTTTGTGAATAATGTTAATAGTGCAGAATAAAAACTGTTTTCATTAGATACTCAGTTACTTATGCATCTACAGTACTTATTTAAAGCTGAAACATGATCTTGATCTGTGCTTTTTTTTTTTTTTTTCTTTTTTTTGGAAAACCTGAGCCAGGTCAGTCTAGTCATCACTTTTTAACTTGAGAAATATAAAAGGGGCAAATACACTTTTTATATCTACTGCTGCTTTTCCTCATTTTTATTCCCAAAATTGTTAACATAAAAATTGCAAGTTTTACACATTTTCTTTTCTCTCACTAGGAATTTACATGATAGTTATGCTTTCTGTTTTTCAAAAGGTATTTCAGTTGTTTTAAACCATTTAAAGTTGCACATTAGCATCTGTTTAGGACAAATTGGAGATACGAAGGTAGTTGCAATTGTGATATTTACCATTTAATATAGCCTTCTATGCATACAGTAAGTTATGCAAATTCTGTCATTTAGTAATATGTGAGATTTGTTTAATCAAAAAAAGCAAGCAGAATTCGTACCAAAAAACCTGCAAAAGCTGTAATCTTTATTTGCCATTTTCGTAAGCCTCTCATAAAAATAAAACTCTGTTAAGAACCTTTTACTCTAATAAATAAATATAAGAGCTTTGTCATATACTTAGAATTTTCTTAGATAATATAGAAACAAAAAAGTATCAATCTATTGCTTTTGAATTACCTCATTAGGTTTAGACCGATAGAGCTGCTTATCATAGTTACACTCACGTACAGTTTTGCTGCTCTGTTTTTATCGGCATATTTTTAGTTTCCTTTAAAAGAGGAGAACTAGATAAAATGTATGTAATAATTCTCTTTCAATTCTAGCATATTAAGATATATATGCAAATCCAGAGCAACTCTTTGGATTCATATGAACATAAAATCACATGTAAGTGAGAAGAACAGATTTTAACAACTGTTTTGTATTGTTCGTTATTAAAACACATCCTAATCAGTTATTTTAGATAGGAGCTTATTACTATGATTTACTCTATTATAAAATGTGGGTTAATTTACCATTTATTGATCTGATAATCCATGTAGTTTGAGGTTCACCATGTATGCTGAATGTGAAGGGGAGGCTGTATAGATCACCATTCACACTCTTTGCTGTGATAATCACTGATGGGGAATGCATACATACTTTCCTTAATTCTGTATTAATAGTTGGACAATTGTCATTGATGTCTTGCATTGTAAGCACAATGGTGCCAGTAGCAGTATATCGAGGAACCCCTGTAAAAAGAAGGTATTGGTGAACAGGAGGCAATAATAGTATTATAAACAATGCAGTTCAGGTGGGAAAATGTGAAACAGGAAAAAAAAAAAAGAGAGAGGGAAATCCTGAACAAAGAGTGTTTTGTTTCAGAAAACTGAATCTGTTTTCTTACCTCGAGTAATAGCCAGAACCTCTGCTCTGTACTGCCCACGGGTTACATAGGAGGATTCCCAGTCAATAACTTTGTTCAGTGTGATTTCACCAGTGTTTTGATTGATTCTGAACCAGGCACCTGGATCACGTCCTATACTATATCTGTATTTAGTGAAGGAAAAATATTCAGAATTATGTTGAATATGAAACAATACAAATGCAGACCTAATTATTTGGGTGGAATAAATTATTCCGGTTAGTGTGGACTCCATATGCTACAGTGGTCTGCTACATATTCATTTTGAAAATAATATTTGTCATTTTGGAATATTTTTCTTCAGGCTATGCTGGATGCCTTTGCATTTTACTCTGTTCAAGCAAAATTCCTGTAGATGTCAAAAGCTGTGCACCATAACAATAATTAACAACAAAGGAAATACATAGAATCCATTATATTTTGAAAGTGGTATCATAGTCTAAAAGTAAATCTGTCTGAACTCTTTAAACTTTAATAGAACCCTTGACAATATCAGTAGCTAAATCCACAACTCTTCTTGGCCAACAAGGCCAGGTTGGATGGGGCCCTGAGCAACCTGATCTAGTGGGTGGCATCCGGGCCCATGGCAGGGGGGTTGGACCTAAATGATCTTTAACGTCCCTCCCAGCTCAGGCCATTCTATGATTCTGATTCTTTGATTCTATGATTCTATGATTCTGTGGTTGTATTTGCTAATATTTTTCTTTGTTTTATGAAAACTTTTCAAACCTTTTTAAATCGTGTGCATTTATTTCTACGTATGTTAATAAAACAAAGTATTGTCCTATTAATTAACTGCCATGAATTTCAGCAGAAATAAATGTCAAACCAGATTTTTTTTTAACTATAGAATGACCTGTTAGTGACCTCTTCTGATTGCGTAATATTACCCATTATTGTGGTTTTCTGCTTGCTTTTTTAGAGATGCTGACAGATTCTCTATTTGTAGCAAATGTTTCATATTTCACAAGAAAAGTATTCTTAAGTTGGGTTGGAAAAAAATCTGTTCTGATTTATTTAAATTACAGGTTGATAGAAGAATATCTTCTTTGTCTTGTGCAAAAGGTTAAGGAAAGTAAGTCAGGAAACAAAAACAATGATAGTGTAAGAATATACTATTCTATTTCTATTATTCTATTGCTCTTCTATTAACAATTTTTCTGTTGTTTTCAAAGTACCCTTCACAAGCTCCTTTTCTACTTCTTTGGCTGGAATAGAGAATACCTATTCCTTATCCCACTGAAATCTCAATTAAAAGGATTATTCCATCCAGGGTGTTAAACAGAGCAGAGCTTACACAACATTAGTTGCGGTGGTTCCTGTGTCCTCATCGATGGCTGTGTATGTTCCCACAACATAATTCACCCTTGTTCTTTGTGATATAGAAAAGATAGCTGAAGGAGGATTAAATCTTGGAGGTTCAATCACGTTTTTTACTTCTACTATGAGTGGTGTTCCAATCACTTGGTACTGAGACATAACAGAGTGGTGGAATTCAGCTCTGTTCCTGACACCGATACTCAGTGAATGAGTTTGGATATGTTCATAATTCAGTTCCTAAAAGATAAGACATGGAAAACCAGAAAATAAATAAAACTTCCTGGACTTTAATCTTATTTAAATATGCTGTTTTAAATGGTTGAGTGTCAGTATCGTTAGTGATTATTTATTGTTTTTAACAATTAAAACAATTTTAAGATGATTATTTCAACAGCTGAATCATAGTATTTATCCATACCTTAATTACTCTAAGGATTCCTTGATTTGTAGCTGGATCTGTAACAATTTCAAAGCAGTTATCTTCATTACCGGATATAAAGAAAAACTCTGCTAACCAATTGTCGGTAAACTCTTCATCAGCATCGAGAGCTTGTATTCGTAGTAGTTCTGAACTGAGTGAATTTTCTGAAATAGTTGCTGAAAACTGTAATGACAGATAAAGACCTATTAGCAAACACTAACATATGTAGTGTGAGGAAAACACAGCTGACCACAGAGGATTTTTTGAAGAATGTTCTGCCCACAGTCAATACTAATTTAAAAATAAAAAATAAAAATGTGTGTTCTGTGTAAATTGTGATTCTGGTTGCAGATCTGAAGACCTGCGTCACCTTAAACGTTTGCAGAGGCAACTAAGCAGAAATGAATTTGTGCTTTCTAACCATGATGTTGCTTTTGATATTAAAAACTTACAGAGCTTTGAGCAAGAGTTGGGAAGTTGTCATTGACATCAATAACTTTCACATGACAGCTACAAAGGGATGAAATTCCATCTGCAGCTCCATCCCGATCTGATGCCTTCACAACCAGAGTGTAGCTACTGTGTTGCTGTCACAGAAAGAGAAATGACCGTGTTACAATCATCTGTACATCTTATAAACTACAAAATACTTACATCTTGCTACTGTTTCCTAATACAGGAATTCACCTTAGATATTTTATTTCAACATATACAAAGAAATGCATTCCCCCCCCTTATTATTATTATTATTAATTTTTTTTTTTTTTTTTTTTGTAAAAAACACACCTTCTCTCTCTCTCTCTCTACCTCTCTCTTTATTTTTTGTCACTCTTATAACATGCATACATCATGATATCATGGTATTTGACTTTGGAAATGGAAATGTTACCTCTCTGTCAAGATAATTTGCTAGATGGAGTTCTCCAGTATATTTATTCATAATGAACATTGGTGGGCCTGAAGGTTCCTGACTCTCTATCTTGAAGGCAATTTTAGAGTTCAAGTGATTAGGTTCATCTGCATCTGATGCAATTATTTTCATCACCAGTGTGTCTAAGAATGAAAAATAAAAATTATAAACAAATCAGAAAATCTTTTTTGTTCCTGCAAAAAAAGCTTATCAAGATAGTACTGAATACCTGGCATGTAAAAATGACAGAATGCTATCTGTTCGTTGACATTTAAAAAGAAAAACAGAAGTTTAATTTTGTAGTACTGATTCTGACTGAATGTTAATGACTTTAAAATGCATTAAAATTAAGGTCAGATGGAACAAGGTAGAATTTCACTGAATTTCTTTAAGTCACCATAGGGACTATGTAAGTATGGTAAGTTCTGAGCCTGTAGATATTCACAGAAGAAATCTCCACAGTTTTAAATGAGAATTTCTAGAAGGTAGGACATGAGCGTAACACACTCTATGTTATTTTCATGTTTAATGATGCTTGTAATGCTTTTGAGAAAAAGAACCATTTTAGGTGTTTAAGATGGGGCTTTTTTAGTAATATTCTATTGAGACTTCAATACTTAGGCTGCAAAAAAATATGTTTTATATACCTTCATAGGAAATAAATGTAGTTGTAATGTTATTATTTACTTATTTATTTATTTATTTTTAATGAGAAGAAATGGACCAATTTACTTTAAGTTTTCACATCTAATGGAATTTCATGATGATGCAGTTGGGAACTGGAATATTAAGCATTACTGTGTGGGAGGAAAGGGGGAAGGAAGCATTGCTGCATAATTTTAAGCAATGAGCTTGGGCCCTGCTCCAATAACACTCTGAGAAGCATCTCCTTGCCCTTCCTTTGCAGTGGCCTTGGGAAAAGTATATCATTGCCTAAGAAAAAGTAGAATGAACACCACATGTTTATATTAACTGTGTTCTGGGATCTTCACTAACTCTACCACAACAGGCAGTAACATACTTACTGTCCATACTGCATTCTTCAATAGATCCTGTAAATACAGATTGTGCAAATATAGGAGGGTTATCATTTATATCCAGAACTCTGACTCGAAGTTCAAGAGGTGGTTCCAAATCTATACCCGTCACTGAGTGTTTAGCAAAGCAGCGTATCTGGATAAAGAGATTTATTCATTTTAAAACCAAAAGTGAAGGAAGCAAGGCAATAATCTGAAACAAATGAATTAGAGCATTTTTCTCCTGCCCCACCCTGCATCCATCATTTTAAATGAAAATAAAAAGGGGAGTACTTACAACAAATACTGGGGTCACTTCCCTATCCACTATTGATGTTATATTAATTTCTCCTGTTCTTGGGTTAACAACGAATATTCCATATGGGGCACGATCAATTCCAACTCCAGAGATGCTGTATGTGATTGGATTGTTTTCTTCACAATCTGATCGGATCTACAATAATACATAATAATAATTTATACCAGTTTACTGAGAACACCTGCAGAGCTTTTTCTTTTCTATTATTAATCTCCTTAAAAAATTCTGTATAAGTTCACTTTTTCTCCCAACTACATTTCACAAGAATCAATTGATAAAACCAATTGAAGGCTCTTCTGCAAAACAGTCAGCCTGTAGCCACCCTTAAATACTGGACAGGTTTTCTCTTTCTTTTAGGTCTTCTGGTAATGAAGTGGAGTTGTTAGGGGAGAGAAACTTCCAAGAGCATTTTACTGTGGCTGGACCTCAGTAAGGGTAGAATCACAGAATCACGGAATATCCTGAGTTGGAAGGGACCCACAAGGATCATTGAGTCCAACTCCTGGCCCCACACAGGACCACCCAAAAATCAGACCACATGTCTGAGAGCGTTGTCCAGATGCTTCTTGAACTCCGGCAGGCTCGGTGCTGTGACTACTGCCCTGGGGATCCTGTTCCAGTGCCCGAAAACCCTTTCTTCACTGAAGAACCTTTCCCTAACCCCCAGCCTGAACCTCCCCTGTCACAGCTCCATGCCGTTCCCTCGGGTCCTGTCGCGGTCACCAGAGAGAAGAGATCAGCCCCTGCCCCTCCGCTCCCCTCATGAGGAAGCTGCAGGCCGCCATGAGGCCTCCCCTCAGCCTCCTCTTCTCTGGGCTGAACAAACCAAGTGACCTCAGCTGCTCCTCATACATCCTCCCCTCCAGACCCTTCACCATCTTTGTAGCCTTCCTGTGGACACTCTCTAGTAGGTGTATGTCCTTCTTATATTGTGGCACCCAAAGTCGTTGCTCTGTTGTCCACAGGAGTCTGGCACCATCCTTGAACTCGTGTTCGCTTAGGGGTTTCTCAGAGTGAGAGAGAAAAGAAAAATATCTCAATCTAGTACACAGATGCTACACGATAGAAAGAGGCTGTGGTTGGAGCTCTCTCCATGAAGGTGGCTGATTGCAACATTCCAGGAAACCTTTGGTCACTCCTCAGCAGCTGTGTGGGTTCACCTTGTGTGACTGTCCCAGCAGAGCTGGAAATACTGTATCATTTTTCTTTTATTCTACATTCCTTGCTTTCACTAGTCTAAGCAAATGTGCTTTTAAATCTCTCTGCTTTTATCAGCCTGTCTTTAGAAAAAACTTCCTTGTCAGTGAACAATTCTGCTTTGCTTTCTACTTACTTTGGCAATTGGGTTCCTCTTAGAATTATCTTCTCCTTCTCTGCAAGCTGCAGCAAATTTTATCCATTCACGTTTTTGTCTTCTGAAGGTTTTCCATCTTGCTGTTCCATTTTCATCCCATTCTTTTACCTTTGACATAGAGTTCCAGTGTCAGACCAGCAACCTCAATGCATTTTAAATTAATTCAGGTATTTAGAATTTCCCACAATAGGGAGCAGAAAATAAATTTTTATGGAACATGTGTGTTTTAATGTCTGCAAGTCACAAACTCTAAGATTGCACATGTGTACTTTAAAACTGTTCCTGTGTATGAGATATTCATATACATTCAGGAGAACTTCTGAGAGGGCGAGCAGGTGCCTGCAACTGTATAATATTTAAATATGTTTTCAATCTTCAAGTTCAGAAATATCTTAGTTAAGTATTTTCCGTGTCATTTTTATGTTGGTTACATTTCATTTTATCAGAAAATCAGTTTTGAAAGAAATATGTATTACCTCTACATGAAATCCTGTGCTGAAATCCAAGAGTACCTGCAAGAATGATAAGAAGATAAGCATATAAAAATGTAGGGCATAACGCACTAACCCAAACCCAACTGCTATACATTGCTAAACTGCAGGGCAGGAGCAGTATGTTTTCTGAAGTCTACTGCAATAACCTATCGAGGCTGTAGCTGAAGGATTTCTGCAAATTATATTGTACCATTCATTTTTCCTCTATCCATCACTTTAATTCCTTGAAAGTTAACACCTTAATACCTTCCCAATTATTTCTGTCTTTCAAGGCACTTTCAGTTTGAAGGGATGTGCCATAGCAAATTTCAAGTTATACCTATATCAAAATGCAACTTTCACAAAGATTTTTACATTGTATCATCTTAACTGAAGAGAGAAATGTTTGCAAGATTTGTTCTAAAGAATTTATACTTTACTTATTTATTTTTTTTCATTTAGAAAGTCCACAGTAGACCTGTAATTCTTCAATATACAGTGTAACCACAAGGAACAAAAAGTTTTCTTGAAACATCCCACTGAGGTTAAAGAGATTCAGGGTATAATAGAAAGCCAACTGCAGTCAGCAGGCAGATTTCCCTGGAGTTTGTTGGGCTTTTATTTGAGGTCTATCTATGCAACCGAAGACTTGAGTAAATAAAGTTTACAGAATCAGAAGCAATATGTAATTAATTTAAAATTAAAATAATTGAGAATCATCAATTTCTTGATTAGCACAATTTAAAAGAAAGCACATTTTAATTAACCGTCTTCCAAAATAAAGTGTGAAAATGAAGTTCACTTAGTCAATGTACCTTTTAGAGCATCACTTTTGGTTTAAAATCTACCTCTGCTCTCTTCAGACTATAAAGGGTGAAGAACATGGGATCTGCATGACTGGATGCTGGCTTCATTTATCATCGGAAGAAACAAAACATCTAGGTGACTCAAAAAATGATGCAGTTTTTCTTTTCTCACCAAATATGATTAACAGTTGTAGTTATCAATTTTCCATGTTTCTATAATTTCCCAGTACTGTTCAGTGTTTTTTTTTTCTTTTTTTTTTTTTTTTTTTTTGTCTGACATGTTTTGTCTGGTGGATTTTATGACAGATATTGCATGGATATCAGTGATGATCTTTTCCTCTGTAGCAACTTTACCTCATAGGACTTTCTTCGCTTCAAGTGTATTGCATTGTTGTTCTATCAAGGTTGGAAGATGGGCACCAACTTTTTTCCACTTATTTCATGTTAAAACAATCTCTTACATGCAACAGAAGAATAAACAACGGCTTCACCCTCATTTAAAAAATGTCTCTAATGAACCAGTCTTCCCAAGCACACTCACTGAGACCTTATGTAAAGGCTGCCCTAATCTGTCTGTGAAGGAGAGAGTTTGCCCTTTATTGTGTATAGTACCTTGGCATTTATGTGACTATTCATGGAGTAAGATTTTTGTTTGTTTGCTTCTTTGTCTTTTTGAACAAGCTGTTGACACAAATTTCTGCAGGAAAATCATTACAAAGTCATATTAGGTCTTTGGAAAGGAAACAGATGTGTTCATGTTGTGTTCAACACATCAATACAGCTTTTAATCTGAGTTCATGTCTTGATGACTATTTAAATCTTCAGCTGCAGAATGGGATTCATATGCAGTCATTGCTCATCTCAGAGAAGGCAATCTGCAATATCAGACTCCATTTAAACTGTTGCGTGGTTTCACCTGAGTAGTAGCTAAAGCCTGTCCTTTTATAAACCCCCTTGCAACTTGGGAAAGCATGGGACAGTAGAAGGTACAGATTACACCTTCACCAGAGAGGCTGACTTTTGAAGCCCACCAGAAATGGCACTGATTCAACATTTCTTATCAGTTGATCCAACCAGGAGAGCAGATACTCCTTTGGCAAGTACAGTGAAATCCTCTCCACCCTTAGGCTGAAATTCCTTCTGGCATGCAAGCAATTGTCTTGTCCCAGAAAAGTATGGATATACACCTTCTAATGCAATGCCAGTGAATCTTGTCTGCTGACTGCATCCTATGGCCTATGCTGTTATTTAACAGGGAAACTAATATATCATATCCGGTCACGTCAGTTTTGTACTTAACAGGCCTAACTGAAAAACTGTACTGGGTATCTCTGTAAAGAAAAAACTGGAAAGAATTCTGTTCTTTAAGGACATGAATATTCATTTAAAAAAAACAAAAAACAAAAAACAAAAAAACAAACCAAACCAACTTCATTTCAGCCTATAGGGAGTTCTGCTTCCAAGCAGTGAAGAATATCCTTTTAACACTGGATTTTCACCCACTGGAGCACCAATAATAGGAATGCCAAGAATTTGTTCATCAGTAATGTTGGGAATTGTAAATTAAGGCCCAGTATTTCCATATTTGTCCCCTATTGACACAGGACCCTGTGCTTCATGCTGCTAATGGAAGATCTTTAAAGAAATCTTTATGGTTTTGAATCGAGTCCTTAGTACAGTTTTCTTGAAAATGCTGATCTGATGAACTTGATGTCTGCATTCAGTACGTCTCACTCAGATACTGCTGTCTTATAGGAAGGAAGGCAGGCAGATACCAGACAAAGTTGTCTGGTTCACCAGCTAAACCTATGCAATTCTGGAGTGACATCTATCCAACATGACTCAAGGATGGAGAGTCCTCTGCCTCCCTAACTAATGTTTTCCAGTCCTCCATGACCATCAGCAGTCAGAAGCCCTCCGCACCCCAACCTCAGCTGTCTATTTTTAACATCTCTGTGTGATGCAAACTCTTTTTTTCTAGTGTTATTTCCAGTGGAGAAGTACATTTTACCATCTGTCTGCTAGCAGCTAACTTTGGTATTCTTGTAGATAGTGAATAAATTTCCTTTCTAAACTAGTATCTGAGTGTCTGCATGCAATACTTTCCATAACTAAATTGATTAATGATAATTAAAGCAAATGGAGGCACTGAAACACGTGGGATGCATCTTGAGGACCTTGGGGCAGGCAAGCTGATCAGAATGAAATCAAGATTTGCTGTCCTGTTAGTCTCTGACAGACCCTGAAAAAATGGAAATACTGCAGAGAAGCTAGAGGCTAGTTGCACAAGCTGTTTCTGGTGTGGACTGGGAGAGGTGCAAGCAGAAAACATATTTATTGTGACTGTCATTCTCACTGTAGCCTGTCTGAAAGCTTTTATTTCATTGAGATGAACCTTGTATACGAAACGATGCCTTAGAATCACACTGGAGTTATTCTGGATTTATTCTGATGTAACTGGGAACAGAATTAGGCCCATAGGATGTGCATGGCTCTTTGCACCTTCAAAGCAATTTGCAAACAAGAATTAACTAATCATTAATTGACTGCCAAGCAATATTATATGCAATTATGGAATCCTCCCTCCTCCACCTACTCATATCTAAATGACTGAACACGCCTTTAACATCTTCCCAGCATTATTCATGTTGTATCTTCTTCTCACTCTTTGAAGTCAACAGTGGTATTGTTATTGGCCATGATGGGAGGAGTGCTGAGAACTCACATATATTATATGAGTCATCAGGGTGCCATGGTAGCTCTGGTTGTGTCAGCATTTTGGGACTTTTACATCTTACTCAGCCAAAGCTCTGACTAGCAAAGAGTTGAAGTAATGAACCCTTCCCTTTATGCTTTCTGCACCTCTTTAAGTCAGTGCATGTGAAATAATGAGAAGCACATCTGAAACACAAGACAAGATCTCATATTTTTAAAAGAAGCCATTTGATCACTTTTAAATCAAAACAAGGATAAGTTTTTGCCTGTGCTTTTCATTTTTGCAGGTCACTATGAATGTGCTTTCAGTTTTAAGGGGAAATTTTTCAGGATGATTTTTCTGTCAATTGGTTTTGTAATTCTGCAAAATTTAGGTGTTTCTGTTGCTGCCTGTCTTAGCAAGTGAAGTCAATATTTTGTATTGCACCCAGGATTGAGGATCTACTACTATTTCAACAGAAATATGATAATGTTCATGTCAGTCAGAAGAATAAATTCCAAAGCTGTATTTATTTTAAAATACGTTTACTCAAAGAACTGACCACTTTGGGAAAGTTTCCACTGAGATTGTTTCTTTTTTGCTGAGCAAAATAGCAGAGGACAAGTCATACAGAAATAATGAATTTCCATACATTAACTGAGCTTAATCATTAGGAAAATGAATAGAAAAATAATTTCAATACAGGGTGTAAGCCATTATCATTCAAATTTTAGTTTTTCAAATTAGGCCTGCTGTACTCATGATCTCCTCAATAAGTCTTGTCAGTAAAACTCAAATTCTAATATGGCTTAGAGTGTAGTAGCTGCAAATGCACATTTGCTTAGGGGACATTTTTACTGAGGAATATAACTGCAGACTTAAGAACCTCACCTTGGGTGATAATTCCTGGTGCAGAATTTCTTTAGTTTCTATTTCTACAATGAATTTTTCTTTTGCAGAAAAGCCTGCAGTTTCCTGGCTACATCCTGGCAGATGTTTGGTGTGCCAGTGTGAGTGGAGGATTTGGCCCCTTTATATTTTTATGTACAACCAAGTTATGAGTAGGAGGTGTAACTAGAGCCTAACAACTGGAAAAAAAAAGCATAGATAACACATGGGAAAATGCAGCCAGACAAAAGTGCATAGAAGAAGAGATGTGGTGAATTTAAAATTATTAGCAGTCACCTGATGGCTGGCAGGAGGAGAGTCATACCTGATCAAACAGGTTATTTCTATAAAACGTGTCTGTGCAAGTACCACGAACAGAACTCCTTTACTCATGAGAATAAAGCCTTTGAAGTCACATGAGCAAAGGTTGCAGAATCAGTTCCACCAATGGTGAAATGCATATGGAAAATTATTAGTTTCAGAGCTGGTGAGTTTTCTTTTTTTTTTTTTTNCTAGCGTGCTAAAATATGTATAAGTCCACAGCCATTTTATTTGGTACAACTTATTAACAATATACTAAGCAGACACACCGTTAAGACAGGTGATTTTCAGTGAAAGATTAATCAAGCCGAAAGCCAAGACTGTTTCTCAAAATGCACTAAAATAGTGTACATAATTTATAACCTATTTAATCTCTACAGTTTGCCTGTCAGCTTTCTGTACAGTGCTGAAAGATGCTATTAAGCTGTACAGGCCACCATGAATGCTGATGAGCAGGAAAGCACACAACAACAACAACAACTGTTTCCTCTGGGTAGTAAAAGTTCAAATATTTGTTGCTCTTCAAAACATAGTGGCAGTTTTCACAGTCACACCTTTTTCTTGACATGTCCTGGATCAGTCACAATTTTAAGAATAATATACTGAAAGAATGAGAATTGGTCCAGAGTTGACAAGAGAAGATAAAGCAGTAAAAGCTCTTTTGAACAGACAAATTTAAATACAGTACAGTCAACATTTTTTTTTGAATTTCAACACATCAGGACTATGCATCATCAGGTAACAGAGTAAAACGAATAGTCACTAACGTTATACAAAAATCTGGCACTGTTAGTGCCACGTGCAACATGCCTGTCTCAGAGATCCGTGTGCTGCATTAAACAAGCAGAAACTCATCCGAACCATAACTTGCTTTTGCCAAGTTTTGTCATTGTTTGCTTGGCAGCTGCCGTGTGCTGGTTAGTTCTACTCTACTGAGTGCCAAACTCTGACCTACAAGCCGTGGATTATCTTCTCTAAGTAAGTCTCGGGATTTCATATGCTATAACAACAAACCCTTCCTCCCTGACTACCACATTTCCAGAGGTGTCAGTAACAAGGAGTTAAAAAACATTTGTGTTTACTAATACATTTTGTAAGGCAAGAGCCACAAAGGGATGTACTATACTGTAAATTCTACCTTTTTCAACCTTCAGGGCCTTAAACCTCTATCTAATTTTAAAAGATCAACACAGATGAGTGAAAAAATCCATGCAAAAATCACAATGCAGGGGTAGAAGGACCGCCATAATTCTTTTAAGTCCTTTCTCAGTAATTTCTGTGCCTTGATGAACACATTGTACAACTATTCTGCTTGACCATAGCCACAACACTCCTTTTACAGTGAGAAAAACATACCCAAAGAGCAACACTTTCATCATGCATTCACTTGCCGAGCACATGGCTTCTCTGACACAAATGCACTACAAGTTAGGAATTCTTTGTAATGTGAAATAATGTGCCAAGGCTTGATTTTTGCTTGGCTACAATCTTCACTATATTTCATGTTATTCTCTTGAATATAGCCATAAGATTCAGTCAGCTCTGAAGCTAATCAGTTTAGAAAAATATATTTGCTCTTCATCTTCCCTCAATTGATCAAAAAAAATAAAGGCATAGAACCAAATAATATCCAGTCAGATTATAAGGACTTTTTTTATAAATGATAAGATTTTTATTAATAAGAACGACTCCTTAAATAGTACCGATAGACAACATTCATCTGAAAAGTCATGCATTAAACACAGAAAGTCCTATATTGAACGTCAAAAGACTGCAAAGTCATAACCAAAAGAAACATTTGTCGGCATTTAATGAAACCTAAATTACTTGCATAGAATCTTCAGAAATGCAGTTTGAAACAAGCACAGGTTTATTTTTTTATGTTAAATTCACAATATTTTGGGGGCACAGTTAGTTTACACAGTGAAATGTAATGGTCTGCTGAGGAGGATTCAACCGGCACAATCACAAAGTTTACAAATATTGTTTTAAAATTTGACTTACCAATAAAAGGAACAGAAAAGCAGCTGTTCGGTGAGGGAGCCAATCCATTGCATCTGACTTCTCGGATACAAGTCCAACTGAGTTATGGTTGCAAGTCTGTTCCTTTCCCTCCCCCACCCTAACTCTGGTGTCTATGTAAAAAGACACTCGGTAGATGTCCTTATACTCAGCCTTTCAAGGTGTCTCTGCCTCCCTCTGAGGGAAGCACTGAAGATGCTGTATAACAGAGTGTCTTTCCCCACCCCAAAATCCTGGGCTGGTCTCACCTGAAACGCTTGACAACATCATTATTGCTTGCAGGTAAAAGCTAAGAGACACACCTTAATGCTTATTGCAGTGAAACCCTTTGTTGGATACAAAAGGGTACGTTTTAAAAACAGAAGGCAAGCTTTGCTCAGAAGACACCGAGTGATTTATAAATTACTCACAACATAAGGAATCATTAAAATGGTAACTTATCACTGCTTTGAATGCAGTTGCCAGTTTTCTCCTTACACCAAGTATAACAGAGGAGCTTCATGAATATTACTGTAATGGACGTTAAGAAATGATTAGTTTGAGTTAAAATATATGTCCATTTGTTTACTGTCAGGCGAGAAGTCAGTTCTATTCACATTGTTCATAGAAGTGCAGTACTCAGAGCAGAACAGGTTGCCTTTAAAAAAGGTAACATTTATTAGGGGGAAAAAAAGAGTTTTTTTTTTTTTTTTTTTTTTGTTCATTGCGCCACAAGACTATTCAGAAGCAGAGAAAGGAGGCTTTCTGCTTTCACTACCTGCAAAGCCTCCTCATGCCATACCTCTCCCTTCCTATGGGTTGTGCTCTTGCTGACACGGTGGACATGGAGATGTACACATGCCTCCAGGGAGCTGCTCAGAGCAACAGGTAGTGGAGAGCAAAGGGAGGAAGCGCTGCACAGCTCGCTTCTGGCCGCATTTTGGATGGCACGAGAACAGATATGTGAGGGATGGAGAAATCTCTGCTTAGCAATGGACTGCTTTGTTTTGCACGGGAGGCTTTGTAAGTGCCTCCTTGCACCTTTGGGACACCTGCATTGCCCCGTTATGGGCGAGAAAAAAGTGGGCATCCGCTGTGCTGGTGGACCTGTGAGGAGGGTGCAAGCTTCATCCCCTAAAAGTGCAATACAACTTACATGCTCTTGCTCCTTGAACCCACCAAGGTGCTGGGCATCTCCCAGGACTGAACCCATCTCTTGGGAAAAGAGGGCTCAGCACCTCTGGGGCTACCTGGCAGCTCCCAGGATGAAGCCCCATGCTCCTGCTGGGAGCATGCCGTGCCTACACGCCTCACGGGTGCCTTGCTGCCTCGCAGCCGGCTGGGGCTGCTGAAGCCTGTCACACATCTCCCTCCCAGCTGCCATTCAGACTTTGCCACTGAGCGCAACGTGCCCGGCAGTGAGTTGGTGAGGAAACCGGGATGGGAAATGTTAAACAGGTTGCACCCGGAGTTTTCCCTTTCATGGGAAATTCTCAATGATCTGAAATTTGCTTTTGGATAAAGACAAAACAAAAAGTTATTTGTTGCACGTATAAAATATACATATTCTTTATAGACCAAAATGGCTTATTGCAGAACTTTTTCTGAATTATATATTCCAAAATATGTCAGTTTTAAAACATTTTCCTTTCTAGATTTCTCAGCTGTTTGATTCAGTTTTATTTCAGTTTGCAGAATTCTTAATAGTTTTCTATATGTTTTTAATATTTCATACGACACTGATATCATCATTAGTCCAGTAACGCAAAAAATGTTGGTGTTACTAATGCAGTAGTCAGCAGGTGAATTGGGCCAGTGTTTTGGCAGTTCAGAGTTTAGTCTATACTTTCTATATAGGCGAATACGTAGAAGAAGGGCAAACACAGCTTCAAAATGAATAGTTTTCTCAAACTTCTCCACAGACCTTCAGAGAGTTGGGTCAGTAGACTATTTGTCGAGTATCCTTGGAAGAGGTTTGGAAAAAGTTATTTTATTTAGATTATCAATAAATCACAGCATGTGAAAGATATATAGGAGACTTCATAAGAAAGCTTCAGAAATCAAGAAAGGCCAAAAGTGCTTATTACTCAGAAATGCTCCTGCCGGTTCTGTATTTCCATTTTGACCACTGAATAGAAGAAGCTATTTCTTGCAGATGTAAAATATGCATATTCTTTTACAGACTGAAGTATCTCATCTTTGCTGTGTCAATTTTTTTATTACAACAAAAGTTAATTTAATATATGAAAGATGATAAAATGCCTCAAAAATAGTAACAGTCCCAGCAAAAGTGGAAAAAAACCACCACCACCACCACCAAAAAAAATAACCCAGCTATTACGCTTTACCTCTCTGTGACATATCTTGTTATGAAGAACAGCATACGTGGACTTATCAGAGAGGATAAATAAGAACAACTTTTTAATGGGAAAACTTGTCACATGAAATTTCAAATGAGATTTCAAAACAAATGGCCAAACTTTGCAAACTATAATTTGCATATTAACAATTCCAAAAAATAGTTTAATCTAAGCAAAAATGACCAAAAAGAGTTAAAATGATTTGATCTAGCTTGAAGAAGAAATCCTAAACCACTGCATCATCAGCCCAAAGCTGCATCATCAGCCCAAGCCTGCAGCCGATTTCAAACCTGCTTCATCTATATCTGATACAGCCCTCTGTCACATTTAGATGTATACACACACTGGAATCAACCTTCTGAACATCTCACAGGAAAAAGTTTGTTCCTGAACCCCTCCTGGAACAATCTGCAATATGACTTACGCATGTCCTCGTGTTGGGGCTCAGGGAGCTCTTGCCCCAGGTTGGCAGTGACTGAGTCCCCCAGTCAAGGGTCAGTCGCTGTCCTCACCTCAGTTCAGTGCCCACTCTGCACATTTCCAAAATAAATAAATCTGCTCCACACTCAGAAAAGCTGCTTTACCTCCTGCCCTGAAATAGAATTTATTTTCATACCTAAAGACATTGAAGAGCCATTCTTTTTTAACATTTCCCATGGTGCATAATATGCAGAAGCAATAAATAGCTTCACTTGGAAAAAAAGAACAGGAAATAGGAAAGGATAGTATGATGAAGTAGTGATAAATTATTCATCATAGAAAAGCTAGAGATATTTGTTTATTCTGATAAAATGTTGGTATTCTTAATACTTTGATATTCTGATAGCAATTAAAATAACATGGTAGGGTAGCCCTTCTGTAAACTGGCCAGGTCTCATCGAAAAAAAGGCTGATTTTTTTCTCAGAATCTGTAAGATGTCCACTGAGAGGGAGATGCTCAAAAAAGTTAATGGTGTAAGATATATATAAAAGCAGTAATAACATAGTGCTATTCATTGAACAAAACTGATCAACATATTATGTATCATTTGAAAAATGCATGAAAATAAAATTAATATGATCTGAAGTTTTCCATGAGCCTGTTCTCCCTACAGTTGTGTTGAAGAATCAATATTATCTTGCAGTACGAAAAAAAAAAAAGGCTATATGAATCTATTTTTTGCTTGTTTTTGTCAGAGATGGAGGAGGGAGTAACTGATGATGAAGAGATAACTGAATTGCAGATAAGGAATTCCTGCTGGCATAAATCCGCTGCCAGCAGTTGCTTCAGTATGGAGGCTGGCAAAAAGCCTTGCTGAAGGAGAGCTGCTCACCAGCTCCTTCCCTTCAGGCCAAGTGATGAGGTTACCAGGTGGGAATGCTAAAGGACTCAGAAAAATGAGGTGGCAGGTATGGCAGCCTAGCTAGTGATGTTCCTATATTTTCTCTTCATAGAGCATTTAAGTAAGGCAAACTACAACTCCAGTACAATAGCACTTTTCCTTTGGAGCACAAAATATTTCCTTCTGCTGATCACCAGATAAGGCCAGCAGACACTCATGAGCCTCAACCTATGTTGTAGGTGTTTCCTCACATGCCTGACATTAATGGTGCTGTGTTTTTAGGCTCAAGCTCACAACCATAACTCAAGAGTTCTACTATAAGGGGAAAATACATGAAAAGAACTGAAAGTAACTTTAAAAGCAAAGGTAGTACAGTCTGGTATGCTAACTCTGAACTGACTTAGTCATAAATTCATTATGACTTTATTAGACTGTTATAGAGCAGATTAATGTGAATATCTTAACTGAATTCTTATGTTAAAGATTTAGCTTTCTTTAACTGTATCACTTTTAATTTATTCCCTTTGGCTCTTCAATTTCATCATATTGATCACATCTTGTAAAACTTTTTTTTATTAATACGAATTTTTCTGTTAAACTTTCACTCTGATATTTTTTTTTGTTCTAGAAGTTTATGTTAAATGTTTTCACAATTTTTCTGAGCTAAGCATATATATTTGTACAATTTTACATTACCCATGACTGTAAAGAACATGTGTATACTCTCTTGTTTGAGAGGCTGCATATAATTTTCAAATTTCCTAAATGGCTTAAAACCTGCACTTTTTAAAGATACTAAGCCTCCAGAGCAGATAATGGCAGGGAGGAAGGTGCCAAACCAGGGGCAGAGGATGTGTAGGACAACCCCTTTGGGCTGTAGCAAGGGCTTGGATGTAAATGAGATAACCATGAAAACACACCCTAAAATTGAAGTGTGAAACAGTTCTCAGACATAGCCTTGAGTAAAAGTCTCCTGTGTGGGAAGAAAACAAAAAACAAAAAAACAAAAAAACAAAAAAAGGGAAGTAAAAAACCTTTAAATAATTAAACTTTTCTGCGATAGCCTTACCTTCTTGGTTAAAGGTTTAAAGGTTGTGTGTTTCTCCAGCAGTTACCTGGAATATGTCATTCCTAAGTCAACAGAGACCTCCTTTCTGAAAGAGCAAGCCAGCCTAGGACTTTTCTAAATTATTTGTTTTCTGGAAAGCAACCAGGAACATAGATTTAAATTATTTTATCGATACCATATTCAGACCTACATGGAAGGTCAAAGAAGAGTTTCTGTAATAGCATATATACGTCTAAGAGAAGGCAAATGAGCAATACCATTAGCTCTATCAAAGCAGTGTATGAGGAAGACAGCACTATTAGCCCTATTTTAATACAAGGAACGTGAGGCATGGAAAGATGAAGTGACTTCTTTGAAACAACTCAGCAAAGCAGGGACAGGACTCTGTCTCACCTGTTGCATTTTAGGATATGTGACAAGTGGCATATGGCAGTGCACCTACGTCTGATATACTTTATTTTAAATGTATGGAGCTGGAGATTCTGGGAATTGTTTGAAACATAAGGCACACAGACAAACTTTGCAACCCTGATGACATACAGGTCTGTATTTTGTTATATACTATATGTTTTGATGTGTTTTGGGAATCTCATTTGAACATCAGCAGGATCACTTTTTTTGCTGATAAAATTTTTCTAGACTTCTCTTATTAAGATTATTTAAAACTACTAAGTATCCATTTCAGTCCAAAAGAAGTTCTCTCTAACAAAGATAGTTGCTAGGATGGGTGAGTATCTCTTGTTATCAGCCTGATTAACAATGCTTTGCATTATATTATGAATCCTTCTGTCTGGATATGAAATTGGATGTTAAAATCTGAATTAGGCAAGATTGTGTCAGAGGCAATTGTTCAGCTTCCTCGGAATAGGTGATTTTTGCAGCCTATTCATTTCAGCTTACTGTTGCTGTTAATAACTGTTTATAATAGTAATCGTGATGATAACACTGTCATTTCTGAGTTGCTGAAGACGTGTGGGCAAACCTAGGAACACAATCAGAAAGGCAGCCTTACAAGAAAAGTAGAAAAATTAAACATGATGCAAGGAGCAAAAAGTGAGGAAGAAAAATGAAGTGTGTGGAAATTAGACTGGTTAAAGCAATGGTAAGCATGAAATTGCTCACTCTGAGATGATGCCTGCCCTCTCAACCAAACCTTTGGAGTGAACAGCAACAGAAAAATGTTTATATTCATAAGCGCCCTGGGAAACAGTGGCCTGCTACTTTTTCAAGCAGTTAGCATCTCCTGGCTGCCTTCTTTTCTTTTTCTCCCAGTTCAATTTTCCTTTTATTTATATACTATTTTTTAAAATTTATTTATATGATTTTATTTTTTTATTTCTAGTGAATTTTGTCTTCTGGTGAAGCCAAATTCAATGATTCTAGGATTTGCAGTAGTGTCTAGGTTTAGCTGCAGGAAAGTGTTGCCTGCATGAGTTACCACCATGACTCCCTCTGAATGATGAATGCCACCACTGAAGTCACTATTAGTGTTCCTGCCAGTTCTCTACTATGATGAGCATAGAAGCACTTTCCAGCTCCTGGGCCCAACCAGGCACACAACCCAGGCACTCTCCAAGACCCATGTGCAAACCATCTACCCTTGTGCTTTCTGTGTAAGGCCGGCTTTCATCTAGTCCAGACTAGCTTTTGCTTTTGTTTCTGGTGAAAAAGTACCTGTTTGTAGGGATTGGACTGAATCTTATTCCTTATCTCACTTTCACCAGATAGACTAACAGAGAGGCCCAGGACCATAGCTCTGAACAGGACCCAGGAGTGCTGGAGGAAGGTGACCAGCAATGCCCTCCTGGCGGAGAGTACGGAGAGCACTTTTGGATGCATCCATCATGAAACAAAGCTTAGCCTAACTTTTACTTCAAGTACAAACAAAGGAAGGAGACAGCAACTTCTGCACAAGTTTTATTCAAGTATCACAGATAATAACAATGCTACAGACTTATGTTTCATTTTAAAGAAAGATAGATATCTTGTTTTTCTGGTGGAATTAGCGGTCTTTATTAATCAATATCTTCACTAGCTTCTCCCTGTGACAGTAATTTTGGAGATGCTGTTTGGGAGATGTGCAGGTATGAGGACAAGCAGCATGGGAGGAGAAGTGAACACAGAAGAGATGCATTATATGTTGCTGAGCAGAGTGGAGAAGTGATCTTAATATGAGAATGTTGGACAGGTCAGCAGCAGGACCTGTGTGCTGCTTCACTGCATGTTCCTATAATCCTGAATGTTGCATGGTGAGAACAAATCTGACTGTACAGAGGTCTGTTTTCTCCTAAATAAAGAAAAAAGTTTCCTAAATAAAGAAAATAAACTGATAAAAAGTTGTGATAAAACAGAAGAAAGAAAACCTGTTCAATTCAGACAGTAGGTAAAGATTATATGAGTGCAAAATAAATGGTTTATATTACTGTTTTTTTTTTTTTTNAATGGTTAAAACATCACTTGCAATGTATTATTAACTTCCTTCTTGTTAATCTAGTACATTGGCTTAGCCATTTTATCTGAAGAATTGTCATTTTATAAATCTGTTTCTGCTGATAACGTGTCTGACTTTCTTTGGTCATGGGTGAAGTTGATGTACTTTCCTGTGCTGTGCCAACATCTCTTCAGCAGTTCAAAGCTTCTGGACATAACCCACCACAAGTTTGTATTTTCATGTAGAATTGGAGACAAAGAACCGTACTCGCACTACAGATGCAGAGATTCAAGAGTAAAGGGGACGCTTACAGTTTTGACTTCGGAAACACTGGAGAATGATCAGTCTCTCCACTTAATATGCATAAAAAAGTAAAAAGCAGATATGTAAAACAACATGTGAAGGAAAAACATTATGATTCTGGAGTTATCTTACAAAATACCTTCATCAAAAGCCATTGGGAAGTTGGTCTTTGCATTACCTGGGACATAAGTGTAGGCAGCTACACACGTAATGAAGGATTATCAGAATTGAAGAGACTAATGTTAGTTGAAATATCCATCAGAAGCCACTAAATGTGCTTTTTATAAAAGGCCAATGCTGTATTTGTCATTATACTGAGCATCAGAAACAAACTGAAGCCACTCCGCCATAACATGTGTGATTGAACCTGTGTGTTGCAGCAGCACACAGAGACTACCCACAGGCTGCCCTTGGTATCAGGCCCCATTGTGTTCATTGCTAAAAAACTCACAGTAACAGGGTCTCCTTTCCTAGGAGCTCACGGTACAGAAAAGGAATTCACAGGTTTAGAAAGGAGTTTGCAATCTCAAGTCAATATTTGAAACCAGTCAAAACTCCACTTCTCCAATTCTAATCCTGCTTCCCTTTCTGTTCTCTGAATTGAGGATGCACTTCAAATTATTTATATAGGTCAGTATGATAACACAGTTTCTGAATAAATTATATATTCAGCCATATGAATGCTGTAAACCATAATTATTCAGGCAATATTATGTCCCATGTATCCATATACATACATGGTTATGCACTTGGTACGTACAAAGAAGCAGAGCAGAGAAGGAAATGTGTCTCAGGAACATTGTCCCTTTGTTTCCCTCAGAGAGGATGGAGTACTTTCCAAAGGCTTTTGTCTTATCTCTAAAATATAATATGTATACACATTTGGTTCCAGACATCTTGCAGCCATTACAGCTCATTAAACAAAAAAGTCTAATATTTATATTAAATTGCAACAGTTTTATCATTCTTATCTACTCAATTATTTCAGTTTTTTGAAACATCAGTATTATATGAAAGATAATTAGTGATATCTGATTCCATTTCTGGAATTTAAATAATGTCAAAGGCTTATATTATATCCACAGACGCCAAAACAGGAGGTATGTGCGTGCAAGGGAAATTAAAGCTAGGGTTTGGGAATAGTAGAGCTGACTAAAGCAATGTGAATAAATAAAAGTCAGTTCTAATGTTTGAAATGTGTTCTATATTTTATAGTTTAGATTAGGCCTTTCAGTGGCTGAAGAGTGAAACACCGATACTCATTTAGAAAAGTTGCTCTCATTGTATATTTTGTTTAACTGAAAGTCCATTAGAAATTTCATGAGCTATCCCACATATGGTTAAAGCAGAAAGCCTCCATGCTGGAACAAAGAGCAACTATATTCCTAGATTTAATGGAGGAAAAAGTGAAAGAAGCAAGAAAAGAAAGAAGCTCCAGAAGCTATGGGAGCAATCTGGATCTGCCCAGGACTGATTCTGTGACAAGTCGAGGCTCAACTTCAATCAACATTTCTAAAAGCTCTTGCCAAGTAATAGGCTTGTAAAATCACATTCAAGCATCTAAGTAAGTGGTATGACTATCAAACATGTCAGGCATCACCAGATTAGTGCTGCTAAAAATCAGACCTGCTAATTAGAAAACCATACTGGGTAACAACATTACAGCATCACTTTAAAAGAAATAAGATGATTTTAAGCATCTAACTTCATCAGCCACTAAAAAGAAAATCTTGGCTTGACAATCTGAAGCATGAACCCCTGCACTTATATGATTTAATGGTGAATCTTCTTCAGAAGTTGCAAATTTAGGTGTCACTTTCAACAGGTTTGACTTCAGATAAGCAAGTGGAAGAGCAGAAGCACTCCTGGGCATAAAGGAAAAAGTTAACTTCCTCACTCTGCCAGTGTGCTTCTCAGCTGACTTGCTAAGCTTTTGTACATGGTAAGGAATTTTTTTCCCAGGCTTTACAAATAATTTCACTGACTTTCAGTGTTGTTAAAATGTGGGGCATTTGGTTCATTTTTGCAGTTTATTCTCTCACCTAAAAGAGTAAAATCTATACTGAAATTTCACATTTCTACAATGATGGTGTTAGTAAGACCCAAACTACGTGCATTTGGCCTTTTGATATCAGTTGCAGCTAAAAATTCCCACCTTACCTCAAAATAAGCTGTTTTCTGGATGGCAGTGCTACCTCACACATCCTGCTGAAGTTCTGTCCTCCACTTAAGAAGTGGAGGAGTAAACAGGAAGGATAAGGTCTGTATATAAGCTTGAAAAGCTAAACAAATGTGACAGGATACTTTAGATTTTTTTAGATATATGTTCTGAAAACCATACATTTATATGAATATATATATATATATTCCAATCCCATGATCAGCCCCAAATGAGCCAGGAATTCATCTCCCAACTCACACAAGCAAACTCCCCACCTTAATTTAAATATATTGTAAATATATATGTATTGGAAAACCTCCACAGTGTCTAAACACTGAGCAATGTTATATTTTTATCCAGCCTTACTGCTTAACGTACCCAAAGGCAAACAACCTCCCTAGAGCGTAGTGCTCCCCTTTAGTTTTCTTTCAGTTTTTTTTCCACCCTTACCAAAGAAAAGCTTCTGAGCAGAATGGGCAGATGAGAGGGTGCTGAAGGCAGGAACTGATGAAGATGATGGGTGTGAGGAGGGCTGTGTGTTAGGAGTGGCACTAAAGCCAGGCATCTGGAATGACACTGGCGTGCTTTGCTTTACAGGAGAACTAACTCTGGACAGCAGGTTGGAGGAGACATCTTCAGGGTTTTTACCTGTAGGTTTTAAAAGGCATTTTAACAGACTTGTCCCATCCTGATCTCCATTGCCTAGCATCAGACATATCTCAGAACACATTGCTTTTAAACTTATCACTTCATACACACTCATTTTTTTCTGGTTTTAATTAGCAATAAAATTCTTGCCTAGGCTATCTGGTATGGTGCCGCATCCTGCCTCTATTTCTAGCATCATTTGAGAACATGTCTTCCTCCAAGCCTACACACAGCTCCGACAATCTGTTTCCACCTGCAAGCCTTGTGTGCACGAGACACAGACAGAGAGGCATGCCCTCCCTCCAGCTCTTGCTGCAACGGAGCTAGAGGAGAGGTAGCAGGAAGTTTCACTGGGTGGATGCTCCTTGCAATGCCTTCACATGTGGTGGGAGGACAGCTTGTTTCTTAACTGCCCTTTCTTCCTGGAAAGAAGAAAGAAAGGATGGAGGAGGGAAAGGAAACCAACGCCTTTCCGCCTAACCCTTACACCTGTGCTCTAATTAATGGAGTACACTTGCAGGTGATTACAGAAATCCCAATATAGGCTTTAGATAGCAATGATCCGATAGGGCGTGGTCAGCAATCTTCATCTATGGACTTTGCTAAGGCTCAGGAAGTATTTACACACCTGTAGCACTAAATAACTAGCTGTCCTGACACAACTGGGACTGTGATCACTTCTTTTCAACTGATTGTATAGGGCAGGTATGTAAGCCACAAGCAAAGCATGCAGTTTCTTGTCTAATCTGACTGCTCAGACAGTGATTGCTGTGTGAATTGTATGACTAACAGCAAAAAGACATTCTGAATCCAGCTTTATTCAAATATGAACTGGGTCCCTCAAGAATCAGCTGTTTGTTTAGATGTTTTTGCTGTCTTCATCGCTACTGCACTGATAATGACTTGAGGTTCAGCCCTGCCCCTCCAAATTATTTTGGAGCAGATGGATGTTAAATTTTAAATTTTAAATATTAGAATTATGTCTTTCATTCAGAGCAGATCTTCGTAGTGTAGCTTGCATATGAATGTTGAGGCAAGGAGAAAGTCCAAGTCATATAGTTCAGCAAACATCATAAAATATCACCATTGGCAACAGTAAAGTCAAACACACCTCTCTAAAATAGTGCTTCATTTAAAATTAGCTATTAGATGTGGAAATGACTGAGTAAAATTAAGATTATTTTCTTTTGCCTCTGAAGAGGGAGAATTGTGATATTTCAATATTGTGTGACCAGAGGAAAATACTGAATTCCTAAGTAGTGTTCCCTGTTCTTTCAGTTTCAACAACTAGTTTTTGTGAAATGATCACAAATTTCCACATCATCCACCAAAAGTATTTTAAGACGTCAGAATTTTTATTTAATTTATTGGGAAGAAGACAATGTGTGTTATAGTATTTTTCATAATGTAATACCTGTTTTACATTTTATTTACATAACGTATTACATGTCACCTTCGTTAATGCAATAGCATTGTTATTTTCTCTTTTTATATGAGCACTAGTAATGTAGGCATATGGACTGTTCTGATGCCTCAGACAAGGCCTATAAAGTATTATATCTGGCCAGGGAACTTTGCATTTTCTATGCTTGTATACTGAATTTGTAAGATGTCTGAATAAAAGTATGAAGTGGAGATAATGACATGAGCACATATCACATCACTTCACTAGCTGTACAGATCAGACTGAGTTTCCCTCTAGCCTAACAGCTTGCCTTCAAGAGTGGCCAACAACGGTTGCTTAGTATAATAGTTGAGTTCAGAAAGGAACTCCTAAGAAAAGGGTCATTGGCCGTTAGGAACTTCATCAGCTGGAAATTGCATCCATATGGCTATGCCTAATCATATTTGATGCACCTTTCTTCCATTAATTTGTTTTAACAATATTATACCACCAAAACATCCTCTGGCAATGAGTTCCACAGATTTAGTTATGTGCAATGTGGAAAAGTTCTGTTGTTTTAAACATGAGGACTGATTATTTCACTTGATGCACCCTGTTATGAGAAGCAGCAAGTAGTCGTTCATTAGTCACCTTCTCCATGTCATTCACTTGCACCCTACTGAATAATGGGGACTTACACAACAAAATGAAGTGCATACCTTCTAAGAATGACTGCTAAACTTTTCTTTTAATCAAGATTCAGCCTTCCCTGTAAATGACAGTCATTATGCACCATTAAGGATGAATATGGTGTGTTGCTGGAAATAAAGATTGGCTTGTTTTATCTTCCCAGTCATTCTGGATTCCATCTTTCATCTCTGGGAAGTGACTGACCCTGAGAATTGAATTCACAGGAAAGGATCTCTTTAAGCTTGCTGAACTTTGAAACAGGTCCCATGTGAGAAATCTGCTTCTGTAGGTGAGATGGGTATCCCAAATTCATGTAATCAAGAAGAGCAAGAATGTTCTCTACAGGAGGCTTGAATACAGATCCATAAAGACTGAATCCTAAATTATGTGAATCATGCTTTTAATTTATTCTCCTGAGCTGCCACAGGTGCATTTGAACACTGTACCATAAGACCTGGAACATGCACCCTAGCTAGCCTTGCAAATGCTGCACTGAAGGCCAGATGGTGGAGATTTCTTACATCTCTAAATCCAAGAAATAAATCTCCATGGGGCCTGAACTGGATCATCAGTGGCTGAATAGCTTTTAGTAAGTTTGGCTTGTGTGTCTGCTATTGGTGCAGCCCATTTCCCACAGCCTACCAGGCCTGCTCTGTGGACCAGCTTTCCTTTGTATGCATCTGAAGCCTAGATTCATATCACCTGCCTAGTTTACAAAAACATCACAAGTGTATATATAGTCAGTAGCCTATCCTGTGCTCAAGACAATTCAAAGATGAGCCTCCAGAGATGCCTCTTTTTGGCTATTTAGGAAGTCAAAGTTAATGTGCTTCTAACCTTATGCTTCTTGCCCTGGTGCCTTCACTGGGTGGGCTCTTAGTCAGGCAAAAGGGGTTTGTCCAGGCCTGAGTTACAAACTGTGCATGAACTGAAGATGTGGCAGCCCCTGCACTGGGCACTTAATTACGGACAGGCTTACTGTGTGTTGCTCCATTGCTCCTGTGTCAGCTCCTGTTGCAATCTGGCCCATGGACATCTCAGACAAGTTGCTGAAGAACATCTAGACTGGGTTGGGTACCTATTACAGGTTTAATTAGAAGGAAGCAATTACTGGCATTACATGGTGCAACTGAAATTCTGTGCAAACAAACAGCAGCTTTGGCATTTATTGAAGCTTCTCTTTTTAAATACTCCTTACATAGTGATTTGTCTATTAATTTCCATTAACTGCGTATACAATGCAGGCATTTAAATTTGTTATAAAGTTCCATGTTATCCTTGTATCTTTCTTGCATTTCAGAATAAACCCTGGTTTTGTTTCTTCTTGAATCTCAAGAGACTAATTTTCTAGTTTGGTCAACATAACATGTAAGAAAGGCATTGCCCCTCTGGCAAAGTTTCTGTTCCTATTGCTCTCCAGTTTGATTAATGTATTTTTTACTATGCCTCTAGAAACTCCTTGCTCCCTGTTGTGTGCTCTCAGTTTTCCTAGATAAGACCTCCCACAGCAGCCACAGCTTCCAGTGCTGTCAGTGACGACAAGCTGCCTCTAAGCACTGAGTGAGATGTTCCTCTTGCCTCACTTCCTTTGCTCACATGGATGCAATGGAAACTGAAAACCTGCTCCCCCGCAGTGCAGCAGAAATATATTTCTACCTGCCAGTCTGGGTAACTGGGGAATCTGTTCAAACAGACAGTGTTGTGTCCACAGCAGGGGTCACTCCTTTGTTCTGTGGAGATGGGCAAGAAACAAGCAGGACTTGTGCGCTATCTGGAAAGATCCTTCTTTCAAATAAAACTGCTGCTCCAGGTGATTTACTCATCTAGGCCATTTCCAAACTTAGCCTTTTCCTAAGGTTTTGTATCAGGGCTCCCCAGCTGAGCCCTGATCCAAATCTCAGCTCCACAGTCTAACTGTCTGATTTCAGGAGGTTTGGATCCATGCAGTCCCCAGACACCCTGGATCCATGAAGCTCTTTTCTGGCTTAGAGACACACAGCATGAGACAAGTGGAAACAGTGGGAGAATAGAACAGTCTCCTTTCATAGCAGCTCACTGAATCCTTCCACCAGCATGGAGCACCAGACCTCTGCCCAGGTCTGCAGGTGCAGGTGAATTCAGCAGAGCCTGCCACAGCCGATGCCCTGCTGACTACTGCTGAAAATAGGCAGCAGTTGCTCATGTTTGCTCTTGGGGTCTCCTCATGCTTTCAGCCACGAGTGGTAAATGTTTTCCAATGTGTTCTCCTGAAGTTTTGCAATCTCACAACTCGATTAAAAAAAACTTGTCAAAACTAATTGGTTTTCAAAAAAATTGGTTCAAAATTGGTGACTATCTATATGTTAATTTTCAGTTATTTTCAAGTATTTCATTTATTTCCAGTTCTGAGCAGCTTGCTTTCTTGCACTTTTAAAGAGACTTTCATTCACATGTTACAAATAGTAATTAGCCCTCAGCAGGGAACAACGTTTTCTTCTTCTTCTTTTTTTTTTTCCTGCAGTCCTTTTTCCTTTTAAAAGACTTCAACATATTTATTATTACAGTGGAAAAATGTTGACATGAAAATTTGTTTGTAAATTACACAGGAAATGCACCTTTCTGTGTAATTCTGAACTCAAGATTCATAGAAAACAGAGGTAAGACCCAACCCTGTCAACACAAAATTGTACATAATATTGCATGGCTATAGCAGTAGGGGAGCTTTGCTCTAGTGAAGCCAGTGGGATGACAATAGCTGTTGCCATTTGATCACTCAGCCTGTGTATGTTATCTGAAGGACACACTCCATTGCAAGTCATGCTTACTTTATGTCACTTGAACATTTGTTCTAAGTATACTAGGAAATCTAGAGAAGTATGTATTCTCCATGTCTACTATTTCCCCCTATTTTCCCTTTTCTGGTGGTTTACATGGGAGAATTTTCTCTAGAAAACCATTTTAAACCTGCAGATATATACTATTCTAATTTTGTTTGCACAGCATTTTGGATAAAGCTATTCATACTAGAGCCATATAAATCTAAAACTGACCCTTTTTCATTAGCACCTGCTATGCACCCCCAGTGGCATGGACTGGTGCTGAGCCCTGTGGTCTCTCAGGGGGTCTCTTGGAGGTTTCTTCCAAAAGGGTAGATGCTGTGTAGTCTTCCCCTGACAGGTGCCATTCCCTGCGATCTTCACCCCTCAGGTATCTACACCCCTTGAGCTTCCTCTTCTGGTGTCCTCTCTAGGAGGACTTCCTTGCTGCTGTGGAAGACACATGAGTTATTTCAGGTGCTATTCCTGATCATCTGATACATATAATGCATGCATAAAATACAACAGTGCACTTGAACATACATTTACAAATTAATGAATATAACAAGGGTGTATAAACACCTTGCATCTGCCAAAAGATAGTGAGACACCTGTGTAACTTCAGACAATATTAAATTGTCTACCATTTCACCATGAATTCACATGAGGTCATTCCCCCATCATTGCTTCCCCTCCATACATCAGTCCAGTTAGCTAGGATTCCCCTCAGCTAGGGATGTACTGAACCTGGACCTGGAAAGAACAGTGCCTCTTATAATAAATTAAAAAAAAAAGAAACAAAACACATGCCACTGACCAGTGATTGCCCTCTTTGGATTTCTAAAATACTTTAAAACTATTTGGGTTTCTTCATACACAGAGGTTGAGAAAGTGAAGCCAACAAGGAAGACAGGTGCTAAGAACAATAATAAGTTTTCAAATGTTGGCTTCTGCGCTAGCAGTTTGCTCTGAAAATAAAAATCATTATGATGATCATTACTGACGGTTTATACCTGACTGTGATGAATAAGGGCTGTTGTCAGAAGAAGCAAAGATTAAACACTCAAAATATCTTACTCATTGTTAGATACAAAACTGATGCCTCAACCAAAAAAAAAAAAAAGAGTTGTCATGATATTAGCAAATTGTCCATTTGGTTTCTCAAGAGTATGACGGCGCACATATAATTACACAGGGATCCAGAGTGGTGAGAATGAAGAGGTGTGGCCTTATAGCACACTGAGTACAGGCACACACCTAAGAAAACAGCCAGTCACTCGGGAAGCTGATAAACAGTTTCTATACCTCACATCCAAGGTGATAAGCAGCACTCCGGCGAGTCAGAATGCCTCATTCGCCATTTCAGTTGTGTACCTGAGATGTGCAAGTCTGCCAAACTAGCTTTAGAGAGATGCGTGAGCCGTAGGCACACCACAGTGAAGCACTGCCTTCGGGCCGACTGCGAGAGCTCCGGGAGTGAGGCAGGAATGCGTGGGATGCCGCACGGCCACTTTGCTAGCAATAGGTATTCCCATCGCACACCCGCCCGCCTCGCCCCCCCGGACTGTGGTCTGAGTTTATCTTTTTGTTAATTAATGGCAAATCTCTTTGGGAAAGAAAATTTGTTTTTAGCCAAGTTTATAAAAATTACAGTGCTGTGTAAATGTTTTGTATTGGTAGTAATGGTATTAATAAGGGTAACAGCAAGCGGGGAAAACAAAAAAACTTTTGTGAGGTGTGCAACAGAGACTTTCTTGAAAAGAAATACTTGTTTTTACCCCTCTAAGCAGACAAAAGAAATGTAAAAAATCTGTAAGAAATAAAAGAAGAAGAAAACCATGTTAAAATAAAGGAAGCTGAATATTCTGGATAATGTGACATGGCACCTATAATAAGCTTATATGAGAACTTTGGATGTTATAAACAGTATTGGTTCTTTCTGTATCAAGTAGACCTTTTAAAACAACCTAATATTCTTTGTCTTAATAGTTGTCAAAAATGCTACAAGAAGGGTAATAAATCAACCTCACTCTACTGGTACAACTTGATTTAGGAAATTGCTGAGAAAGACAGTGACACAGTCAGTAGTTTGGTACAGAAATTGCTAAGAAAGCAAAAAACAGGTTGTCAGTCTCTTCAGTGAACATAGTTCTTTCAGTTTACATGAATTGCATAGATTAGGAGCTGGAACAGTTTTTCTATGAAGCCTTTTCTAAGAATCCTGTTAAAATTCAGTCATGATTTATCACGTATAAAAAGCCAATCCTTCAGGATAAAAAAAAACCAGCCTGCACAATGGACACTATTTCTGCTCTCCTTTGCTGTTGATCACTAGAAATGGCTGGAAGACAACACTGATGTATTTATAATTGTTGGCACAAACTTGGAATTTCCGATTTGGAAGAAAATTAACATTTTGAAGCCTGTATAAATTCAAAATGATTTGAGGAAAGGTCACTGAAACCTTAACATTTTCCTAAATATCTTCAGATTTCATTCTGTGTCTCAGAAAGGTATGCATTGCAGTTTCAACTAGTTTTTGTATAGGAGGAGGAGATCTGGAAAAGTTTGAAGTATCTGCAAATAAGTAATTTGTAGCGTACAAGCTTTGTATTTGATTTGTACAAACTTTTCCACTTGATATATTTTCCTGGACTCTGCAAGAATGACTGTACTTAGGCTAGTGACTCTGCGCAGACGTAGCAAGCAAAACAAAAGGGTTGAATCACCAGCCCCAGTAGAAGAACGTTCCTAGACCCTGGGTTTCACCCTCAGCTGCAATTTCCCAGATGCTTCTGCTACTGGTCATTCTGCAAATGGTATGAGTACAGACAGCAGTGTAGTTGAATCCTCTATGTGTGTTGGTCACTGTTGCCTTTCATTAATCTACTGCACCAATTTTCTCTCAAGCACCTTTGGGGTGTGTTTTTAAGAGCAGCAGCAGCAGCTGGCATAATAAACTGCTTCTCCTTTCAGCCTGCTGTGTTACGTTGCTACATCAGTGCAAGCAGTTCATATATTTTAAGGCTAGAGGGGACCATTATAATAATTTCATTTGCCACGGATTACAAACAGAGTACGGAATTCAGAAATATACCTGGTGTACATAATTCAGAGATATGCATGGTCTTGACATAAGCCTTTGCATGTGGAGATCCCATCCCTTCCCCTGGCTGTTTGTTTAATATTTGTTATACTTCCATCTGAAAAATTTGCACAGTGCTTACAGCTTGTGTTTCTCTAGAATACAGATTCCAGATTCTGAGTCTAGCTGTGTCTTTGTTTACTGAAGTTAAGGAGTCTTCTAATGTCAACATTTTCTCCTCATGCATAAAATTATGGCACATGAAAATACCTGTGGACCTCTCTGCTCCTCTCTGCTCAAGTGGTATCAGCAGCTTTTCCAACAGTCACTTTTTTTTTTTCAGCTCTCTTTTCCTCCTAGAAGACACCCCCAGTTGAGACCTTTTCCTCAATCTCTGTTTACTTAAGCAGTCTGAATCTTTTAATCAAGAGCTTGTTTTCCTTCTCTTTGCATCTGAACTGTGCAATTAGATTTAAATACATATATGGCTGATTATATTATATCAACAGCAGACTTTGAGAGGGGAGACATGAGAGAGGTGGGCAACAACCATTCAAAAACTAGTAACTGGTTGTCTTTGTGAGAGTGTTTGAGGAAGGGACATTAATCTCTCTATCCAAGCAGCCCTGTGCCATTTCCTTTCTATCCTCCATAATTCCTCCCCACACCAGGCCACAACCTGTTTTGGTCTCCCTTCTCCTTTCCTCATCATGCAAACATTCATCGGGAGAGCATTCCCTAGGAGAACTTACTTCTCCTGGAAGGAAGTACCCAGAAAGGCAACAGGCACATCTGAGGAGGAAGAGGGTATTTCTCTCCTTCCATCATCTAAACTGTGTCCATCAGTAAGTCTGGAAACATCCAGTTTTAAAAGCATGAGATTTATGGCTAAGGAGGAAAGGGGTTGACTGTCCCCAAACCATTCCCAAAATCTTTGGGGTAAAGTCTTGGTGCAGTTGAAGATAACCATGAAAATATCCTTATTGTCTCCCTACTGTAAGAAAAAGATATCACCCCCAGCCTGTATCTGCCTTTGTCATTTGCAGAAAGGAACACAAATATTTTGAATACAAATTCAGTGTAACTTGCTTTGCAGGAGAAAAGAGAAAACAAAGAGAGAAAAATACACTAGAATCCCCCTTGCTAGTCTGGAGGAATCTTTAGTTCATTTAGCTTTACGCACCCAACTTTGGAAAATCAAATAGGAGCACATCTTCCCTGTTCAGTCAGTAGAGAGGAAATCACCTGTACAAGATGAATCAGAGCGTCCAAGATCTGAATTACTTGCTGGAGATGCTTATCTCCTCTCAGTGACTACAGAGGGAGTGCAGGATGACAACACTTAGCAAGTCAGAGCACCAGTTACAGACCTACGGTGAGGTGGCTTTCCATTCCTCTGAAGAAATCCACCGTACAGATATTTCTCCACTTATAGAAGTTATTCCACATAGTGTGACTATAGAAACAATGTTGTATGATTTAGACAAGCTGTACAGTAGGTCCAACTCTAAACTTTGCCTTTGGAAGTTTAAATGAATTCTTCAGAAGCCTTTGCAGTGACCTGTATCGTGTTGCCATTTTGACTAAATTAAAAGTAAATATATAAATCAATAAATTGTTCCTAAGTAGTTTGCAGTAAAAACTGTTTACATCCAGTATTAGCTTCAATTGGTCATTCGTGTCTTCTCTACAAAGAAACTTATAGATATTTGTGGACATTTAACACAAAAGTAAAGCTGACTCCTAAAAAGAGAGAAGGATGATCCTGTGGTTAGGGTGTACTTGTGGCTTGTTCCCTCTCCTTTCACTCTTCTTCTGCTACACAGGGTCAGGCATCTACTCACATTTTGGCTTCAGTGCTTGACCTATCTATTAAACGGGAAATACTGTCATTTTCTACAGCGGTTATTATAAATCATTCTGCAGTCAAGCAGTCCGGCCACGTACAAGACAAATTGTTCATCCCTGAAAGTATTTTTGGTGAAGGACCAGATCTTTGCTTGGTGAACTCAAGATTTTGAGCAGCTTGTGTAACTGCAGAGGCTCTTCCTTGTCTGCAACTTCTTTCATAGGCTGCTAGAGTCCAGGACTTTGTCACTTCGTAGCTCTGACTCATCAAGAAGGGCATGTAGGCTTCCAGAGATAATGAATACCGCACATTCCATCGCACTCATGCTCCACAGGCCTCTTAGTGCCTTAAACATATGATAGTTTCAAAGCGTTGGAAGCTGGCTGGAAAAGAAGCCTCAGGGCTTATGCTCTGTTTGGATATGTTACCAGCCCACTTCTGCATAGCTTGCAAAACAGTGTCTAAGCTGCGGCTGAATTTACAAGAAATTCCACAGAGGTATGACAAGGTAAAAGAAATATTTTATCATTTGCAGACTACAAATTCAGTCAACAAACAGGCATTCACATCTGTCAAACTTGGAAGTTAATCTAACAATCCACAGCCACGGCAGCTGAACCTTCTTAGGCCTAGAAAACATGTGAGTTGAACTATGCTGATATTGAGCATGCTTGGAGACATGAGCATGAGAAGGTTGAGTCATCACTGAGAGCTGGCATAATTCAACCTGCCCTAGCCAGTGTTGGCAGCAGTGATGGAGCCTGAGGGACAGCTGAGCTCCTCCAGAGGGGCTAGGAGTCTGCACAGCAATTTCACAGCAGTAAGCAAGGCAAAAGAAGCCTGAGAGAGTTGTGCCTGCAACTCCTGCATGTCCAGTTGCCACAGCTACACCTTTCACAAGGTTGTGCCCGTAGTCTGCAGAGACCATAACATACGGGAGACTGAGAGCACTGCATTGCACTGGAGTCCTCTGCTAGGAAGATTACCCTTGCAAAGGTAATACACAGGTGTATGCAGGCATACACCTGCATAACAGACTTCCTCTGGGTTGCGTTGTGGTTTAAGATGGTAAGAGTTGAAGCAATGTTTCCCTCTGCAAAGACAAATCCTGCTTTTCCTCCTCATATGAGCAGTCCCACTGAGCCAGAGGAACAAGCCAGGCTTGTATAGCACCCTTTGAAGGAAATTCTACCCTCAGATATACCACCATGACTTGGAGCAAGCCTTGCACTTTACTGACGCTAGTTGGGATGTTTCATTACTATTACAGAGGAACGACGACAGCTGTAGACCTTTTCACTCATTCTGGAGTTCCAACAGCATTTTCCTAGTACACCAGCTATGGGGCCAAGTGAAACATACGATTATTACCACAGTCATTTGGTCATCCTTGCTTTCTGACCACACATCTATAATATGGTATTCACTGTTTGGAATTGAGCTTCAGCTTTAACTAATCCTGAAATGTTTGGTTTAGAAGTCTACAGAAGCTTACTGAGCATTTATCTGATTTACTGATCTTGTGCAAGCATGATTTTATATATATATATATATGTGTATAAAGGTAGCAGAACTTTTCTTCAAGAGAGAAGTACAGTTTTTTTTTTTTTTTCTAAGTGAGCGAAAAATAAAATAACAACCATAAGAAGACAAGCCCATGAGGCAAAGGAGTCTGCTGTGAACATTGTAAGTTTGTTTGTTTTCCCAAAATAAGCAATTCTAATGTAATATATTTAAAAAAAAATTGTTAAAAAAATATTTCACAGAGAATGATGTATTAACAACATTTTTGGCTGAAAAGAGTAGAGGAGACCTGTGAAGTGAGAAACAATAGCTTGTGTAGAAACTCAACTTTAATAAGATCAGGTTTTGCCCTGCCATGTTTTGAAACTATCTGGAAGAGCCTGTTGCCTTCCACAAAGAACAAACACAGGTAAAATTACTAACGCAATGACTCTACTTAACAAACAGCTTAATACCTGCAGACTTTCTAACTGGGCGTGGAGGTGTAATTGGCTCTTTTGGATCTTTCTCCTTGGACAGAAGCCAAAGTAAACTCCCAAGCCAAGTCATCCTGATTTAAAAACCATTTTTCTGAGGTTCTTGGTTCCCATGAAGGTTTGCTATCTATTTAATAAGTGGAAATTCAGATATAGTTGAAATGCTCCATTTGGAGGCTTTGTCTGAAGAAAGTCCATAAAAGCAGAAGTACAAGCATGCTTTAGGACACATATCCCTATGTAGCACACACGGCTTTTTGTAGGTTAATAAACGAAATAGTCACAAATTGAAAATATCCGTTTACGTGCATTAGGACAGCAAGCACAGAAGTGCATTAAAAAGATTTTTGATATGAAGGCTGGATTGTACTTCCAATGTCTTTGAACATCAGGTGCTGTTTATAATTTTGACTGGAGAAAATCTCTGTGATGAATTCCAGCCACTTCATATTGTCAGAATAATATTGAGAATATTTTTTGGAGGCATAGCAATGCGATGTAATGGTGAAACTTTCTACTTACGACTGACAGACTTTGTATGTTTCTGTTTACCTTTTCATAAAACCTTTTCCCTCTTTATATTTAACCTGGCAATGCTGGAAAGGTTCCAACGCTCTCAGTGTGCAATTTGCATTGACTTTTTTTTTCTCCCAAATGCAGATTCATTTCCACTCATCAAAATATGTGATATGCTTTCATCTGTCATGTAAAAAAGGCAAAACTTTAAATTAATTTAAAAATACAAGGATCAAAATCAACTATTGGAAAAGCTTTTGTACAGCAACTAATTAGGCAAACTTTTTTTTTTTTTTTTATCATTCAGCTAGATCTGAACGGTCTGCAGAGCATTATAGCTTGTAGAGTCATAGCCTGGATGAAAGCTAGAGGCAGAAATTGGGAGAGAAGATTTATGAAAGTATTGCTTTTTAGAGAAAAAGGAGTAGAAGGAGGCATGGGCTGGGATTTCAGCCTCTTTGGTGTGACAGTCACCAGAGATGGTGGCTACAGATGCAGGAGACAAACAAACTGCCGCTGCAAGAGGGGTGCCTGGGAAGAGCTGCGCTTACAGAGAAGGCTCGGGGGGACCGTGCCTCATGTGGGCACCATCCAGTTTAGACAGCCTGTTACACTCAGGGCTCTTCTAAAAGTCCGAGTTTATTTCAGAGATAGTAGAAGGTCACAGGCCTCATTTCCACTTGGTTTAACTTTTACCCTTTGTTATATATATATTTCTAAGTCTTGCTGTAATTATTATTTTTTATGTTGCTGATTATTCAGAATGACAGGTAAGTAATGCTTGCCATTAGCTGAGGCAATACTACTCTGCCACCCCAGTTTTCTCTGTGATACACTCCAACACATTGTCCTCTTTTGTCAGTCTGTGAACACGTCTGGAGTGCGAAATGGCCGTGGTGAAAATGAAACCCCAGCCGTAATACTTACTATAGTGCAACCGCACCAGAGATGAGCTAATTCTGCCTTGAAGGAACTGGGACCACAGGCAATGCAATAGACCTCTAACATCTGCATTTGTGCCAGAGAGAACTGATTTTTTTTTTTTTGAGTGAAATTCTAAACAAACTGCATCAGGAACTCCCCAATAAAAATAACAGACTGTCAGCATTAGTGTAATTTCAGCTGTGCTAATTTTGCAAATGCTATAGCAGCATATAATATTCAGTAGCAACTATCCTGACTTTACTGAGGTTACATACACTTTTTTACAGAGTTAGCTAAAGTCTTCCTGGCTTATCTGTTAAACTGGGGAATGGTTGCTGTAGGAATTAAAAATAATGAGGGTGAATTGTAATACTAAAATTAAGCAGAAAAATGTCTTTTGAAGTGTTGCCCTGTGGGACTCGCTTAGACTAGTTCGGTCAGGTTTGGGAAGTGTTAGAAGACAGAGGAGGTGAAAATGCGGAGAATCTGGGTTCTGACATGAGGGAAAAGGCACGCTACCCGTCTGATCACTGACAGATGTAAAGCTGAGCAAGACAGAGGCAAACCCTCCAAAGGATTTCGATGTGGAAACCATGTGACAAGCAGGTAAGTTAAGTATTATTCATGCTATTTCAACATTTTTAGACACATTTTCTCCTTTTTCTAATTAAAAAGTAAGTGCTTTGTGGAGCTAGCCAGCTCCTGGATGCCCTGAGAGAGCAGGATGCAGGAGAGGTGGGGGGTGCCGGGTCCCTCTCCCAAGCATGGAGCTGGAGGCTTCTGCTCCAGGGGCCTCATAACAAGAGGCCTGTGCTGCAGCGGGGAGAGAGTCCTGTTGAACCAGAAAATGCACTGCGCACACTAGATAATGGCGAGGAAGAACTGAGGGCTAGTTTGCAACATTCAGGTGCAGCCATTATTAAGAAATGAAGCAAATTCTTTCCTCCATGAGGAAGCACCAGGGAACATGCCCACATACTGCTTTACCTCTCTGTGGCAATGCCACCTTGCATGGGGCGGTTTGCTCTGCTTTACTCAAGCGTGAAAGGCTGGACTCACCCTCTCTGAAGAGCTTGATTTTCCAAGGAGATGGGGATGGAGTTAAGCTTACGCTCCTTCGGGGGCAGAGTGAGATGCTTTTTGGCTGTCCCACGGACTTTGCAAGAGTGGCCTGTACTTCTCTGCTTTTTCTCTTTTCAGTCTACTTAAATCAAAGTTTTCTCACAAAATCATTAAGCTTAACGGAACTTTTTTCTCTTGATTTCAGTACAATCTCAAGTGTTTGCTACCAAAGGCAGTTTTTTTTAAAAAAAGATTGCTTATGTAGAAGTGGGTGATTCATGCCTCTGTACATATAGGGACAAAGGTGGGTGAAACCTCTTATTCCCCTCCTTTTTCTGTAACCAGCCAGCCTACACAGACATAGCTAGCAACTATGAATAATAAAGCAAAGTTGAATAAAACCACCTTCAGACAATTGGGGATTCCCTACAGAGTTCATTTTACATTCTGAAGAGGCATTGTAATTCCTTTTACTATGCATGTTTTATGTAGAGTGACCTTTATGAAACAAAGAATTAGGCCAAAAATGTTTAAAAAAATCACCATTTCTGGTATGCAATTCTTGTGATAATTCATGAAGAACAGTAGCATGAACTGCTAAAAGGCATCAAAAGGAAATGATGTTCTTTTTATGTTTTACAGCTCAGGGGAAATGCACTGAAAATACTCAGCGCAAACCTCTAACCTAATGCTAGCGCAGAACTTACTCTCAGTTATACATGTTCATAGGCCATACGTGGCACTACTATTAAATTAACACTTATAATTGCATGGTCATGTTCTGGATTTCTGCATGCATTGAAGGCTATATATAGATTTGCTTATGATACTGCCACCTTCAGGAATTAAGTTTTATGTAAATTTAAAATAACTGTCGTTGTGAGATGAAATAACACTAGAGGCAATCTAAGTTTATCTAATTTGCCAGGGTAAACCACTCAAGATCCACGCTAGATTCCTTGTTCATCTGATAGATCATCTCTGAATTTAGCCTTTATAGTCTAAGGCTAAGAAATTCTATGGCAATTTAAGGCTGGTTCAATTATCATGCCAAGGGACCAGATAAGGGTGTGCCATGTTAAGCAGACAGCAAAAAGCTCTATGAATGTGTAAAGGAAAGTAAGTCAACTCCCCTTTTAAATTACTCAGGCTTTGTTTATATATTCCCTCAGATGCATCAAAAGGGTTAGATGTTCAAATGTGCCTTAGAGGCACAGGATGTAGCAAAAAAAGATATGGAACTGAAATGAACAAATTTTTCCATCCCTTTGAACTATCAGAGATTTTTCAAATGAATCCTGCACTATGGTAGCTCCATAATTAATATACTTTGCTAGAATGTAAAATATCATGATTTCAGTCCTTGCTTTGAACAATTAAGAAGAAAGATATGTCCCAAAGTTTTTCATATCCCAAGAAAGTCACCTAATCAGTTGGCTACTTTATACTATGCATTACTCAGGTTCTTTTATTAGATCTGTTTAACATACGAATGAGTCTTACAAAAACTCTACCCACAATATAACAAGGGCCAATATTCATTTATACAACTTTTGGTGTCTGTGATGTAGATGTCTGCACCTGAGCTAATAACACAGGTAACCTAGGGCCACCTAGTCACCATCTGTATTCAGTGGAAGTAAATACTATCAGTGCCACACAGGGCAAAATTCATCTGACCAAATGAAGGCATCTCATTTAGGACAAGACATATCCATCAGCTACTGGCCAGATCTCTGCTGACTGTAAAAAAAGCCTAAGCTCAGATGTTTTTTTCTGTTTAGTACACACGCATTTAGTCAGCTGAGTCTCACGCAATTCCCCACATTAACTAAATCTCAGGGACTGGCTATGGCACTAACCTTGGGTGTTTGGGAACAAAGGTTAAATGTTTCCTTTACTAATTTTCTCACATCCTTCTAACCTATCAGACCAGGTCCACACTGTAAAAACAAATACTTACTGGTCAGCAAGCCTGGTTCTGTGACTGATCTGATTTTTGTAGGATTTAGCTTCAGTTTGGGTTTGTAACATCCTAGTGAAGACCCTGATCCACAGGCTGACAGGCTGGTCTACAACTTTTTAATGAGAAAATCTCTCCTGATGAATAATTTTCTGAAGTAATAAAAACCTTGGTGGTTATCAGTATTCGCATCCTTCATTATCTTTATATGAAGAGGACAGACATTCAAAACATGTTACTAAATGTTTGTCTTCTGACTTGAGGATGCTAATCACTTGTGTTAAGCCTGTGTTTAAATATTCTTCTGTTAAAGCACAGATAAAATGGTTCAAACACAGTTCTGAATGTGAGAAAGACTAATTCATTACTTATTTGTGCATTTTACTTATTGTCCATATCTGATGACTGTTGAACAAGACTTCCTTCAGTGCTATTAGGGTCTTTTTGTTTGACATAGAAAAGCATATAGAATATTTTCTTAAATTTTCGAACAGTCTCTCCAACCAAAAATGTCCCAATTCTTTTGCTGTCCTTTAAGCTATGTTTCTGCTGAAATAAAAACTTCTATGTACACTTTTTATTATGTAATTTTCCTACAAATTTGCTCAGAAATTGAAATCTTCCTGCTTAAAAATGAATGTATACCATAAGAAAAACATTTCAGCTTATGAAAGGTATTTTTTCTCATATCAGAAATATAATTATTTCTTCCTTTTACTTTTTTTTTTTAAAAATCTTATAATACAGTATTATGACATCAGTGTAGCATAACTTTAAAGTTATCATCATAAGGGAAAAAATGTAAATATCATGAATACTGTTATTACTCTTTGTTAGCCAGTCATCATCTTACACAGTCCTTATTCCAGATAATATAGTAAACAGAAAGTTAATTATCTGGTAGGCAGAAAAAAAAAAAACCAACAGGTTTGTAATATCCTTGTGTACCCTACAGATTTTATCTGCTTCTAACACACGATGATCTCAGTTTTATAATTATACATAGGTACATAAAATAAGACTTTGCTTTGAACTGCTTGAAATATAACATAAAAGAATTACACACTCCAGATGAAGTATTAGCTTGGCTTGCTGTAATATTGGAAGGTAGCATGCAGATAAATTAATTACGGGACAGAGGGCTTGTGTCTCACCCAGCGCTATACCACAAACCAAGAAAGCCCAATTTAACTTCTTACTCAAGCCAGAGGTGTTGGTTTTTTTTTTTTTTTCCCTGATGACTTCAATAGGAATTGGACTGGATCCAGAAAAAAAAAAAAGAGGATGCTATCAGGCATTAACCACTCTGCCCTGATAGGAACCTGAGACAGATATCTGTCTGAAGAGTTAGTTTCAAGAGCAAACAAAGAGCCTTGATGGTGTAGATACATGCATGCCACATCATCACCAAATACTTGCCCTTCTGAATCTGAAACCATAGGGTTGCAATATAAGTTTTCAAACATTGCCCTTTCCTTTATCATTTGACAGCAACTTCTGTTGTGGCAGTATTACATTTCAGGTGTAACAGAATTTTTCTTTCTTTTTGCTGTGCTAATTTAAGAAAAAGACTGTGAATGAAGCTGGAAATGGAATGTGTTCAGCTGGAAAACCTGTGGAATAATAACAATTTTTATTTTAGTATCTTTTAATAGTAAGAAGCATTTTATAGTTACAGGGCAATGTTTTTGTCTTCTCCAAAACCCAGAGATAATTATTTCTAAGTTACCGTATTTTATACAAGAATTCATGAGAAGTGTATGATAAAGACACAAATAACAAAAACAAAACCAAAAGTTATGTGCATTTTTTAAATGATTTTTATTTCTATTAAGAATGTGAAGGTTGTGCTAAAAAGCCTGGATGTGACTTAGTTCATTGTATATTGCTCTCTGGTTTCACAATTACATACAATACTAAAAATTTTACAATGGGAAGGGCTAATTTCTATGTCCAATAGAAAATTAAAGATCCCTGGAAGGTACTTTCCAAAATAGAAATGAACTAAGAGACCTGTTTGGAAATATTGTCCCATGAAAATATTTACACTCTGATCCAACTACTCTACTGGGTTTAGATAGATAAATAAGTATAGTAAAAAAAAACCAACCAACCAACTAAACAAACAAACAAACAAACAAACAAAAAACAAAAAAACACTTATGGAAACTATTAATTCCCTAATTTAAATGAAGATAAAGAATTTTTTTGTGCTTCTGCTTTCAATTCAATTTGTGTAAATCAGGAGGCTATCTACTCTGAGATACATTAGGACAAATTCATAAAATGAGTACATTCTGAATTATAAATAAAAGACAGAAAAAGCAGCATTTAAACTAGGCTGCTAGCTATAAGTACATTATTAATCAGTTTCTAATGAAACCAGTGACTACTCCAGATTTCGTGAAGAAACTGTGAAAGGCATTGGACCAACCATATTTGTCTTGTTCTAAGCAGTACAGTGGATTAACTAAACTATATCATTTAATCATCTCAACATTGCCACCATATGCAATAGCTAATGCATGAAGGGTTTGGTGAAATGCCATCTCCAGTCCATCATCTTCAGGATGTAAATATTTCTTCTCTTTCAGTTTTTTTGTTTTGTGAGAAGAGGAGCAATCACTTTCACTGTAAAACAAACAAATAAACAAACAAAGAACCATTAGAATGAAGAATAAAGAATTTTGTCAGAGGAGGTTTCATTTTGTACAGCAATTCAAGTTTAAAGTTTAGATAGTTGCAGTCCTAACTGAGATGTGTGATTTATTCAAATTGTGGAGTAATATTCATTCTTGTATCCACTAAACAAACAAGCAAAACCAAAACCAAACCAATCAACCAACCAACCATGTTTCTCATGTTTTTGCTTTCTGGTCACAATACATCTCTTGGAAAGCTTAAAAAAAGGATTCAAACTTGGTATAGTTCAGCAATTTGGCCTGGCTAAAACAATGCAAAATTTAAAAAATCGTATCACAGATAAGTAAAATTGTACTTTAAGTTTATGAATCTCAGAAACCATGTGGATGAGCTGTAGTTTAACAAGTATTTGATAACAGAAGAATGTGGGGCCTGGTTTTGATTCTTTAAAAAATGACTGATGAGTTAGAGAAGTAAACAATGAAGCTCTTTTTCAGTAGGGAGAAAACAATTTATTATGAATAGGTAATCTAAGACAGAAGTGAGAGAAAAAGTTGACACTGAAATCAGCCGGTCCAGATGTAGAGGCACTTCAGGTAAGTGTCTTTTTCATATGCATTTCAGACCAGTTTTCAGATTCATAAAGATATGGAGTGAGTGTATGTCTGCCAACTAATAAAATTATTCTTTTTTTCTAGACAGATGAATTTACTGTTAGGAGTTTAGAGGTTGAAGCCCAAAGCCCAGGAGTTCCTACCTCTTACTCTCTCCCTCAACATTAATTGCTTCTGTGATTGAAGAAGTGTGGTAAGATGGACCACTTCCCAGGATGTTTTTCCCTCTGAAAACCAAACTGACCATATAACTGTATTTAAAATGCTGTTGTGAGTGGTAAAGTAGCTGATGTTTCTATAATGCTTCAGGCTTCCCCAAGAACATACTTGCAAGTTAACTATGTCCTATGAGTAAAACAGTTTCACTATTTGGCAGTCATGAAGTCCTTCAGGGCCTTCACACAGAGCCAATTCAAGGCTCTTTGAAAATATATCACTAATTCAGGGTGGTGGAAGGAAAAGGACTAGCAGTAGGAAGGGCCATGGTGGTTTTGGCTGTTCCTGCGTGGAGGGGACCACAGGGTGGGCAGTGGTGCTCTCAGACAGCTGTGCCTCTCTGGGAGGGATAGGAGAAGTAGTTCAGGAGGGTAAAGGTAAGGAAGGAAAGCTAGGCAGGCACACCACCCATGTTGAGGTGCTGGGGAAAGTTCGTAAATGGAAAAGGTTCTGCCTCTGTTTTGTGACAGACCACCTTACCTTTGTATAGAGATCCTCCCACAGATCCTTTTACTTTTCTCAAAACCACATCCCTCCTCTTCTATGTCTACTTCCTTCTTCCTGAAGCAGCTTGGAATGAGTTATGGTGCCTCTTCTGGGTCTCCTCTCCTTTAGACAAAGCAATACCAGTTCTTTCAAACTGTCATCATATGCCAAGATTCTCAGGCCTTTGATCATCCTTGTAGCTCTCCTATGGCCATGTTTTAAATGACCACATGCAATGAAGCCTTATCAGAGATTAGGAGGGCAGAAAGTTGGGTTTTACGTCTTACAGACAGTGCTTCTGTTTATAAATCAGAGTTATCAGGATAATAATTTTGTTGTTCCTATTTCTATTTGTTGGTTTTTTTTCTGCAGTAGTTGAAATCCTTGGATACAATTCAGTCTGTGATCTTCAAAAACTTCAAGCCTAGTTTGCATATTTGTTGCCTGGTTAGGTCTCCGTCTCATATTTGTGAAGCTAAGTTTCTTTATCCAGAAGCAGTATATTTTTGACATAACTCATACAGGTGGAATTACTTTCTCCTTTAAAATTTAAAGGTTACATATATTGGTGAATAACATTAAAGCCAAACTTACTGTTGTTACACTGAACAGAATTTGTTCCCATCGAGACAAGTTTTCTAGTAATAAAATTGAGCGTGTATTTTGTGTTTGCATGTGTTGATGTTTGTTGAATGGAATACTTGAGTACGTGGAAATCATGTCAATAAATCACTACTAGCATTTATACATCACCATGCATGTTTCAGCTTGGTTTTCATAGCATACCACTAACACTGATTAGAGCATTCCTTGCTCTTTTTAGTACCTAATAGCCTTGTTTAGGAGCACAACACGTCTGCATATCTCTGAAAAAAAAAGAAGGAAAAGGAAGCCTAAACTGGTAAGAAAGCTTTTAGTCCCTATAGTTTTCTGAAGGTGAAATACATTTGCTGTTTAACATTCATTTATGGAGTATTATTTTCATTTGGCTTTTTGCAAAAAGGGAGATAAGTAAGGGTAAGCAGAACTGTTTGGAGGTAGCTTTGCTTTGCTAAATCATTTGTCCTGGATTTCATTTTACCGCACAAAGCACAAGTGAGTGTTTCAGTTCTGAGTTGGATTTTATATGATCTTTGAGGGAATAGTTATCAGGAAAGTGATACACACATCAGAAAAACATAAACAGTGACAAGGGCAAGTTGTCTTTCATCAGGTTTGATGTGGTTTTATATGTTGTAAATAGGGTAAATAGTGAAGAAATGTATCATCAAGTTCTAGAGAACTTCAGAGATTTTGCATAACCTTATGGCATACAGACTTTAAATAGAGAACAAGATACTACCCGTTGCTTAGCTTCGATTGAATAAGGCACTCCAAGAAATACCAGAAAAATAGTCTGACAAGTTACTCTCTACTTAATTGGTATGCAATCCAATGTGTTTTGTTATGCATATTAATATTTTTGAAGAATAGTGAGTGGGCTTGTTTCTCTATTCACTTCATTACTATCAATGCTATCAAGAGCTGTTTAAAAAAAAAAATCAATAGTATTACGCAGATGTAAAAAGGTGTAGTTGATGACTAAATGAGGCCCACTGCACTTACAGTTGTTCACAGGAGGTGCCCTTAAGAAGTTACTCTCTGCTTCATTACTCTCTACTACATCTTTCCTTTTACAGTAATTTATAAAGTGAGATTTAGCAATTATATATTTCATATTACAAGTCTGTATGACCGTAATTATTTTCTGCTCACTTTCCACAGGGAAAAATGACTACAGAAGCTAGAGTGTTTAATTTTGAAGGTCATTTTGACTGAGTAAGGACTGCAGCACTTGACTGCCAATCAAAATATTTTGAAGCATTGCAAATGGAGTTAAATTGTTCTGGAGACGTCTTCCTGTCTATTTTTTCAGAGCATTTCCTGTCTAAATGACTAATATGACATCTAACGTGATCATGCTTATAAAGTAAGTGTGAATGATAGTGCTCCTGCTTGGCTCAAAATTGTTTATTATGCATGAAGGTGACTAACTATACTAACTTAAAGACAAAAATAGCTAATATTTCTCATTTAAATTGTGTTACTGACTTCTTAGCTGTAGTTAACTCTTTCCTAAGAGTAACTTCTTAGATAGAAATAAAACATCTTCTTACCTATAATTAAATGAAATATTAAATTTATGATACGATATTTTGACAGTTTATTATCTCCTAAGATCAATCATACCTTGAGAGTCTTCTTTGTCAATCATGTTTGTGCCATCAGCCATTTTTGGCTTCAGCCTGTAGAGAATGTGCTGTAACACTTGGAGTAAAATCTTTTGTTGAATAGCATGATTGGAGCTGAAGGAGCACCTTGAGCCTCAGAACTGCCATGAGGCTGAGATGAGAAACATCTGCAAAGGCTGACAAAAAATAAACAAATGATAGATAAGGACTGAGATAGTGTTGGGTGGTAACTAGATAAACAGTAAAATCAATTTTTTACAAACATGTTTATCTTTTCAATACCTGGCAGGAGGCAAATGTTAAGCAGAAAGAAGCTGACAGGTTTCCTGAAGCAAATGCAATCTTGTATAATGACAATAACAAAAAGACTTGAAATTGTATTATAGATCAAGGAATCAAAGATCTACTCCAAATAATCAAATATTAGTACTAACTATACCATAAAACAGTGTATAAAGCAATGAAAAGGCTACACAAAGGACTGCAATTGTGAACTTGTTTTTACATTCATTACCTATTTAGCAAGTGAGTGGGAAAAATATATTTTTTGTCAGGTGTTTTTGTTATTGACAATAAATTGAAGCCACATTTCATTTGCTTTGGAAGAAGAAAAGCCCAGAGAATTTGATGGGCTTTTGCAGTAGGAAAAAGTCACAATATTATCAATTTTGCATTTGTAGAAACACTGAAATTTCATTTGCTGGCTGAAGGGATATGATCATCTTATCTACATTACTCATTCCATCAGCAGTAACTACATGCTTTAATTATTATTTCTATGAGTTTCCATTTTTGCCGAAGCTGGCATCATGCTGATGAGGGAAGCAACCCGAGAGAGTGTTTTGCTGAGCACTGTTTTTCCCTAGCTGTCACCCCAGACATCCAACCCACTGCATGTCTGATGCAGAGCAGCTGTCAGGACTGAGCAACGCCTCGGGACTCAGTGCAGCCGTAATGCGCCCTGAGCCCTGCCCTGGTGCCCCAGTGGGCTGGGACAAGCCTGGTGCTGCTGGGAGCCGGCCGTGGGTCCATGTACCTTGCTGGCGAAAGCGTGGAGGTTGAGTTTACCCTGAGGAATGGGGTGGGTGGGGTGCTCCTATATATTCTGCTTACATTATCAGACCTAAATGACCCAATAAAATGGAATCACTGTTTGTTCATCTGATTACATAGAAATACTTCTGGAAGAAAAGATTCCTGTTCAGTACCAAAATGACTTAGAAATACTGCTGGAAAAAATTATTCACGCTCAGTAGTAAATGCAGATTTATTTATTTTTTTTCCAATGGGCATTTGATTCCCAGTGCAGGAATTCTGACACTTACAATAATAATAGACATTTTTATATTGATACACGTATATATTGCATATGTGTTGCATTTGTGTTGTACATAGGCATATGAAATCCATGTATAAAATACATGTTTTCAAACAAACCAAATGAAAAATATTTCTTATTTCAAGTAACCTAGGTGAACAGCATGCTGTATTTACCGTCTGAAGGTTATAACCACATAAGGAGAAAAACATGGCATGATCCTAAAATATGTCACCCCTGGCATGCCTGATCTTTTTTCAACAGCACAGGGCTGAAACCTGAGCCTCCTGTGAATGCTGAGAAGCCTGCATCTGCAGCCTCCAGCACGGCCTGGGGATCATCTCTGTGTGCTTTCATGAAGCAACCGCAGCACAGAGCGAGGCAGAGGACGTAAAGCGGGGCTGTGAAGCGGGGCCTAGTTGACCACAGCACGCTGTGTACGACCACGCCTCTGCAGGGAATCCTACGGACAGGCAAACCGGCTGGGACAAAGCAGCAGTTTCACTTGTTTAACTAGTTCCTAGAATGAAACTAGAATGAAAAGTAAAGTTTAAACTGGGACCTGCAAGCCTAATCTTCTCTCCCTGTATTTTCTCAGTCCTGTTGCGCTTTCTAGTTTTAGCCAGTTCTAGGAGTGCAATACCTCACGCTAAAAGGAATGTGGAGACATTTTAGACAGCCGGCACTGGGGCGGCCGGCCCCACCTCGCTGCTCGTGGTTGCCTCCCCACAGGCAGCTCACCGCCGTGAGCGTGAACCAGCTCCTCAAGCGCGGCAGTCCACAACCCGCCATGCTAACTTACACCAAAACTAACGTCGGTTTAAGTCAATGCACTCGACCGGGAATTACGATGGCCAAATGCTGTCCTGATCTTGCTGACTCTGTGAGAAATCTGAGGGGGAAGAAACCCGTGTGTGTTCTGCTGTCTTGTTCCTCTGCTCTGACTGTGGAGGTTTCTCATCTTTCTACACTAGTTTTTTTTTTTTTGCTGACAGGCACCATCATTCCCCAGCCTGTACCTATGTGTGAACTGTGTTTCATTCAGGGTTCTCACTGGAGCACGTGCCATACTAACGCGTAGCTGTACAGGGTGGAGGTTTAGTAGAATGGGGTAAATGAGGAAGAAAGAAAAATAACTGTGATTTTTGAGCATGCAAGTGAGACTTTAATGGTAGAGTTGCAGGTTTTAAAAAGGGTTCTTGACATACAAAGCAGCACACCGTACCCACAGGATGAATGAGACTTCAAAAAAAAAAAAAAAAGGAGTTATGTGTTGTGATTGGGAACAAGACTAATGAAGAGACAGGGCAGCACCCTAGTTCTGAGCTATATGTTGGACAGATCAGGCAGTCTTCCACTTCTGTTGCCACCAGCCCTGTTAGCAGATTTTTCAGAGTCCTTGAATACATGAATACCAACCTAAAATGCTAACTGAGTTGGATTATAGCCCTTCGACAGCTTACCGAAAGCATTTTGTGTGGGTCTTAAAAAGAAACCACACACTGAACACGTTACTTGGTGTCTCAGCGTGAGAGACAGCATGTAGTCAAACAAAACCACATTCCCCTACATTCCAAGTCTCTTAAAAAAATTATTGCCTGTTAAGTGTTTGTTTTCTCAGCCTGAAGTTGAAGCCACAGCACTGTAAACACTGCTGTTAACAAACGCTATTTGAGGTTTTGACTGAAACCTCACTCAGATGGGAGATTCTTCGGATATTCTCGGAGAATCGGCTGTGAGTCCGAGCCCCAAAAACAAGCGCAGGTGATGGCAGTGTGCAAGCATAGTGCTGCTGGAGCTGTGAAGCCACATGGGTTCCTCCTGTTCGCTGTTTCTGCAGGGTGAGCTGGGGGGTTCCGACTACCTGGGGCACCCCGACGTGGCCCTGCTGCGCCCTGGGCAGGACCCACACCTGGAACGCCGCGTGCTGGAGCCATCACTGCTGAGCAGAGGAGAAGGATTCACCACATTCTGCAGCTTGAAAATAAGGAGGGTCTTCTATGCACGGCCTCCTGGCATCCATGGGATCAGAGGGTCAGTTTTTGTCCTTAGAAATGTGGAGGTTTTTTGAGATACACATGGACAAAACTGTTGATTTTACTTAAAAACGATCAAATAAAGGTGAAATTTAATGTGTTAAATTTTTTTGATTCCTTTTAGACATTTAGCCCAGGCCTAATATGGAAATCCCCAGAGCTAAAGTTAGAGAATAAACCACACTGTGTACCTAATACAGCCTCATAGAAGCTTAAGTTAAGAGAAATACATGAATATATGTGATTTATATCTGGAGATAGGAGTATATGCCACTTCATGTCCGTAAGGAAAAATATTTTGGTGTTTTTATCAGATGCATTATAATATGGACATTACAAAATGCTGTTTTACCTGCCTATATAACATTTATTTTGCTAAAAATCCTGAGTAATATAGAAGGGAAGTGGTATTTATTATTCTAATTTATTGTAGCTCGTAAATATTTTATTTTTAAAGTAGTTTAATTTCAAAAGAATGCCAGAATGTGTAAAACATGCTGCTCTTTGAATATGCTGATATTGAAAGCAAAATGAAATTAAAGTTTCCTCAAATACATCTTTGGGTGTGCAAGGTAGCCTGACTGCTTCAACAATCTAAAAGAGATGAAGGAATTACAGCTCCCATGTACATGCCTGATGATTTATCCACTATTCAGATGGTTACTTCTCAGTGGTGTCCACAGCATCCATTCAGTAAACCTGAGTATTCATGTGAGGAGTGTGACTGAAGCAGGTTCAACAGCCCAGCCATACAGGTATATATTGATTTGACTGAAAAACTACAGATAGCAAAAAGTTAGTATTCACAACAATGAGTTTCCACAGAAACAGGCTTATTTGATTAGCTGCATGCACAACGGTCTGGTGAACTTCTGAGTTCGGTGGGTAAGGAGACCAAGTTTCTAATAATTTTGTATGAGAATAACTTTTATAATTGTCCTAGAGCTTTAATATATAGTTAACATGCAATTTTTTTTTTTTTTTTCTTTAATAGCAGAAGTAATTACACCCACACAGGAGGGAAGAAGCAAACTATTTTATGCTTGACAATTTTCATAACAACATTGGCGTTTCCAAAGTGTATTTACAGAACTTAATGATAGAAGAGATCTACTGCAGCATTAAGTGTGTGAGTAGAAGCTGGGTTTGAATTTCTCTAAATTGCACAGCCACAAATTCATTCAATTGAGATATTACATTGGTGTAAACAAGAGAAGAATCAGGCTAATAATCTTCAAAATGGCAAACACATAACCAATTAATTCTATATTATTGTAATTCTTATTGCATGTATAAGATAGATAGAGAAGTTCAGGGATTTGCCCAAGGCCACAGATAGAGCTGGAAGTGCATCAAGGATTAAAACAGAGGAGAAACTGATTACCATTCAGCTCACACTTCTTGTAAACTGTCCAGTAAAGAACGTATGCAGCTTGATCAGATACATGAGACTATCTGACCCTTTATCTTATTTAATAAAACCTGTTTGAAAACAAGGTATGGTGTTTAAAAAATAGACATATACGTTATAAATGATTAATTTATTTTGTTTTGCAGTCTTTGATAAGTGTAGCTGCTAAATAGGTCAGGTGCAGTCCTGCCTTGTCAGCACACTGATTATTGTACATATTGTTCTTAAAACTGATGCTATCAAGAAACAATGTGTCATTGAGTTTCATCTTTTACATGAAAGAAAGAAAAAATAACAAATCATAAAAGTGATTAAACCACACCGGAATGAACAGTGAAGAAACATTACATTGAATGGAGAGCCTTAGCATCCACTGTTACCATATACATATATATATATGAGAGAGATATATGTACACACACACACACACACACACACACACATGTTTTTGCAGTGTGTATGCAAGAGTAAAGATTTTATCACCTGCAACATCAGGATAATGCATAAACTCTATAATGCGGTTCTAGCTGCATAAAGACAGATCAAAGATTCATCCCAGGCGTGGCTCCTGAGTTTCATTGCTCAGGGCTAATTATTCACAAAAAGTCCCCACCTTAGAAAGTTGTCCAACAGGTTTATCTTTTGACTTGTAGACATTTTAGAGAAGACAGTACCTAAGATCAGCTATTTTGTATGACACATTACAGCACCCAAAACAATTTCATTGGTTTTATGAGATATTTGACCAACTGTAGTTACACGTGAATGTAGTTTTCTCTCCCAGAAGCAAACAGGAGTTTCCGAGACCTTGAGCTCACATTGAGCTCTATTTAAAGCTATTTTCAGTGAACAGGCAAAAAGCACAATACTGTAAACACCGCTGAAACTTTTAACTTTATTAAGAGCAATCCTACTAAAAACATTTATTCTCAACATGACCACAATATATGAAACATTACACTACATACAACAAAATAAGATAATTAATTTAGGAATGCACCAACTATCATCATAGCTTAAAAGTGTTTTAGAGAGTTTTTCTAAAGAGAGCATATACCTTTATTTGTTTATGAGTCATCAGCTGTGATCAAAACTGCTCCAGTCTGTCTCAAAAAAAAAAAAAAAAAGGGCAAAAAATTTATCGCAATCATCTATCTGTGTCATAACTTCAAGAAGGATTAGCAAACTACAACAATAGCACTTTTACAGAGACAAAAACTCTGTCACGGGCAGCAACTTAAAGCTAAAGTAGCAGAGACAATCTTGTTTCTTGTTACAGTGCTCTGAATCTGTTCAATGTTTTCTTCTGGAGTTTTTTTTTTAATTGTACAACTGGACCATTCAGGAGCTTCACCCAATTGTTTGAGCAAGAACTCTGTAGAAAACAATAACCTTATTTCTCAGTAGTAGCAGCCCGTTTACTAAAATGGTTTCCAATAATATATTTAAATAGTTTTTTTTTTTTTTTTTTTTTTTTTTTTTTTTTTTCCTCTAGCAGTAGAGATTGTGGGGATACTGGTTCTGCTTGCCTCTGCTGTCATTTGAAATACTGATATTTTTCTCTTCTCTGCTCTGGTGTTTCTATATCTACCTGTTAGAAATGACTTCACAGTACTGGAAAGTACCAGCATCTGTCACATACAGAGCTTTCAAGAGGTAAGAGAACTGACCAGTCAATTTGAATGAATATTTGAATTTAACAATAAAATATGAGATTCTTATTGAAATTTCTCCTGGAAGACAGTACAATTTCCATCCAACTCAGGAATGAGTAATGATTTCACACAAGAGGACATCTGAAGAACTTTTTGTCCTCAAATAATATTACAAAGATCATTAAATCAATAAAATACACATTTAAGGAAGGTGCCATTGTGACTGTTTCATGATGCAGATGCTTTATTAGAGGAAAAAGAAGTGCATACGAGTGATTATGCGAGCTCTTAGTAGGATCAGGAGGGCTGGGCTTTTAATGCTGTTTAGTTCACTAAACTACACCTGCCATAAAATATTGCGTCTAGTTATTAAGGGCTATCCCTGCCCAGAGACAGGTTGACTGGGTCACTGGACAGGATGCTCTGGTATGGCCACAGGCCACCAAAGACTGGCTTCCTCCTTAGGGTAGGCAGGCAAGTATCCTCTTTCCCTCAGTAAAAACAATATTTTAGCCGCTTAACTTTATTAGGTGGTTATGACACCCATGAATAAGAAAACAGAAACTGTTTCTGTGTTTTGTGGCTTCACAGGATTCTTCAGTCTTTTGGGAAGACACAATCTGTGCTGGAATGCCAATGCATTTAATACTTTTGATACCAATGAGAAAGCTTTGTATGACTCTTTTTAACAGAGTAAAAAGAAAGTTGAAATAAAAGAAGTAACACTTTTTAGGTAATTCTGATTCCAGATGTGATTTTCCCCTTTGTTCAGTTTGTGCATGATCTTGGCCATCTGTGTCAGATTGGCAATCTGTACCGGATTAGATCACAAAGAACTCTTCCTACCTTTACAGTGAGTGATGAATTCATTTCCTCCTAAGTTCCCAAAGATGGAGATCTATGCAGTGAGTAATTGGAAAAATATCACATTACTATCTTTTGGATGGCACTTTCCATAATTTTTCAGAAGACTAATGCATCTTTATGTTATTTTTTCAGTTCAGCAATATGATGTAAAAGAATTCAAACAATAATAGCCTAAGTAACTTAATCTTCCTGCAGTTTTTACATACGTGTTTATGTACATGCTTTCTTCACTATGCTACAGCTGTACTTTTGGCAAGAGTACAGTTTTCTTGAAATCCTATGGAAAACAATAATTTCAAAAAGATTCTTTATCATTTTGTCAAAACAACTTTTTAAAGTGACAGCAGCTTAGAGAAGAAAGAAGGAGTTACCTGGAATCTTAGGAACAGATGCATGAGAGTGGTTTGAGACATCAGACCGGGGGTTCATCTAACCAAACACAGTCTTGGCATAGATAGAGAAATAATGTTATCTGAAATAAATAAGAACTTCAAATGCTTCAAATACTTGATTGTTGTATCATTTACTTGATTTAAAGTATTTGGGTCTTGTGTGTGATGTAGGACTTGTGAGTGATGTGATGCTTAAGAGGGTTTTAATCGGAGGGATCAGCAGGTCTCCTAGCAACTGGGCTGTTAATATAGATTTTGATGACCACCTGCAATCTCCATTAGCTAAAATGCAAAGTGTTGTGAAGACTTCGTGGGTGGTGGTCTGAAATTTAATCACAGACTATTAGTTATTCTATATTAATTATTATCCCTTTTCTGTTCAGTAAAAACAAGTCAGTTAAAAAATGTATAGAAGTAGTCTCTGTCACTTGATGTCATACCATTAGTGATACCTTTTTTGCAGTTATCTAATAGCAAAAGGCTGGACTAATTTGTAGCACATGCTAAGTAAGGAAGTTAGATATAAGTTTCCTGACCTTGGGCTCTAATACATGCAGACTATCTTAAACTGCATGGCTGGTAACTCCATTCAGATGGGTGTGGATTAAGTAAATACTAAATAAATAGTGTTTATAATAGCATATACATTATTTAGTGTAAATAACTCTAAATAAACAGCATATAAAACAGCATAACAAGATGACACAATTTGCTACCGTTGTTGTGCGCAGCACATAAATCACTTCTTCCTCTGGGAAAAGAGAAAGCAGGGAGAGGAAGAGGCTGCAGAGAACTCAGGGACACAGTGCCTCCTGAGGATACCCTAAGGTGAGCTAGAGCTCACTGCCATGCCTGGCTCAGAGATGTGACCTGAAACATCTGTCAAACTGGTATGGAAACAGCAGCAAGGAGCCAATCTCATGTGTAAACATTGGAACGTGTGTAGTTCACCTGTGCGTACATGGAATTAGACAGAAGATCAGAATGTGAGAAATTTTGTAGACTAAATTCTTCAACTGTGGCTGGAGATTTCCAGTTTTCTCTTAAAGTTGTGTGTTTTGGAGGGGAGAGGATGAAAGCACTGCAGAAAGAGAAACTGTGGGCTATATGAATACACAGTCAGTGTTTTCAGGAACTTTGCAAGTATTTAAGACATTAGAGCTGGTAAATAACCAGAAAGTTAATATTTTCATGAGCTTCTGCAGATGACACACCTTATTTTAACTGATTATTATGCAAACCGTGAACTATGAAGATAATTGCTTCCCTGGCCAAATGACAAAGGAATTCTTATTTCCAGTATATGCCCTGCTGAATGCCGTAGGCGTTGTACATGCTAAGGCTAATGCTTTGCTGTATAATAGACACCTACTGATTAGTAGTTCTCAAGCTTAATTTGGTTATGGTATGATAAATTAGGGAGTGTCTTTCTAAGTAAAACTGACATAATGCTTTTTTTTCCACTGGAACTAGAATAAATCCATGCTTCTAATACAGCACCTTCAGAAAAGTTAATTACGTTAAAATTAAAACATCTTTTGCATTCAATATATTTGACAATTTTTTTAAAGGATCCTATTCTTCTCATGTTTGAGCATTGTGCCTGTCTAATTGTTTTCCAAAGTCACATTAAGCAGCATTAGTACCAGGCTCATGTGTAGCTCCTTTGTCTATACTTTTCCTCAGGGGAAATTATGTTTTTTTCTTTACATTCTACCAATGCTTTTATTTGTCAGAAGCCAAAGAAGAGCGCCTTTAATGATTTGGCTTCTGAGTGGGATACACACTTTTCTCTAGTTTGAACCCTAGTGAAGGGGAGGAAACTATTCAATGCATTTACCTTGGGGAGGTTTCCAAGAAGACTGATGGTGGAGTGCCACTGTAAAGGGAATAGACAGTGATTGCATTGGTGGCGTCTCACTGGTAACTGAGGGTGAGAGAGCATAATATCTCCTGCTGGAACGAGAATGGGCTCTTTGTTTTGGGAAATGTTCATAACAGAGAGAGGAACGTGTTTTTACATCTCCTGGGTCTTGGACCTAGATGTGACTGCCCAGCAATCAGCTGAGGTGTGAAAGCACATGCATCTGGCTGTGCAGTTTTTCTGGATATATATACATTTCTTACGCTTGTAAAAGATTGATGAGTTTTTGAATGCTTATCAAAGGTATACCTGTTTGACCCAAATCAAAAGTATACCTGTTTGACCCAAATCAAACTTGCCCTTGAAAACACGAGTTACACAGTTTGAAAGCCTTTGACATTGAGGCTGTGAGAAAAGACAAGAGTTTGGGAACGGGGTCCAGCTTAATCTGGTGGGGTTTGGCATTCCCATATCCATAAATCTATAGCAGGCAGGAGCCTGGACCCAGCAGGCAACCACAGTAAGGCCCTGAGGACTGCTCAGCTGAGCAGATGCTGAGGAGCCTGCTGGACACCACAGGACTGTGCACAGCAACTTGGTACAAAAAGTTTTGAGATTACCTGTATCCATCAGTTACCCCTGGACAGGGCTAAATAATCTGATGTGTTGTAATCTGTCTAGAGGACACTGGAGTACCTTAACTTATATGTGCATGTGGCATTGTTTACTCTCTGGCAGCTCTATTGCAATGGATCAGCCCCTGAAGGACAGGATGACTCCATGGCTAGAGTCATGATCCTCTGCCTGGTTTCTGCATCACCTCAGGAAAGAACTACCCCAGTTTTCCCCTGCTGTCACACTCGTTGCCTTGCTATCGCAACCTTTCCCATCTTCTGCTGTCCCAGTGGTACATCAGGTGGAGTCTGCAGACCCTCCTGTGAAAGGCATAAGTAGCAGAAAGTACTATTTATTTCCTTTCCTTGTGCTAGTGTGGTGGAGGTACCCTAAATAAGTTCTGAATAACTCTCCTAAAGCATAAGGACAAAGAGCCAAATTACTACCAAAAATATGCAAAATGCATGCCAGAGCAAATGTATGAACCATGCAAAAAATATTTGTGCAGGCAAATAAGGGGCTTTATAGGCATCAAAGCAGTAGGAGGGAGAAACTTTACACCATCCTCTGTCACGTTTGCACAGTGGAGTGCATGTGGGAGTCGTCAGCAAAGATCAAAGGTCATATTTCAACAGAGGAAAAGAATAATGTATTCACACACACATTTATTATTCCCACTTAACTAGAAGATAAACATAACAGTTATTTATATATTTTTATGGATTCTGTCTTTATATTTGTGGGTCACAGTGAAAATCCATAGACGTTAAATGACAGACTCCACCTCAAATTTAATACCCCATGAGAATACTAAGGCTCATATTATGGGGAGAAGGTGACTATTAAGTGTTCCTACTACTGCTGGCCTAATATTATAAGAATATTGAAATCAAATGGAGTCAGTATTAAATCAGTCATATTCCTGTAACAGAGGCTGTAAATCATACCTTAACTAGCACATACTTCTATAGGTATTTCAGCTTGGCTTCTCTGGAAGACGAGCATTGTCTTGGGGAAGATATCAAAGAGTTATTTGAATTTCATTAATAACCATTTTAGTTATTAATAAACAAGTTATTAAAAATGTAAATGAAAAAGAAAAGGGTAAGAGACAAATGCCAAAATAATAAATACATTAAAAGCAGAACCTTTTTCTAGTCACAGAAATACAGAATGATTGAACTGGGAAGGGAGACAGGAGACTGTCTAGTTCAACAAGTCTCAAGCAGGATCACCTACAGCAGGTTGCCCAGGACCTTGTATTATGCTAGTTATTTTACTTTATAAAGAAAACATGAATTCATCCTGCTATTGGATCTATTATCTATTTGACTCAACTTTCTATAAGATTGGAAGTTATAGGTGGGTGCTAGGAAAGATGCATCATCTACCCTCTCCAAGTACACAGCAAATACCATCTGTCATTCTTTCTGGATAAATATTTTAAATATGAAAGTACCTGTACAAATGCTTAGAAAACTATTCAGATTTACACATTAGGCAGTAAAACACACAGGTTCTATGGTGACTTTCTAAAATTGCCATGTGTCTGAAGGCCATAGGACACATATAATGAAGCCTGAGTAGCTGAGAGGCAGAAGAATTCACGATGTGACTGTACGTCCCAGTTGTCCACTGTCCCATTTTGGGCACAGCTGGTGTGGGTGTGCACCTGAGCTGCAAGGTCACCTAGAAGTCCCTGCTGACTTGTTTCCACCCCAATCATCATGCTCATTTAAGCCCATTTCTTCCTCCTTCACTTTGGGGCCCAAATTTAATAGAGATCATTAAAGAATTGCAACAATTCAAATATTTATTACTGGTTGAAGAAGGAATGGATAGATCAGGAAGGGCTGCAAGGAAGAGGAAAGGCAAGGAAAATTTATTGTTTCAAAGCTTATTTAAAAAAAAAAAGAAACAAAGACAAACAAACAACAACAAAAACACCAAAAAACCTTGCACCTTGAAACCAAAGCTTTACTAGTTGTAGAGTCCTGAGTTGGATAATCCGAGTTGGCTAAATTTACCATCCTTGACAAACATAGAAAGGAAACAGAAATCAAAATAAGGTCACATTTGACATTCAGACAAACTTGTCAAAAAGTGTCTACTACCTTTTTTATCATTACTGCTTTATTCATGTTACAAATAATTGCACAGTTCTTCTTCCAAAAGACCAAGTTCTTGCTTCTTAGCATTCTTCCTATGTGGTGAAAATATGACACCTGAAGTGCCCATCATCTGCCATCAGAAATAATTACTGATTCTATTTGTTTAAAATATTCTGTACCTAGGCTACAGAATAATGAATCAATCTGACAGAAGTGATAACTGCTTTGTTTTATGTATCAGAATGTTCCACTAAGTCTGTTTAGCACAAGGACAGTGCATTGTTTAAAATTTAAAATGAACAAACAAAAATAAAAACCAACCAAACAAAAACTACTTAAGAACACATCTGTATGATACCATGCACCATGTGCATTGATAGCTGAGCTAGTACGTGTGTTCATGGGCATGTAATACCACCACAAAGAAGCACTAGGTAAGGTTTTGAAACAGCACAGCTTCTTTTCGGCTAGTTAATCTGAATGCCATGTGCTACTGCTGCAGTAAACACTGCTAGCTCAGTACTAGTCCAGGGATTTCTGCTCTACTGCACAGACTTCCCTTAAATATTATGCATATGCTACATTATTTAAGTACTTATACAAGTTTCCTGGTTGTATATACAATTGCATCTCAAGCAGATTCATATTGAACAATATGTGAAAATAGACTTTGTGTAAAGCATCTGGAATATGTGCAAAATGAAGAAGTTAATTCTAGATCTGTTTCTTGGTCTAGCCAAGGTTGTTTGCCTGCTCCGAGTTTTAGGAGTGGGATCATAACCCCAATTAATTGTTTGTACCCCTTCCTTCCTCCTTCAATAGAGGTGGGCTGGAAGGTGGAAGGAATGAGAAAAATTTCCTGTTACCCTCCTTGGTTTGAGTGTGGGCAGGCTTAGCATGCTTTCTTGTGCCTTGAAGTGGGACCCTGTATGTCAAACATTTCTTTACCGTTTGGTGCCCTTGCCAGAGGTGACTCCAAAGCCCAGCAGGGACTCAAGCACTGGTAGCCTTTTTTCCTGGCCCCACACAGCTTGGAATATACACATGAGAGAGCTGAAGGATCCTCCCCAGGTGGATAATGCAGGTTTCCTACAAGCACCTTGACGCATTGCTGGACAAGGCAGGTCCAAGGGGGAGCTGCCCCAGCAGCTCCTTTGCTTTTTCCTTTTACGAAGGTTTTTGGGCACACAGCAACTGCCACAGCAGCACCACCTTGCTCTTTGATAGAGCAGCCCTGGCATGTGGATTGTAGTCAAACCACAAAAGCTACCTGCCTGGCAGTCCCTGAGACAGAAACCCAAAGAACAGGGATGGAGTTTCATGGAGGGTAGCACCGCAGGCTGTGGGTGGAGAAGTAATCAAGGAAGGGCATGCTGACTATAACTGTACCACTATTTCCTTGATGCTGGCTTTTTAAACGCTTTCCTTGGTGACCCAATTAATGCTCCACCTCACTGTCAAACTCTCAGCAGGGCTTCTCTCTGTAGCACTCTCCGAAAAATAAATTGTAATGATGACTGCCTTATACATCACAGCGAAGTTATTTGGCTTGAGTTAATCTTGAACCAATATCTTAATAAGGCAAATCAGCAAAGCATTGAAGGCTGGACTAGAACCCAGCTGACCTGAATGTTTTTCTGGGCTCTTCCAGCAGAATCTGCATCCTAGGACAAGTCACAGCTCTGTGCTTTGGTTTCCCACCTTGTAGAACTGCCTACAGATGTTTCTATCCTGTGAGATGCTTCAAGGAAGTTTCAGGAGAATGATGCTGTATATGACCAGAGACACAAAACAGCGATTAACCTCTTATTGAGATTAGTGGCTGCCCATCAATCAGTATCAGAGTTATCAGTGTGGCCATGTGAAGAAGATGCAGTAATGTCTGTCTTTAGGATTGCTTTCACTCTCCTTTCATGAGCAATCCATTAACCTGGCATTTTTAGCAGTTATTTCTTTGTTCAAAACAGTTGCCCTCTTTATTTTTTTTTTATGCTTGGGTATAAAAGTGAAACAAACAAACAAAACTGATTTATTGATAATTCATTTGGGGTCTGGGAACACACAAGTGAGAAAACATGCAGAATTTCTTGATGTTTATCACTGGTTGGCCTTCTGCTTCCTCTTCAATAGAATGAGCTGTGGTGTATGTGTATCTCACTGTGTCTGCACACTGCTTCATTTGCTTATACTGTTCTACCCCTATCTGCTCCTCCTATGTATACATTTATTACATAAATATCTATGAGTTAGCGACTTTTCTGTGATCTACCCAGCAGCTTTAATAGTAAGCTATTCAAGTTCAAAAGTATCTTAATGAGACCAGAAACAACAACAAAATTCTCCCCAAACAAGAAAACAAACATTTAGTGACTGCTTGACCTTGATGTGGTGGAACGGCTTGTATGTTCCCATGGTCCTACAGGTTCTCCAGCAGTGGTGACGGTCCCAGCATGACACTGTGATCACTCAAGCTGGACAGACGGGGTCCAGAGCAAGGTATGTGGCACTTTTCTTTCAGTTTGTGTATAAAAACACCAGGAAACTCAAATAAACCGTGGAAAGAACACAAAGAACAAGGTTGTCTCATAAGGATGTATGACCTTGAACATGCAAAAGCCCTAACTGTTTTGTGTGTTTATGTGCCTTCAAATGGGAGCTAGAACACCGTCCCATATGCTTCAAAGCTTTCTGAGAGATATAGTGGCTGGGAAAAGTTAGCAAAATTACTCTGTTAAGCAACTGTGGAGAGACTGCAAAGCATCACATGAGAAGAGATATTTTAGAGAGTATGAAGCTGTATTATCAGTAATTATTAATTATAAAGACACCAGAAGTGTCTTATTAAAAGTATTCTGTCCTCAGAGAAACAGATGAAATAAACATTGTGCCAATGAACATACAATAAACTTCCAAAATGATCTTGCAATGAAAGTAGCAGCTGTGAATGGAACAGAAAAATTGTAAAAATCTGCTATGTGGAATGAAAATTGTCATGGTATAACTGATGGCAAAGGAGTGAGATTAATTGCGATTGCTCCATTTAAAGGTAATGGGACAGATACGTTGTTTTCTCATAAATACATTCACAGGCATATGTGGTTTTGCCTATCAAGAAGACTGGCCCGAGGGGAGCTAATTGCAAATTGGACTATTATCTGCAAGTCAGTAATACAATTTCTTTAACATTCTTACCTCAACCTTTCATTTGAATTTATTTTAATAGTTTATTTTATTTTTCTTTATTTTTCTATTTGAAGGTATTTATTTTAACAACTTCAGTGAGATCTCACTTTGGATTTTTTTAAAAGCATTGCTTTAATTCATCCTACTGTAAAGGAGACTGCTACCTTTCCATGTAAGAAACAAATACAAGCTCATTGCCTATCAAAAGAATATTTATTAAACTTATTTCTTGATATAAATATAAAAATTCTGTTTGCTTTTTCCTTTGCAATGTGATTTTTTGAAGGGCATCATCATCATGTTTTCCTGAACTTTGCACAATCAGTAGTTTTCTGGGAATCAGGTTTCATTCACAACTGAAGAATTGTTAAAAAACAAAATAAAAAAAAGATTTTTTAAAATATGTATCCTTCTAAATAATTATACGTGTACATACATTCAGAAATACTTATTGTCCATTGAAGAGGTGGCAGAAAAATACAAGTATTCTTTTATTCAAAACAAAATTGCTCAGTAATACCAAAATAACTTTTTGACAAAAAATAGTAGTATTAGTCAAAACTAATTTTTGAAAATGACCACACTGTTATTTATTCTATAGTAACATATGCTATTTCTTTAGCGTTATATTTGTTTAGCACACAAAGAAGAAAAGGGTACTTAGGACAAATATATTTAACACCAGATATTTGGAACATGACAACTTACTTGCTTTTTTTTTTGCATTGTATGTGGAATATCATAATTAAAAAAATGTACCATATACTATATATCCTATAAAGTAAACCATTTGGTGGTATGTGGAGTCTGATTTTTGTACCATTAAGATCTGTGAGAAATTAAAAAAAAAATGTGTATATTTCCAGCAGTGTGTTCTTTGCTTTGCAAATATGAGACATTGGTTGCTTTCCAACTTACCTCCCTGCAAACCTCTTTCTGTGCAGGATACATTTTATTCTAGACTGGTAATAATCAAAAGCCCTTTGATCTCAGTACTATCGTTAGTCTTCTCTACATGTGGCAATGAGCTTGAAATCCACAGAAATCATTTAGCTGGTCTCTCTTGTCATCTCAGTTGCATGCTCAAGGCACTATTTGTTGTCCCTTTTATATGAATGAATTTTGCTATCTGCTCCATGTCTACCAAGCCATGGTGAACATTACCAGACTCTTGGCCTTCTGTTTGTCTAACAGTACAAAAAGAACTGTACAGGTAAAAGATCCTATCACACAGGGAAAACGCTTTCTTACAATATTCTTCATCTGCTGAGTTAGTCCTATAATTTCTTCTGCAGATCTTACCATTCCTTTCAAGGTCTTCTGATAATTTCTGATATCCTACATATATGTCACACAATCTTCTAACTGGTTCTTAATTACTATCTGACATTTCTCTATAGAGACTGATTTTTTTTTACATTTCTGACATATCAGCGACTAATGTATTTTCTTGGGGTCTTTATTGTGGCATTATCTCTCTTACCAACAGAAAAGCTGGAAAAGGATCCTGGATTTCAGATATTAAACCTTAATGGCTCATGGGGAAAAGACAGGCAATTGCTCTCCTTTTGAGCCATCGTCAGCTGGAGCAGCAATATGAGATGCTCCAAGCAAAAGGCAGGGATCAGCCACTTGAGCCATACCAACTGCTGGAAAAACTGGTGCCCTTCCTCTGGTGCCCACAAAGCTGCTGCTGGCAGTAGTGCCTCTGCCGGCACAGTGATTACTTGACAACCTACTGACCTAGACGATTTCATGTTTTGCCCAGGCCTAAAGCCATCCCTGGATCCAAATTCCCTGTTTGGCAAACGACAGGAGGCACAGATATGACAAAAGCTTAGTGGCATTACAGGCAGTCCTCGCGTCAGACTTTTAGGTGCCGACGGGTCTTTACTGATGGTAATGTAATGACGGAGGAATGCGGCTTCAGGTAGACAGCAAGTGATGGAGGCTTTGGAGATCCCGTGTATACACATAAATTATCAATTATTTCCCTACAGCCTTTTCTGTCTGTAGCTGTAAGTAACTTGCCAGTGTGTCTGGGATGCAGCTTCCTGTATCTAAAAGCATTAGTGCCCAGTACACTGATTCCGGACTTAGATGAATGAAAACCAACAATAAAAACATAGTAAATAGCACCGATTATTTGTAAATGTTTAAGATTATGGATAAATAATGATCAACAGACAGAAGGAGGGGCGGATCAAAAATATTTTTTTTTCCTAAGGAATTCCAGATTTCATATGACCAGCAAAAAGAAATTTAATTGACACTTCTGATCAATTCTCAAACACAGACTTCCTATATATATATATGTATTAAAAACAGAACAACCACAACGAAACCAAAAATTGTCTTATTCGCCTTCATCTCACCCTAATAACCATTCAGTCTGAGTTTAGAAGCACCAATGAATTTTAGTGTCATCCTTACTCAGCTCTATCCTTCAGGGCTCATACAAATCATTGCAAGGACGTACCTAACAAATAGGAAATCCGCCATCAGTGATCCATCACTTTCTTTCTCAGACTTCTTCACTCCCTTCCCTTCATCACATACGACTGCTTCTGTTTCTATTTTCCATGGGGAGCGAAGTTGAGAAGATGAGATGAGACTGCTTTCTAGATAAGATAGAGACAGGCAAAGGCAGTTGATGTGGCTTGGCCCAAGTGAAACCAGCCCTTCAGAGTCAATTCCAAGTTTCAGTGTAGACAAATCTTTAGTCCTTCTTGTGGCATTCATCGTGTTGTGCACTGGAGGGCAAGGTAACCTTTTTCCATACGTCCTGTTTATATGAATTTCTAAGGTCAGGCTTGAGTTTTCCTTGAGGTATGAAGGAGACACACCGGAGAAATCTACTTTCCGAAGGAAGCTCCCTAAGGTTTAGACAGTAATTTCAGAAGTCCTGGGAAGTGTCTCAGCTGATACATGAACTGTAATCAGTGCAGGCTTTTCCTCTAGGGACAGGCCTACAAGCCCGTAAAGACACGATGGAATAGAAAGCAAAAGAAAATTCAGAGATTTCAAATCTCAGAACAACTGGGTTATGCTGAGCTACATGATAGCTAACAAAACAACAATAGGAGCAGATTTTTCTTGTTATCATTGCCCTTCCCCTCTTCTTTTGTTAATGGGCCTGATGTGCTAGCTCAAACAGCAGAAACAGCATAGCCTTGTTATTGTTTTCTTTTCCCCAAACTGTTTTGCTGCACTGTGGTTCAGATTGCACTCTAAGTGCCCCTGCTGAGGTCCGTGTTTATCCCTAAGTTTGTGAAGGAGTAGCACAATAGCCTTGATGTGCACAGGGCATTGGAAATCACTTAGTAAAAGTAAATGATCGCCTATAGGTCAATATTTTTAAAGTATTCAATCTACAGTGTTTCAAATATATGCGATGAAAACTTGTTTGGATCCCTGTCATTGAGACTCCCTGGGGATTAAGGAAAGCTAGTCTGGATATGGAAAGACAAGTTATTAGGACAAGAGCCAGCCCTGAGAAACCCTGAGTCAGCTCTTTGAGGTCCTACTTGATGTCTCTGTAAGAGATTTCTTGGCCCACAAAACGGAAATTTGCAGGAGGATTGAGTCATCTCCATTTACCAATAAAGATTTACACATTTTATATTGTGTTCTTTGGAATGGTGATTTGAAGTTGGTCCTCTCAACTCCCAGCTTCATGGGAAAAACAACAGGCTCTTTGAGAGCCATACTTCTCTTGGCAGATGGTTAATACCTAATAACCTTGGGTAATCTCATGAGAGGTGCAGAAATGAGGCAGAAGATGAATTTAAATGTGTGTGTACCGTAAATAGAGGAAGTACTACATCCTGAGTACTACAGGTGTCTGGATTAAACTCTATCTTCCTGCATTTTATGAGAAAGGACTGATTTAATCATCTTCCTTGAACAGATTCAAATAGCAGATAGATGGCTTCTTAATCCTCTTCACAGCCATGGATGAACCGCTAACTTTCCCTCCTGAATACTGCTGAGTAGTCAGTTTAGGTTGCTCCATGGTTCTAGTGCTGGTTCTTCAGGATGCTCACGTAAGACCTTAAGCTTTGTCTCTACATGCTATGGGAAGATTAGGCATTGAACTTAAGGACTGTGTGGTCTATTGCTGGTGAAGTGGCTAAAAAATGAAGATAACCACATTTTACACAACTTGTATTATGTGACCATATTTCTTCTACTTCTGATGGTTCCTAACTCTGCTGAAGTCAGTTCCCAAACCCACATGGACTTCAGTGGTGCAGCCAAGTCCCAGGGTCATGTTGGCCTGAGCTCTCCATTGGTGGAGCACGTCCTGAGAGGGGAGGTACTTTCATGGAGATTATGAATAAATGAGCAGAACAGAGGGCTCGGGGCCCATGGAGTCTCGAGGGTTTAGCCAACACAGATCACAAAGTAAAGAAAGAGCAAATGAACTTCACTCATCAAGTGCTCCTTCGTAATGAGAGGGCTAGTTGAGCCTCATTTGACTAAAAGCTTTATTACAGATTGTGCACTAGGTATATCAACCACAAGGTAGGTAAGGTCTTCTATTTAGTTTCAAATAAATTGCCATCATTGTTGACCATCTTTGCTGTTACCTGAAATAGTCCCTTCTTGAGAAAGTAATAGCAGGGTAAGATAGGTAATCATTACTCACTAATTGGAGGAAAACAAAAAATGGTACAAAAAAGCTAAATATTTTAATTTTATAACTAAAAGTCATCATTAAATCATTAATTCTTGTTTAAGGAAATGTTTCCCACAAGGCAGCTTCATGTGGTAGAACAGTTCAAAGGCATGATCAATTCAGTTTTACTTCCAGTAGATGTAGCACTGCTGTCACCTCGGCTGTGACACAGAACAGGGATCTGTAAACCTGGGGGCTACACTGCAGGCTATAGACCTCTGAAGAAGCTTTTATTTCCCCACTTAAGCTCATCTCTTATTCTTCTCTCATGGTGTTGGCACCACTTATGTTCCTGTTATGGGATGATCATAACTGAACCACGTGAAGCAAAACTACAGCATCGGGCCCTTTGTGCAGTATCCGTATATCTTGTCATTATTGCTGTGTTTCTGTGCTACAGATCTGGTTGTAAATATCCTCATGGCCCTCACACTATACACCGCTGGATAACTTGAAGAGAAGTTGTCTAGTTGTTCACTAGATAGAAATGGACTGTGGTTAGCCCTTTCTTGTGCCACTTTGCAGTGAACTGATTGCAAGGAAAAGATGTGTGATTCCAACACGGTACCTACCGTACATTCGTTATCACTTTGTTCATTCCTTAGCAAGCATGTTACAGTTTCAAGGGATTCATCTACAGCCTGTCCAGACCTTTCAGGTCACATGTGCTGAGTAAAGGCTCACTCACCCTTCCGGTCCCCCTTTCAGCCCGTCCCCCTATGGAGATGTCTCAGGTTTTGGAGCATGTCGACATGGCTTCTCTCTTTGTTGACCCCATACGTCACATGCAGCTGGCAACTGTTATCTGCTCTTCCCCAGAAACATCTCTCTGCGTAGGTCCTGCCTCATCACAAGCTTTTCCAGCATGACTCCCGTATCTTGCAAAATCTGCTTGCAACACATTCAACAGCTCCTCTTAATGCAGTGTTATTTACGTTCTTCTAAAGGCATGTAACTAGTGTATGAGTTGGGAAGTAAATGTAATCCTGACTCCATGCAGTCAACTTTATGTCTCTCTTGGAAGGCCAGAAATGCCTGAGTGTAATGTGGCTACTGAACTCTGTACAATAAACAACCCCATCCTCAAAGCACATGGGGAAAATTCAGTAGGTTTTTTTGCTAATTCAAAGCAAAGTGTTTTCCATTGTCTCTGCTTAAGCAGCGTGACTCTGTACCCCCAAAGCAAAGTGGACTTGTATGACATATACTTACTAAGTAATTCCTAGCTTATATTTTTCAACAGTTTTTTTTCATTGCTAATCTTTCATACATGCATGGGTGGAGTACTCATGGCAACTCAAACCTGTTCAGCAAGAAAGAAACTGCTGCACAGACATATAAATCTCCATTACACATTTAAAAATTGTAAATGATTATATATTCTAGACTTTCAGTGTGATTTCAAGAGTGAAAGAAAAATTATTATTATTGTATATTATTATATATTATTATTCAGATAAAACTTGCTAGTTGATGGTAGATTTTTTGAAGAAATGTGCTAATTTGGTAAAATTTTCTCAGGCACAGGATATGGTCTCATAATGAGATGGTTATGTCTGGTTAATTCACCAGTCCAAAATAAGGAAATTCAAGCTTTTGTTGTACTGTGCAATTATTTTATTTCTTTCTGTAAACACAGACTGGGGGAAATACTCTAGTTGTCATAGTAGTGTGATAAAAGACACAAATACTCCAAATTAGAAATTCATATGATAGGAAATGTGAACTTCAACCATCTTTGCACTTTGTTATTCAAATTTTCAGTCATAAAGTTGAAGTGACAACATTTTTTTTTCCATTGTTTTCATTTTCTGAGTTACACATTAAAATATGGATTCACTTTGGACTCCCTGAATGACCTTTTAAGCTTGTTATGGAGCTACAACTTATGCATTATTGAAGAAAAATAGTAAAAAATACACACCATAGCTTTACTTTTGCAAAAAATCCAGTAATAAATCCCAGAAACACAGTAATGCCTGAAGTAAAAACACCCATATAAAATACAAGCAGCAACCAGTTTTACTGAAGAAAGATGTGCCTAGCTGGTGAAACTTCTCTGTACTGCTGCATAGGTCATGTGATACTGTGATCATGAATGAATTGACTAGATTGACTGAAACATCATGCTTAGGAAAACCTTATGAAATATTTAATTTTAAAATAATATTGTAGTTCTAATAGACTATATTAAATTTAATAAAAAATGAAGTCAATTTCTCCCATCGAGAGCTGATTCAGGCCAGTTTTTCCCTGTCTGCAGTCATAAATGGCCTGCCACATGTATGGGATGAAATTCCACTAAACAACTTTTGATTAACTGCACCAAACTATGGGAAAGGGACAGGGCTCATTCAGGATGTGCTCTTTCACTGCTTGCTCTTGTTTATACCATATGACAAGTGGTCCCAGCTGGGCTCTCACTAGAGCATGGACATCTTTAGGATGACACATCTCACTTGCGTTGCTTGTTAGCATGTTGGACTGCTCTGGTCTGTTAACATCTGTGACTCACTTGTGTATACGTCCCTTTTTAATATATTTTATAATAAATTCTTTAGTATGCTGCAGTTGAACTGTTCTAGACAGCCTATATTAGCATGACTCATTATTATCTAAACATTCAAAGGTAGAACTGGATCTATGTTGTCTGGTTTCAGCATAGGCAAACTCAGCTTGCAAACATATGTTTGCCTGGAGCTGTATCACTTAAAAACAAACTTTAATTTGCTATGCCAAAAGCAGTATTCATTAGTCAATCTTGAATTTCAAATCCTGACTTGTAATATGAAATCAAGAGAATCAAATGTTTTAATGATTGTAAACCCCAAGTTTATGTGAGAAATATTTCTTCTAATTATCAAGGTCCCACTTGATCCCTGCAGAATGAGTGTTCCGTGCAGTCCTGGTCCTCCCACCTCAGAAAAGGATATGGAAGAGCTGTAGCAGAGACGATCCAGAGAAGAGCAATAAAGATGATCAAAGGTATGAACAATGTCCAATTACACAGTCTAGGAGACTTGAGCTTGGCAAACAGGCATTTGAGGGGATATATGATAAAGCCATAAAAAATGGGGAGTGGCATGGGAAGGTTGAATAGGCATCAGTAGTTCATTGTCTCTCTCAATAGTAGTAGTGACATCAGATGAATCTATAGGTCATTGGTTCAAAACAAACAAAATGAGTTTTTTTTTTTCTTCCTGCAGCATGTATTAATACTAAGCACTATTATAAGAGTGTTTTGTGGAAGCTAGAAGTTTGCACAGGTTGAAGGACAAACTGGAGAATTTCATGGAAGTAAAACCTATAGGATTACAGAATACACAGAGCTCATGAACTCCCCAGGTTGCAAATAATCAGTCTGTTGAAACGCTTGGGAGAATCACTACCTACCTGCCCTGCTTTTATAATTTTTTACCTAGTATCCTGTTTTGTCTGTTATCTTGGTCTGGTCCAGCACAGTCATTCTCATGTTATTTGTTTATTGCCTGACCATCGTAAATATTCATATAGTGTACTTTTGGGTACTTACCCAATAACTACAAACTTGTCTCTCTAGATTAATTCCCAAAGAACACTGCAGTAATTCTGACAGAGTATAATTAAAGTATGAGTGAAAACAGTGTGATCTACATTAAAAAAAAAAAAAGAAAGAAAGAAAGAAAAGAAAACATAAAATAGTAGGAAAAATATTTGCAGCCTAAATATATATATATATTTTTACCAAGTGTTCCATTATGATATAAAACATTTAAGAGATTTTCGGATTGCTATGAAAATATGTTATGGGATTATCTTTTGCCATCAATGACATTAAATGCTAAAATATATTTTTAAAAGTCATTAAATTCTTATAACCATTCACTTACCTATTTAAAACAGAAAGGAAACGCACAAGGTACGTGCAATAGGGAATGAGAATGCAGACAATTATAGCTTGAAGAATCTGACCTCTAATACAGGTAGTATTATTAACTTTTATATGGACCTCTTTTACGATATTGGTCTACCTGAAATCCTAGTGAAAAATACTCTGCAAATGAGCAGCGTGTGAATCATGAAATACAACAGTTAAGTATGCATTTTACCTGATGATTTTGTGATAGGAAATTCAAAATTTTGCATGCCTTTGGCAGACCTCAATGAGATACTGAATGAGGAAGTATTTATTTGGTCCTGGTGGATCTGCTTAACTTATCTGGCAGGTGAAAAAGATCCTCAGCTCCAAGCAGAAAGCTGTACTGCTCAGACAGACTGCAAAATTGGTAGTACTTTTAAACTAATGGTTAACCTCATCTCTGTGTTCAGGTGATTTCATATGTTTTCAGAAGATTTGAGGTGGAAAAGGGAGCAGAATATATGGACATTTTCTAGGTAATATAACTGGGTTATTGTTGTGGGCTCACATTAAGCAACTTTATGTGAGCAAATGTGAATCCAGCTAGCAAAAAACACACGTCAAAGGGAAAGTTATGACACTTTGGCATAAATAAAAGCAAAGGGCCTTACTTTCTTTGAGGAAGAGGGAAGTATTTGCCTCAGTAACAGTGACTAAAACTCAATAGTAGCAAAGAGACACAGACAGCTATTCAATAGTAATGGAATACACAACACGAGATGCTAACTGGGCTTTCCAACACTTAGTTAAGCTACCAGTGGCAGTTCCTTTCCTGGCACTCATTCAATGGTTGGGCCACATGGCACAGAGCCCCAGATAACCCAGTATGAACTAAGAGAAATCTGGCTTGCCAATCAAAGACTCCCGACTGCTCCAGAGGGCAAAAAATGGCACAAGACCCTGTTTCAACCTCTTTGGAAGGTGCTGGAGAGGAAGGGCTCTTCACTGCACAAAGAAACCACACATTAGTATGGAGTCACTTCCCTTCTTCTCTAGTAGTTCACTTATACAGTGCAACTAAACAGAAAGCATGAGTTAAGACCCAGCCCATTTACTATGGAATAAGATAAATTAACAAGAAAGAGAATCAAAAAGTAACAGCTAACTTCTGAGTATCTTTATTTTGAAGGTTGTACCCTACTTCAACTTGCATGCAGATTTGTACATTGGCAATTTTCATGATAACATAAAAAAAAAATGCAGCTATGAATTTCTGAGATACAGGTGGTTTGCTTTGTTATTTATACATGTATCCAGCCACAAATTAGTGTTACTTGCTAATTTTAGTGCTTGACTGAGTGTCCTATGCAGCTCAGAAAATAGCCTTTATTTTAGCTTCACCAGTAATACTTAATAACCCATGCACTGTGATGGATTGATGCACTAGATAGAGTGGGGATATTTCACTCTCTGTGAAAAAGGAGTGATTAAACGTAAAAATCTAATTAACTATATTTTCTAATGAAATTGGTTTTGCTATATTATCTCACCATTTTCTGTGGTCTTTCATCATGTCAGAATTAAGGAAAAGGAACAATGGATCAGCTGTAATATAGCACACTGCCTTAAACTCTCAAGCAGAAAAACTGCTGTCATCAAATAAGGTATCTCTTATTTTATGTTAAGTGTATTGTCCATCAAAAATAAAATCCCCTACCAAATGTTATAACATCAATGTCTCTTTTTCAATCAAGCAGGATGTTTCATTATTCTAAAAACCTCACAAGGCAAACCAGTGAAATAAGTAGTTTATGAGATATTAGTAACTTTTGGGAAAGGGGGAAAGAGAAGGTGCCGTACAAATGCAGAGATGGACCTTTCTCTCTCCAGGGGGAAGTTTGGCGGAAAAGAGTAAGAGAGCTTTCCAGTAACAGGCAGCAAGAAGAGACAAAGCAATCACTTAGGAGACAGGTGATTAAGTGAAGTAGAACAAGCGTGTGGAAGGGTAGTGAAGGGAACCAGACATGCAAATGGATGGGTAAATTTTGTTAGCACCGAAGGAGCCTGAGTTTAACATAATAAGGGACAGGGAACCACAGAAAGATGTTGAAAGAAAGGAAAACAGCGAGAGTGATTCAGGAAGAGGACTTTGGATAGTGGGGAAATAGGTGACCAAATCCACCTGAAACTTTGAAATGAAGAATAAATGCAGCTGACTGTATAAAAAGATAATACTGGGATGGAAACTCCCCCACCTCCGCAGATCCATCTCAGACGGAGTAAGTAGAAAAGGAAGACAGAAATTCAAAGCAAAGTGATGTTGCCTGGAAGACAAGCCAGATCATTGAATTTCTGTTTTAGAAAGTTCCCTGAAAGAGCACCAAATCATGCAAGCCAGAAGAGTGCTTCTGCATCTGCCTCTGTCTCATTCTGGTCACTTTGAGGCACCTTGCAGCTGTCAGGCTTTCTACCCTTTCCATCACAAAACTGAAGTCCACAAGTCTGTTATTTCAGGCCAATCATATCTTTGGGATATAACACACTTATCAAGCCAGTCTCATTGAAATCAGAACTGACATTTATTTCCTTTAGGATTTTCTGATTTCTTAAATTCAAACTTCTATTTATCCTCACGGTCAGAAACCACATTTTTACAGGAAAATCGAATAGATGAAATAAAAGGTGCTTATATGCCGTAAATCTTACTTTTCCCTAACATTAGCCCAGGAGGACTGACGCTCTTCAAGGGCTGCCATGCCTATCTGTGTGGCAGAGATCCTCTGAGAAACATCTTCCTCCCACCTGGAAAGACAGTCTCCCATTAAACATGACTGTTTAATATCTGGAGTCAAGGACGTTTTTTGACTTTATCTCATAACTATCTTCAGTGATTTGTGAAGAAGTTATTTAATATGAAGAATAAAGAGTCATTCGTTTGTCTCCTTGTTTGTATTTCTTTACAAAGCTGTATTACAATAAATCAATGTCCAATTACAAAAATATTCAACTGGTGATTGTACACTGTTCCCACAAATTATAACAGAAATCCTCTGGTCTTGTAACACACATTTTAACAACATCTTATTACAGTAAGTAATAGGAGAGGTTTACTACAGTAACTGAAGGAGAGGAACCCGTGCATGTTCCACCCAAGGTGGTACTACTTTTCAATGAATTAAAGCAATGTAAACAAAGAAAGGATCAGTTTCCTGCAGTGTCAATGAGGTTATAATTAAAGGACAGCAACCAACACAACTAATTATTAGGAGATGGGAACTTGATAACTTTGGGGAAAAGACATCTCTGACGTTTTTGCTTACAACAACAAGGAGCTGGACTCACTGACCCTGTCAAGGTCTTTTGTAGCCTTATATTATGACAGTTCTGGGCTGACCATTTTAACACCATTTACTCAGTCTGGAGAAAATGAGGACAAAGATTTCCTTGAATGTGTCAGCCTTTTGAATGTCAGGGAGATACTGAGTGCTTATTAAATCCCTGACACTCTTTTGCTCCTACAAAAACAATTCAATATTTTTATTGAGTTATTTAATCAACATCACTAGAAATACATCACTACTATCCTGTGTTACCTTAAATTCAATGTGATCTGCTTTCCCCCATTACTGTTCGTTGCCTGCCTACTAATAAACTTTTAAAACAAAAGTTAGTTGTCAAGTTTGTATGATCTTGAAATCACATTTGTTACACACAAAAGAAGTACAACAAGTGCTCCTTCAGATGAGCCAGGGGTCTGTAGCTAGCGTAGGATGGTTTACAAGACTGAGGTTCCTATTTCAAGTGTTTTAAAACTGAAAATGTTGAAGTATGAGACAATTTTAAGTATCATTCTTAACCAGGATATGTCTCTGAGACAGCATTAACTACATGGTCTTGCAAACTAATAAAATATTCAAGGCAACACAGAGTCTACATCATTGGATACCCAAACCAAAGATACGTGATTAACAGTGGTTAGTGAATGTGTCTTTCACGGAGTCAGACTGACTGAAGAAAGATGCATGAGTACTGACAGAAGGAGAAATTTGCTGCAGGAAGGGATGGTTAACTCAGAAGCCTGAGATTAATTTAAAAATCCTGTGATGTGAAGAAGGCTGGTAGAGTGTTTGTGCTAAGAGACACACTAGGCACAGCACCACTCACTTAGAGGCCCCTGCCAACAGATGCTAACTGAAGAACCAACATCCAACGGGGTGCATTTGCCTTCTGCACTTTACTGAGGGTCAATATAATGAATAGACAGAATTCAGCTTCTGAATGTTGTCGTCAACAATATAAAACCATAGGACCTCATTTTTGCTTTAACCATCACAAGAACTTCAGAGCTGAGAAGCCTGGTATGCAGGCAGCCCCCCCACCATACGTGTTTTACATATACTTTTTCATTTTTGTTTATGTCTACATGAGTTAATCTGTGTTAGTTGACACTGAAAGTTACTTGCTGCTATTAGCCGTCTGTCCATATGAATTATTTACATCATTTTAAAATGGCAAATACAGCAAAACATGATATGCAGAATGAAAATCCCAACCATTTCCCTCAGAAGCCAAAGAGGTACATTAAAGCTCAATGGTATGGACCTTTTCCACAATTTGATTCAGAATAATAAGATGTAACCTTTAGGGGAAAAAAAAAAAAAAATCTTATGAGAGTAGTAAAATTACTGACTGGAATATCTATTAGAATATGGTTGCTGATATTTGATTCACATTAATGTTATTGTTTCTTTGTCTTACAGGAGCACCAATAGTACCAAAGATGCTACAACACCATGAAAAAATGTAATCCCTCCACTGAAAAGCTCTGGAGCATGTTGCTAAACAGAGCAAAGCAAAGCAAAGGCAGTGAGATGGTCAGGGATCAGTTGGTGGGGAGTTCCTTCAGAGCACTGCTTATTTCCTGTAGAAAATCTGTTTTTTATATTTGACTGAAAGTATGAGGGCATGAATGACAGTGACAGGGAGCATGTAAAGAACCATAAGTCTCAGAGATTTTCTGTCTTCTACTACTTGTTGCTTTGAAAAGGGAAGACGTAAATGAATCAAGTTTCATCTTGTACAGAAGATTAGGCCCTAAAAGCTATCACAAGCAGTAGGAGGTGTTGACAAGTGATATCTACATAGGTGCCACTGGGAGAACTTGTATTGCTATTTGATTTGGAGAGTGATAGGGAAATAGTATTTTCCTCATTATTATTCAGACTAATTCAGAATATTAGTACAGACCAAAATTAATTGTTACAATTGTTTAAAATAATCAAGCTCTGTTTTATGAGTTTTATTGGTTTTATTGTCCAGAAATTTTCAATTTCCTTATTACACAGAGAAGTCAAGACGGTAACCCCCTATGTCTCAGCATCTCACATGTTAATGTGTAAATACATAAGCCAAACATCAGACATAATGTGTGTAAATGACAAACATCTAATTTATGTTCACAGATAAAACAATTATTTTCACAAATTGAATAATGTGATGTGCATATGTCTAATTAGATACACAATATCCAATTTGTTTCCGTATTGAAGTGTGCATTTTATATGTACATCACACCAGAATAATTTATTATTTTCCAGATATATTCATGTTTATGATCTCCAAGATAAGCATTTTCCTCTCAAAAACAAAAACAAAAACAAAAAAACACAAATGTACTTTTCCAAGGACAAGCAGCTGTTTTGTTCTGTCTATACGTCACCTAGAGGAAAAGCATCTTTGTGGTACTTTCTATCTTCTCTCTTAATGTATGAGTGTGTAATTAATATACTTGAAACACCGTAAATCTTCTTTCTTGAGCTTTACAGACATCAAATTCCAGACACATATTGTTTTCCTCTTGCAGTGGACCAAACATATAATTAGGCTATGCCCAGAATAATTATTTTAAAGATTTTAAAATGATGACAGAATTTTATTTTATTTCTGAACCCATCATAAGTAGCATTAAGTAAGGCGGGGGACGTGGAAGAAACTCCAGTAAACACAGGAGAGGTGCTGGGCGAAGATGCAGCCATCCACTGGGGACAAGTCACGCTCCTGAATCTGCGAGTGGTGTTCTTGCCTCTGCCTGCAATGCCGGGAAAAGGGCCAAGGGCAGCGAGTGCTCCGGCTGAGGCCACGCCAGCTCCTCGGCGAGTCACAGCGTCTCTCTCAAAGCAGGTGTGACACCTCCTACAAAATCAGACTTGGCCTCGCCCTGCCTGAAAGCAACTCTCTGCCCAAGCTAGGAGTATCTAAGTTAACTTCTAAACTCAGTACCAAGCCCATTTTTAATTGGCAAGTTAATCGTGTGAAAATGCTGACTGAACGTCATTCATAAGTACAAGCCTTTTAGTTAAGCACATTCGCAGGTGGGGCATATATAACCATAAAAAGCCCTCGGGACAAGTTGGAAACTGAGCTCTGGCAGTCACATTATCCCCATATTACAGCTCACAGCAGATGTTCACCAACTCTACGTAAACTTTGCCAAGCTCTGTACAAGCTGGTAAATCCCATGAAATACTGGATCTATGACTTTTAACAGCACCAGAGAAACCGGGCTTTGCCTCTGTGTTCCTCTGTTGAATCCTCCTTTATGTAGTCCATCAGAGTTTGTACATCTTTATAGAATGGTAATTAGTTTGCATTAAAATCTGAATTAGAAGTAAGAATAAGAAACTAAATTCTGAGTAATTTCAAGCTAAATCTAAATGAAGTCAGTAAACCAAGTTTCCCTTATCTTCACAGAGAGGTCAAAGAAAGGTTTTTTGAATCAGCTGTGTGACAATCCTCTAAAGCACAGTTACTGGCCCAATTCTAATTTAAAATCCAGTTTTATGACATTCCTTTCATTTCAGTGAAGTTTGTTTCTCAACTGCAAGTAAGTGAGATTAGATTCAACTCCAGTGAGGTTTGCTGCAGAAGGTCAGATAAGACTGAAAGAGTTATCCCCAGGCTTTTCTATATGGAAACAAGTCTTCTAAATCACATCAGTTCTGGCAAAAATATCTGGAATGATTATTAAACAGCAGCTGTATTGCTTTAATTTGTTGGGTCTGCTTCTTATAGGATGAACTTAAGTCCTGCACAGACATCTAAGGCTATAAAAGCAACTGTACTAAATGAAACCACAGGTCCAGCTGGCCCAGCTCCCTGTCTCTGATAGTGGCCAATAATGGATTCAGGGAAGCATATACAAACATGGCAGGTATACACTGGCACTTTCCTAGCGAGCTCATACAGCCTACAGCAATCTTTGGCACAGGGACTTCCTAAGGAAAAACGTGACGTGCTTCTGTCTTACAACAGAATGCAAGTTCAGAGTAATTGCATTGAAATTTTGTGGAGTTATATGCGTATACAACCAACAACAGTAGGTGCTTTTTTTTTTTTTCAGTGGACCCAGGCAAAACACTTAATTTAAATACCTTCCTGTCCCTAGAAAGTTCATATTATGTCTAAAAATGACTTATTTTTATGAAAATAACACTTTGCTTTATGGTAGTAGTAACACAATTAGTAAAATAAATGCTTTCAAAAGATAAATGCTAATTACAGTGAATCTACTTCCAGTTATTAAATTTGAATTTACTGACAAAAGAAATAACATTTAAATATTTTTAATATCAGTAACATTTACGTTCCAATCATAACTTTTATTGTAAAGTTTAAAAGCTTTTTTTCCAAATGAGTACTCTGAAAAAGAGTTTTAGACAAATCTGTTATTCACTCAGAAAATTCATTATCATGTACTTCCCATGTAGTGCCCCAGGTGCAGAGTGTGTAGATGGTGCTTTACAAATACAAATTTAGACAAGGTTCCTGCCCTGGGAAATTTGCAACCTATTTTGAACAACCACAACACTGACAATTTAAGGATTAAACACAAGAACAGATGCATAGAGACAGAGGAGGTAAAAAAGGTTAACTGACAGAGGTGGGATTTAATAGGAGATTTAAACATCACTTGATTCACAGGTAGAGCAAGCTTTTTCCAAGCAGAAATATTAGCATGAAAATTTCTTCAAAGTCTTATTTGAAAGAACTTGGAATTCTGAGTGTTTGGAAGGTTTGGGAGGCCAGCTCCAATGACCTTCATGAAACAAGGGAGGCAAGGAGTGGTGTGCACATGAGCTGTTCCTATCTAAAAACGATGATTTCCTGTGCCCTAAATTTCTTTCATTTTTGTTTGCAACTGGGCTGGCAAATTAGTTCCTGATCTTATAGCTTTTAACATGCTAAAAACTAGTAAGGAGTGCATGACTCAAGTTTTAATTTGTTCTAATCTAACCATTTCTATTTACAGCCTGCAGGCCAAATTGTGGTAATTGCAGAGAAACCATACTTTTCCATCCCTTCCCCTCAGAGAGACTAAAATTGCAGCACAGTCCTATACAAGTTCCTTCATCAATAAATGCACGGTGAGGCTTGTGTGCTGTCTAGCCCCAGCATGAGCCCTCTCTGCTGTGAATTCGTGCTCTGTCCCTACCTAGAAGAGGGCAAGTGTGCACAGAGGCTGTGTCTGGACCTCACATCAGAGAGCGAGCAAAGCACGCCCCCGTCCCAAGGGCCAGGGGATGCCTCCAGCGTTGCTGGGTTTTGCCACAGAGGATCTGCCGAACGCCTTGTCCGTGGGACTCTGCAACCCTGCCCCTGCTCTCAGGGCCACCCAGGTGCCGGTGCGACGTGCACAGCCACCAGCTGCCTGCTGCGGCGGCTAGAACTTGTTCCAAAACATTTAGAGCACTGCTAGCTTATGCAGCAGCTATAAATCACTTTTTCAGCTTGAGATCTATCGCTGATCACATTTCCCATTTTTTTTTCTGTATATATCGTGTCACAGCATTTTTGACTCTAAAATATCATTTTAGAGTTTTGCTGTATAACCCCATATAATAAATAAATTTTTAAAAAATCTGCCCCTGTGATTTTTTTTTCTTCTGGTTACAGTCTCCTACTTTCTCAGGATTAGCAACTGATTTCAATTAGTTTTTTAGATCATATTCAAGATACTTGTGGTAGCAGCACCTAACATGTCAGGTGAGTCAGTGCCAAAAGTGTTGTGCAACATCAGAAAGAAAATATATAGCTTGCTAGTTTGACAGTATCATTTCAGGTTAATTTTAAGGGTGTATAAAGATGTTAAGAAAGGAAATCCCCTAGTTAAGAGAAATACTGAACTATAATTAGCAATCTCCTGAAATGTATTTTGTTGGAAACATACGAGAAATGGAAGAAATGCACTCAGCACGTACCTATCCTGTTAATGAGCTACTTTTACGAGCTGAGTGAAGGGTATGCAATGCTCTATAGTGTACTAGATTACAAGATACATTTGCAATGTTTTCTTTTGATTTTCAATATTTTATTACTTTATTTAGACACTTAGAATGAAATATGTTATGAAGTTACACAACTATAAATCATAACTGGATATCAGTGTAAAGCTTAACCCTTAAAAAAAAAAAAAACTGTCATGGCTGAAATGCAGTTAGTATCATGAAAGCAAGTAGAAACCTGTTAAATTATACATTTTAACACAGCAGTCTTCAAAACAGCGCAGATGAAAAGGATACAAAAATAATCTGTAAAAACAGAAGAAGAAAAAGAAGTAAAAATTACAAAGACACTTTTTAAGTTGTGCTTCTCTGGTGCTACTCAGACCATGGTTGGAAAGCTGATATTTTAGCTAATAATTAAAGAGGTGTATTCTCTAATATAGTTTGATATTTATGTGAAAAACAAAACAACAAAGAAATAATTTAGAATGACCAACAGCACTTCACTCTGTCTGTATACTTCAGAGGATACACAAAGACACATGAAATGTGTTGTGTTTACTTCACACTGCAGCCAATGAAAGGAAGGGAATATAACCTACTAAACATTTGCACTTTCCACTCTTTATTGTGGCCGTAGGAAAAAAAAAAAAAAAAGAATTGTGGAGTGGACATTGTTAATGTATATTTTAACAGACTTTCAAAGGAGCTGTGTTGCTATTTCAAATCAGACCAGAAAAATATACTGAAAAAGGATGAAAAGTGAAGAAGAAGTGCTGAAGAAAATACAGGATTCAATTAATGTATCTGGAAATGAAGACAAACAATACCCATATTGCCGAATGACAAGTACAGTCTCTTCCCCTGAGCAAAATGAAACAAGCCAAGACAGCCCCAGAGCATAATCTTGTGAAGCTATGGACCTGGCAGAGACACTGCTTCAAACACAAGGCTAAGGAGGAGCAGGCACAGCTGCAGCATACGACCCAGTTCTGACAAGTGACCTTAATCATTACTGCTCTCTGACTGAGCCTGGATCCATCCTTCAAGAACCAAAGCTTTTTCTAGAAGTCTGTAGTGGAAAAGCAACAGCAAATGGACAAATAAATCACTCCGTCATTGATCAAGTATCCATAAAAGCAGATATTCAAGTACCATCTATTTTGTTTAACCTCATAAACTGTTTTAAAAGTAGTTAAATGGGCTCAAATCTATTTTCCATTTGTGCAGTTAATAAAAATAAAAACCACCGATGGAAGCATCACCTTCTACACTGAACTCAGCTCCATGCCAAGAAACATAATCCTTGCCTGCACATGCAGTTTCTCCCAGTCACTTTCTAACCCAGTCTGAACTCTGATTCCATACTTATGTATAAATAATATGCTTCACGTGATCCTGCAAAGATTCTGTCTTAATTACCCTATGCTGGAACTCTGACCGTTTCTTTGACAGCGGAAATACACCAGGTCTCCATGGTCAGAGTCCATTTCTACAGGCCTGAAAACGCCCTGGAAAGATCCTGATAAGAGCCATAGGTTCCCTCCAGTAAAGGAAAAAACTTAGCACGGTGAGCCCACATATACACGGGACTTTCACATATACCTGTGTTGCTCTCTTTCTTTTTCCCACCCTGTGCTTTTTTTTTAAACACACCCACTAAGCATGGAGAGAGATGCACAATTTCCACCACAGCGACCAGAGGAACAGGCATATAGGAGAAAGCCAGGAGATGGCATCACTTTCTGTCACCTCTTTTGTAATTCACTAGAGTGGAGTCTGATGCCAGCCCTAGGCAAGGACCTCAGGGTGGATTACCAGCGAGCTGGGGACGCATGGGGCAGGGGGAGAGCACAAGTATGAGCAGAAGAACACAAGACCCTGCAAGCAGGGAGGAAGGTGAGGGACAGAGAGACCCTGGACTGCTGTCCAGGTTACACAAATAAACTTTGAGATTTCTGTTACCCTTTTTTTTTTTTTTTTCCTCTGTGCAATTTTGTAACAATGTGGGAAAGCTGGGTTCAGGTTAGGGGGTGGTTGGCTGTGAATGTAAACACTGAAAAGCAATTTATGCCTGGAAAATTATAGCGATAACGTTACATATATCAGCTGCCTTTTTAACGAAAGTTGTCTTCTTACATGTCCTCAAAGGTATCTATGAAATATATTTAATTTGTATTTCTGTCAGAAGTTAATTTTGAGGCATCTTCACAAAGCCAAAGAAATAATGGCATGCCTCCATACCTGATAGATATGGAATTAGGATTATAAGCTTGATGCTGAAAGCCATGAGAGAACAGGAGATAGAAGCTAGCAAGCATTTTAAAAATAAATATTTTAATATTTTAGAAAATATGAAATGTTTAGAAAATATTTCTTCCCCCTGAATTAGAAGAAAACAAATCTGTTATTTTAAAAGTATTGTACTTCAATGTGCATGACTTAAAGATGCTTTAAGGGTCTTACTTGAGTAAGAAAATCTATAAATAAGATTTTAAAAAAGGATTTCTATCTTAAACAACCCTTGTTACCAGAAGGCATATTTTCTAGGTAAGAAGCATTTACACAGATTGCTTACCAGCTTGTGTACTTCTGCTTATTAGTGAGTAGTGACTTCACAGTTAGCAGTTGGGAAATAAGATTGCTATTTAAATGAGACTTTCAGGGCAGCTTTTCCGAAGCACTTAACTCCCTTGATCTAATGCATATATTGTAAAAGGTTTGTAGTTGGTCCAAAGAATCATACTAAACAGGAAAATATCTATACTGGTAGTCCTGTGTAAGTAGGTCTAGGTAGACCCCACCAATCTGTGAATAAAATTGGATTTGTGAGAGTTAATGAAAGTAATATAGAAGTCACTTGGCTGTGCTTTGTCTCTTATTCCTTTCAAGCAGAGATATATGAGAGGTTGCAGACCTAATATTTGAAACCATACAGGAGTTTACTAATTCTTTTTCTGAACTTTGATACAAAACAAAAAGATCAAAAGCTTTAAAGTATTGAATCCAATTAGCAAATACTACAACATATGAAATTTCCTCACAAATCTGAAATATCTGATAAAGTATTTCCAGCATGTATGTACTACCATTACCATTTCCAAATCAGGTCTTGCAGAAGTGAGAGGCAAGGAAAGCTTCTGTATGGTGACTACACCTATGATGAATAATGCAGTTGCAAGAACACGTGAGTCATGTTCGGATTTCACCTGACTGCCTGTTCCCTGGGATGGGGTCTCTGGGAGATGCACTGCTACCCAGGGGAAGGTGTGGCTGCTCTCTCCATTTTTACGTAAAAGCATTGATGTGATCTGATTTAATTAATGAGCTTGGTTCTAACTATGTTGGACCTCTGAAACAAAATTCCTTTTGGGGAATGCTATAGAACTGTATTTTGAGATATGACAAAAGCAATCCCAAACAGCTGATTGGAGCTATAATTAGTCTTAGTGAAATATGTGGAATGATTACTCGGAGCACTAGGGAAGATAGCTGGGCATTGGACGGCTGCGGAAGTGGGATCCTAATTTTCCAGTGAAAGGAAAAATCACGTCACGCTATCATGTGAAAGGCGCACTCAAACACTGCTCCTCCCAAAGCAGACGGGCAAAGTCAAAGACAATGCCAATAAACTTCAATGAGGAGGTGACTGGCTCCCTGCCAGCCTCTGAGAGAGCCTCACAGAGCCAATCTCCTGGACAAAGCACAAATCCACTGTCAGACTCTGCACAGTGAAAAGCAATCATTTCCCACCAACAATTTAGAGGCACAAAGTGTTTGCCAAAATAGTTTACCCTTTAAATTGTCATAGAATCACAGAATCATAGAATCATCTAGGTTGGAAAAGACCTTCTAAATCATCAGGTCCAACCATCATGTCTTGGCCTTATATCACCCATATCACCTTTCCATTGATGTCATTAAATTTATTAAAAAAAGAGAATGACTACAAGTCTACTGCTTACAGACTTTCACCCCCAAGGGGACAGAGCATTGAGCATGCCAGAGCTCCTATGAAGAAGTACAACAAAATCAGTGTGGAAATGGGGAACAAAAGAGAAGTGAGGGAAAACAGATGGAAAATTGTACACATTCAAGCAGATGAGACGATACATTCTTTAATCTAAAACTTGAATAGCCACTGTTACTATGATGGAAAGAATGGACTATGCTTTTTGAATTTAATGTCACAATCCCATTTCCTTTGAAAAATCCTAGATCCAGATGANAAATGGGGAACAAAAGTGAAGTGAGGGAAAACAGATGGAAAATTGTACACATTCAAGCAGATGAGACGATACATTCTTTAATCTAAAACTTGAATAGCCGCTGTTACTATGATGGAAAGAATGGACTATGCTTTTTGAATTTAATGTCACAATCCCATTTCCTTTGAAAAATCCTAGATCCAGATGAGACAGTAGATTCGTACACAACAAACAGCTAAAGGTATGACTGGGAGAATGTAAAAGGAAACCAACCACTAAACAAAAAATCATGAAACAGGGCAAATCCTGAAATTTTATCTCTTTCTTAGGCAAAATTCTTACTGAATATCTGTCAGACTTGGTTCATAGAACAAAAGTGAAAAAAAAAATCTGTATTTATTATTCTTAAGATTCAACATTAAAAAGATTGTTTTTCTTGCAATTTGAAGTAATTACTCCCAAAACTATTCTGCACTTCTCATATGGATCTGTAATTTACTAAATTAACATATACTTGCAGATATTCTAACAGATATCAGTCAATCGGATCCAATATCTAACAGATGTTGGATAAAATAGATATTTAGAAATCCTGGTAGATGAGTCACAAGCTACATCTCTGTATTGAAAAGTCCTAATGTGCATGTCAATGTATAATATGACAGGCATACCTTTGTATACCAGTTTCTAACCACTCTGCCGTACATGTGTAAGTCCCCTGCATGTAAGTATGTTGATATGCATATGTGAGTGTTGATGTAAATGGGAGAGTATAGACTATGGTTACAATACTTTTTTGCTTGCCAAGATAAACAATTGTGTGGGAATATACCATTAAAACACTTATTTTTCATGATGGTGGCAGGCAGAGCTTTCTATCATCTTGAAGGATGCATTTTACAAAGACAGGACACCTTTCTTGGAGGTGTCCTTTTCAAACTTAACCAATTCCTGTACACCTTCTGAGATGGACAATAATCTGGCCCTGGAATACAGCTACATAACACGATGACACACATTTAAATGTTTAATATGTGACAATGCTACAACATTGCTGCAAAGACAGACAGTAATTGAAATTGTACCAGGGGACAGAGCAGATATTCCTGTGTGGCTCTGTCTCATGCCTGTGATTATTACCTCCCAAAAACTGTTGTCATAACAACTTCTAACATACTACATATAGTCCCTTGATTTTAGTATTTGACACATACATGTCTTCTCTCCTGTGGTGAGCAAAGAGCCCAAAGGCCAGTTTTACTTCCTACCATGCAGAGATCAGGGAGTGTATAAGACTACTTTTGTATAAGAAAACACTTTTTTTTAAAAAAAAAAGATCCAAACTTAAGTATACTAATAACTGCTTACTTGTTCTACCACCAAATATATAAGTTCTGATAAAGATGATAAAAAGAAAGAATAGCATAAAACAGTAATCTGACTACATTTCTTGAACTCCAGTGGTTCAACTAAATGCAGAACCAGTGTGGGTTAGCAAGGTAGAAAGAGACAATTTTCTCATTACAGGCTAATGGAAAATAAACCAGACTGCTACACCAGTTGATAGCTTGGATACTCAATTATTTTTTTCATGAATGCTTAAAATGTCTTTCATTTATCTGCTCCAGTATCCAGACGTCTTGCTTAGAGGAAATAGAAGTTCCAAGTTTTGTGCTGTGCATAACGTCTCCAATGACCTGGCTTACATTAACAACAAAATTATCTGCTTAATTTATAGTACTCAGAAAATGTGACAATAATTTTCTAATAAGCAAGTACTGTAAGAAAGTTCTTGCCTATCTAATAAGGCAGCTGTATTATTGATTAAATTCCCCTCTCAGTATTACATTGAATGCGTAAGTACTTGCCTATTTTTGAATTGAAAATCTATTAACAATTGCCACTTCTTGCCTGTAATCTTTAATTTAAAAGAGACCATAGCGTGTCAGATACCCATAAACTTCTTCACATATTCACATTTCTCTAATAGTGAAAAAAGAAATGCAAAGAGACGGAGCTTAGATCTGTACGCCTAATTTCAAGGCACTTCAGAATATTGCTCATACTTTATCTTTTGTTATCACCACTCATATGAATAAAATTAATTTCAAAATTCCTTAGACCTTTTGTGATGTTCAGCTACTCTGTTTATGTGTTCCAGAAAAAAAAAAAAAAATTTGCTTTTTCATCTCTACTCATTTTTTGATTCAGGACAGGATGAGACAGGCAGATATTTCAGCACTGATTCTCTCTGTCATTGTGTACACAAGTTCACAAGTTATACTAATATGCAGCTTTGTATGTTATGCAATATAGGAATATTTGCTAAGTATATGTAAATAACCTTTTTTTAATTCCCTAACCAAAAAATTGACCTAACCTTGAGAACATTTAACAATGTGCATAACTTGACTACCAGTAATCTCAATGACTTAGAGTTCAGCATGTGAAGAAATGCTTTCAAAGCTAGAGGACAAGAGTGTTCTTGAATTTAAATTATATTAATATTCATAGCATATAATATACAAAAAGTATAAATTATAAAATGGACTATGTATAAACTTGCATATGTGTAGGCTTGAAACCTATGTGAAACATAAATGACAAACTTATTTCCATAGCAGCGGGCTGGTTATTTGCAAGAAAATGGCTTCAACTTACTTAGATTTTGTAACTACACACATGACACTGGAACAAACTTTCAAAGAGAGAAGGTAATATTTATGAGCATGTAATTATACAATATTGCTCCTTCTTAGCCAGTAAAAGGCATATATATTTTTTCATATTAGGTCTTCTCTCTTGCCCCAAAACAATTAACCCACTGAATACTGGGGAAATCTCAGTTCTCCAAAACTTTAAAAACCTTTTATACTATATTAAAAATACAGCTTATTAGATTTTTTAAATCTATGGAATCTTTAAGGACATAAATATTAGCTAAATATGTCTTGGATTCACTATGTAAACTCAGTTGCTGTGCACATTTCTTTCAAGAAAAGAAATATATTAGAAATGGGACTTTTGCTGACTGCAGGAAAAATTTTCTAAAACTCCTTCACAATTTCAGTTTATTTGCATTGCAATTTTAAAACCCAAATATATAGGAAGAAAGCAGCAATCAGTCTTTGATCTCGGACCCAGTGCAACAAATTACAGTCCCAATGACACGGATTGTTAGATTGAAACATGAATTATTACATTACATATTCATCTTATTTATAAAAAAGGGTTTTAGAAATTCAGGAGTATAAGTCTCATTGAAAGGTATCAATCTAGCACAGATTTTGAGGTCAGAAGGGACTTCAAAAGGTCCCTTATCTCCCAAAGGTCAAGCTCTGTAATCTACATCAAGCTCGTAAGTACTATTTGAAATATGTTAGTTTCAAATAATACTTAGTCAAAAGCACAGAAGGCCTTGAACCAGGTCACTGAGTGCTTTAACCATTAACCTCCTTCATGATTCCTTACTTTGCATATTCCTGCCAAGCAGAGGCCTAACCTTAATAGCAAAGGTGAATCTTCCCCAATTAACCTACTATTTAGGGAAATTGCAGAGGAAATGAAAACATATGGCTTTGAATTTCCTAAGGCAGAGAAAGACATTGATCCAGAGTCCCCCACATTTATTTTAGGTAGGCACATGCCTTCTTGCCTTGGTCTCCTGCTGTGGACACTGCATGTGGTCAGCCCTGCTTAGGTCCTCCATGGAGCAGCCAACGTGCCTTTTTCCAAGTTCAGCTTGGCAGGGTGGGCTTGGGCACCTCTGGAAAAGAACAAGCCCAGTGTTCATCTAAGCGGTGTATAATTACCTAATTCAGACTTGTTAGGGACTAGCAAAGATGGATATTTTTTGAAGTCCTTTGTCTTTAGATGGTCAGCATTAATTGTTCAAATACTCCTTGGCAAATTCTTTTAAAATCCTTTATACAGGTTTGAAAAACATTGCCTTGTAAAAATTAAAGTTGTAAATCACATCTGAAAACTGAACTGTGACTTCAGAAGATGTATGCTCTCGTGAAACATATCAATAGTCAGCAAATTTAGCTGTGGTTTGTTATGAGTGTTTACTGGTGGTTGAGTGTCCAATAATAATAATTCATCATTTTGTTTTCAGAAAATACTGAATATAGAAAACTTAGTATTCAATTTTTTCTCTTTTCTTTTTTGAAATTTATTTATTTTTATTTATTTATTTATTTATTTATTTATTTATTTATTTTGAGCTTCATTCTGTATAAACAGAAAGCTCTCCTAAGGGCACACAAAAGTAATAATTTAGTGCTTGTAAATTATTTTCAAGACACTAATATTTTCAGAATGTTAAAGACAAGTCACTTAATTTATAAGCATAAATAAAAGGTAATTGGCGAAGGCTGATACTGAATTATTTATTAATATAACAAAAAATTACATTAGAAGTTTGCATTATGTGTTGAAATAATATAAATAAACTTGTGCATGTTTTCTCATCATCCCTTTAATCTTGAAGTATAGCATACAGATTTCTGTGCAGGTATGGTGATTAATACCATTGTTATAATGTAAACAATTCAGAAAAAGATGTAGGTACCATAATGGGCAATAACAAGAATAATAATATTGACTTTTCCTTTTTTAGAAAAAGACCTACCATATGTATTTAATCTACTTTTCTCCTTTATTACTGTCTACAGTATAAGTATGCTCTCTTAATACTAAACACATTCAAATGGCTAATTTTTTCTTACAAATGCTCACTTATGTAGAGTTATTTTTGGGGGAAAGGAAAGTTTATTTTGTCAGTTAGGAGGAAAAAACAATGGAAAGCTATTTAGTGATGAAAAGTTGACAGGAATGAAAGTTCATGAAGAGATGGTTGAAAGGCAAGTGGTTGTGGTATATCCGATGTGAATGTATAATCAATATATTTTCTATTCAATGTCAGATTTTAACTATTCTCTTTCTATATATATGTTAAAATGGATATGCAATTTTTTCTTTCACTGAAAGATAATTTATAATTTACAAAGAAACTGTATATATTTAAGCCTATGAATATTTATTCTACAGTGAAGTGTCAAAAGATGCATGAATACTACAATGATACCTAATCGAACATATATATATATATATCCTAAACATAGAAGACTTCTAGAAGACAAAAATATGAAAATATGTACTGGGAAGTCTACATTTTGCACTGAAGTGTATTTCTGCCCAGTAATACTGCATAATGACAGCACTTTAAAATAGTGGCAGTAGTAAATAATAATAATAAAAATCATGAAGTAAATAATGAGGGCTTTTTAATGAAGCTTTTTGTTATGATTATGATCTTTAATCATGTGTGTTCACCTTCTTCCTGCAACTAAAAAACAGGAAATAGTTTATGTTGAAGTGACATTTGAGATTTTTATGTATAACTGGAGTGTACCAGTTTTGACCTTATCTGAAGATTGTGATAGTACTATGATATTCAATACTACTCACATTTGTAAGGCATTGAAGTGAACCTACACTGAGCAGTTACACATTTCATAGGAATAGGACTTGAGGTCCTAATGAATGCCTCTTATTACAAATATACTGAGTTTATTTTCAGACAAGTATGCGTGAATACAGAAAACAAGAAAGAAAAGATGATGATCCAAAGATGTGAAAGATGACACAGCCAAGTGAAAGTTGAGAGATTTTTGTAAAGTAGGCATTTTTGAAGTAGGCATTGAGCCAGGTTCTTTAATTCTGTCCACTCCTCATAACTACAGAGTCAAAATCACAACCGCTTTGCTCTTATTGTTCTTATTAACATTACTTGAGTACTTTGGTGATGCTGACCTGTAAGCATCTGTTTATGTACCTACATGATTCCACTGGCAGACAGCCAAGTGTATTACAGGTGTATGGGAATTTCCCACAAATATTCTAGCCGCAGCTCGAAGGAAGGACTTAACTGGTCATGGTAGGTAATCACTCTATTGAAATCATTAATCACTGGAAATGTGGCAGCCCTCAAAGATCTGCTTGAGTCACATTACTCAGCATTTGCAGGAAGTCTCTTCTAAATGTCACTTCTAAGCACTGTAAACACCACCACTGGAAGTTTCACCATTTTTTCTGGAGGAAGATTCCAGACCTTAGAAACAGGGAAACTTGGCAACTCTGCCTTCTTACTGTTTTGTAGAAGGTTAGCTCTTGAAACTGTTAGTGGTGCAGACTGTTTACATGCAAGCAGGATCTCTTTTAAGGAGTCAGCACTGTTCTTGCACCAGAGGTATGTTTGCATCCATCGCCACAAGCTGTGCTGGCCCTCCTCTGCCTCCCCTGCAAGAGGCGGCCGGGGTGGCTCTGATGTGGGGGAGCAATTCTGTGCAAAGGCTAGGCATGTTTCACGTACACAGAAGTGACTCGTTTGGGGAAAAAAACACAACGCTTAGGCTAACTTTACGTTGATTGTTTTACGCCCATACCAAGTCGTTTGCTGTTTTACCTATAATTGTTGCCCACATTCAGATGTAATTGCTTACGATGCTTTGAGGTTCCAGTGCAAAATCTCACAGCTGGGTGAGGTTCAGCTTTCTCACCAAACTGGCATGACTGAGCTTGCACTGCTGAACTCATCAGAAACGATATCACTTGCTGCAACTTTCTTAAATTGGTTCAAAACATCTCTCCACCAATCAAATGTATTTGTATACACACTATATCCTGGAGTTTTAAAATGACATATTTCAGAATCCATTTGAATAAATGATACCATATACACTTATAAAATTTTGTCAAGCTGTTCTGCTGTTAAAGAACAGAATATTTAGATGTGGTATAGCTTATTCAAAAAACATAATCTTATGTGAACCACCAATATATATTTGCCCGGTTCTGATAAGTCTGAGATAACTGATTCACTTGTATCCATATATACCTGAGGTACAGTTCAATTTTGATTTTGTCATGTGACTGAATATGTTCACATGAAGATAAAGCAAAGACATCAGAAAAAACATCTGGTACTATATTGGGGGGGTTGTTTGTTTGTTTGTTTGTTTTATATTTTTACCTAGCCAAATTCATAAGAAGGTCTGCATGTACCAGATTTGGGTACAGGCCCTTGAATTTGCCTTCTGCAGATGAGCCAACAAGTTTCTACTCTGAACTTTGTTTTGTTTCCTCAGGGTCTACTTACCTGCTTACAGATTGGAAACTAGTTAAGCCTAAATCAGTCAGATCACTGAATAGCGCTGAACCATTGTGTTGGCCTAATTCTATGGTGCCCCATTAACCAACAACAGAATTCGATTTGCTTGTAATTTCCAGTGAAACAGAAAGGCAGTCACTGCCGTGAGGTCAGTAGTTTTACATCATCTGAAAACAGCACAGCTGATGAGAAAACTGGGCCTCGCCATTCCAGTTGTACGAAAGCTCCAGGAGGGTATGTTACCAGAGAGGAGTGCTGAGGTGTTTCTGACCTGTACCACTGACACTGAAGATACCTTTTTTTTTTTCTTTCCTGTTTGGAAGAGGAAAGTGGCACAAGTTTTGGTACGGAGTTGTCCACCCCTTCTTGCTGGAGGTGCACTGGTATTCTCCTGGAGCTTCTTCCCAGCTTGTGAATACCACTCCTGAAATGGGGAGAGGTGCTGGCTATTGGGTGAGGTGAGGCACTCCTGTCTGCCCTGGGGCAGAGACGTCATTAGCCAAACACTCCCTGCTCAGGGAGCAGCTCATTAGTAAGGAAAGGAGGTGAGCACAAACATTAGAAAGGCCTATGCTACTCCTCCTTTATCTTCCATTTTACTGGTTTTTTTTTTTTTTGGGGGGGTGGTGGTGGTGGTGGATGTCCCATATGCTTTTCTGCTTGTTTTCATATCTCTGGTTATGTGAATCATGCCCCCTAGCTTATGTTGTAGGATGTTTCTCAAAGTAGTACTTATTTGTTCTCCTGCACTGAAAACAAATTTTTGACAAGCTGACTTTACAATATAGCTTTATTTTTCTATGGTTCTTTTTTCCTGCTTCCTAGTTATTTTCCTATTTTCATATTCTTTGCAGTCTTTCATTATTTTCTTTTACTTCCTCTTGCCCCATCTTGTTACCTTCTTTCCTCTTTGCGTTCACTCCTCTCCTTTCTGATTTTCTTTCCCATCTGTCAATTCAGTTCTTCCCTTGTGTATCTCTTTTACACTTGTTTTCCATCCTCTAATTCCTTAAGTATTTTCTGTGTAATTTTCAGGCAATATGTCCCATATGGCTTGCTCAGACTTTCAAGCCCTAGGGACGGGAAGGGAGAGGACTGGGAGGGGAGAAAATGAGGAAGGAGGCTGACATGAACACACTGTTGTCCTACAGGTTAAAAAAAAATGCTATCTTTGCAAAGTCCATAAACACAGTTTAACTGACTCACTGTACGCCATACTGAGTAGCAACCTCCTCTCCTATGATAATGAGAGCCTCAGAGGGATGGTGGTTCCCTGAAGAATGAAAACATGAAAGAGGACTTCCCCAAAGCCATCGGGTGGAGCACAAAGGATGTGGAAAGACTGGAGGGCTGGAGGGTAAAGATGAACGTAGATAAAAGTGAGGAATTCAAGCACCATGAATATCAACAATTGAATAAGTTGACATTATAAATGTTTTGGCCTCCATTGACCATCAGTTGGTGAGGCTGGTGGAGTCCATTGTTTTGTTGCTATGAATTCTATAATGAATACCAGTTTCAAGATATTTAATGACACTTAAAATTATTCATGAATTAATTTCATGGAGAAGTTAGAAAGAATTACTACTGTTTTTAAAGGTACTGACAACTAGATTTCAATTTCAGTTTCAGTACAGGTGCCTCAGCAGATTTTATTGAGGCAGTTTTCGCACAGAACACCTAAATCAGTATGCAATAGACAACAAAAACATGTATATTAGAAGCATAGTTCATGTAAACTTAATTGAAAAAGGACTTCTTTATTCTTAAATTAATGAATTGTAAACTTCTTTGCTACAGATATAAGCTTACTCATTGTAGGTGGGTAAGTGATGAAATGTATTTCCCACATGTTGTATAAAATATATTAGCAATGCTGGTAAGTCACTTCAGGGATCTCTACTTGTACATTTGAATGCTACAATATGTGCCAATAAAGTTTGGCTTTTATATTTGTCTTTCTCTTCCTCTATTCTAATGCCAGTTGTTTGCATAGTTTCATAAATCCAACTGCATATTATCAGTTATTCACCCGTATTTTCTTTCCTTTTTCCCTCCATGCATTCTGATTAGCATATTTTCATCACAGCCCCCTATAATGGAAAATTATGAAAAATGTGTCTCCCTGTGAACTGTTATTGATTTTATAAGAGAAAGGAACATGCATGACAAGGATTGTACTGTTCTGCAATGGTCTTTGTGGTTTTGTTTAGGCTTCTAAAAAGTGAGCACAAAGATGTAAAACAAGATCATAGTCTAATTTACATTTAATTTGCAAAGATTTAAATTTCCATTAAAAGTTCCATGGAGCAGAGTCAGCCCTGTAAGTAGGACTGTTATGAATTAAATATTTAATTTCTGCTTCTGAATTGCACTGAAAATGGTGGTTTATGCTATAGTTTGAAATCTGAAGGATTCAATAGAACTCTTTGTTCTATTGTACAGTTTAATTCTCCTCAAATGAACTCAGGAACAAGCTTCAAGGTGGAGAACAACCCAGGAAGGTTTGTCCTGTCATGGAGAGCACATGCCATCAATACAGTTGTGCACTCTCATAATGCAGGTCTGTGTCTGTATAGGTCAATGAAAGATACTGTCCTGGCAATATTATAGACAGTATATGATATTCTGATATAATGGGAACTCAGGCCTGTTTAATTTACACATAATGAGCTAAAGCTTTGTTTTGTTCTGTGGTAGTCAATACAATAATGCAACAAAGATAAAAGCTTCTTAAAGTCATTTGCAACACAATGAAGAAGGAAATTAAAAATATATATTTTTTAAATCAGATGTTCATTTTTTTGAATATCAGACAAAAGTAGAGATCAAATGAGAAAGAATAAAAATACATAAAACCAAACTGATTATAAGGGTAAGAATTAATTACACTGGAACATACTTCAGTTTGCAGCCATCTTCCTTTTTAATCTCAAGAAAACATCTAAACTAATAAATGTTAAAAGTGTGCCGAAACTAACATGCGTGTATGAACTTGTCTGTGCTTACAAATGGAATAATTTAAACAGAACATGGCAAAGGAATTAGAAAAATAAAGAAACAACCACACCTATCCTTTTAAAGCATGTAAAACTGAGTAACATTAAAGAGCAGCAGTGAGTGAAAGAAAATTGTATGTGCGTGTGTATAAGCTACTTAAGGTGGTCATATTAAATGAGTGTATCACTAATGCAGAGTGGATGAGGTGGACTTGGTCAGGTTCCTGTGAATCCCTGTGACAGACTGAGATTTGATCAACACAGTGATTAAACAAATGTTTTATCTGTTAATCACTCTGTTATTGCCAGAGTTTTGACATTTCTTGTGAACACAACCCATAATGCTGAAATTTTACAGGAAACAAAAAATCCTTATGGCATTAAACTGCCAGAACTATAAGACTTTAATGCTGGGTGCAGTCAGGACTATGACATTCTAAATAAATACTTCTGGGCTTATAATTTTATCTAAATGGTACTCTGCACAGGTCTTTTGTGGAAACTTCTATGGAACTGGAAATTGATCTCAGGAGGAACAACGGGTTTTTACTACATGTAAAAACATCAACCAGGGACTGAGATTCCAAATTCAAAGTTTTGCCCTGGCAATGCAAGGATTTTTTTTTTTTTTTTCCCAAGCCCATATATTCACAGATTTGTTTTTTTGAGCATTATAAAGTAAATTGAGAAACATTGACCAAATGTAAGCAATCTGGAGGTAATAAGCAAAGCGAAATATGTGAGCTTATTTAAAATTTCCTCCCACTCCCTATCAATAAGTAAACACTAATATTGCAATTTGAGAACAGTTTTCAGGAGTATGACAATTCTGTCTATTCTCTAGCACACACTGTGAGACATTGGAGTGCTCCCACATCAAGGAGAAAATCCCAACCATGTCCTAATGGAAATCAAAATCATCCCACCATCTCTTTTCCTCTGTGTCCTGCATTCCACTGGAAAGGAACCTGAGTATGTGGACAGCCCTTTGTATGTCCACATGCTACATATTTCTCTGTTTGGGAAAGCACTGGGCCAAGGCTGCAGGAAGCACTGTGGAAGCCCAACCTCACTGATTAAATGCAGCCATAAGCATTATCGATGCCTGCAGAATTGCATGAGTTTTATTCAACAACATGGAGAATGCGCTGCTAAATATTACTAAAATTATGCCAAGCATAAAAATATTTCTTCTTTCTCCAATTGCCATTAAAAATTTCATTCAAGGCTGGTTTCCTTTGTATTATAAGGTATACAGAAAGTAACGGGCAATCTCCATTCAATATTCAGAGAACTCAATGCCAGAAAAAACTGCTACAGCATCTGTTCTTTTGACTTTTAATGTCATAGTTTGTATCTTCTACTATCTGTCAGTAGGCCCAGTAATTTGTGCTTGATTAATGCTTAAGCATACTTTGAAAAGTCTCTGGTCTTGATTTAAGATCTCTAGGAGCCTGAGTCTCTGTTTTTTTTTTTTTTAAATATGCTGAGATTTTTAAATCTGTAGTAACACAGAGAATCTACCAGTTCTCAAATAATTATTGCAGCTTTTTAAACGTTTTCTTTAAAATGTGACCATAAGAATCAGGTACTTTGTTCTATTGAATCAATATTGGAGACAGAAGTACTTTTTTTCTTTTTTTTAATTCCCAGTGTCTGTATATCTGAGGTTCAAATTAACTCTGCTATTTTGACTTATTGCATTGGAGACTTCTGTTTGCTTGCGTCTTCTGGTGTAATTCCTACACCAGGACATGAAAAAGGCCAAAGTACTCAATAGTTTCTTACCCAGTCTTTCCCTTCTTTCTTTGGTCCTGCATTCAACAATCCCACATCCCTGAGACCAGAGGGAAAGTCTGGAGCCAAGAAGGCTTACCCTCGGTGGAAGAGGATCAGGTTAGGGAACATTTAAACTGAACACAGACGAATCCATGGGAAGAAGTGCTGAGGGAGCTGGCTGATGTCATTGTGAAGCCACACTTGATTGTCTTTGAAAAGTTACGGCTGTTGTGGGAGGCTCCTGAGGCATGGAAGAAAGCAAATGTCACTCCTATCCTCAGGAAGGTCAAGACGGAGAATCTGAGGACCTAAGAGGCTGGTCAGAGTCACCTTGATGCCTGGGAAGGTGATTGAGCTTATAATCTTGGAAGCTGTTTCCGAACCTATTAAGGACAAGAAGGTTACTGGGAGAAGTCAGCATGGATTTATGAAAGAGAAATCCTACCTGACCAACCTGGTAGCCTTCTATGATGAAGTGACTAGCTCATTGAACAGGGGGGAAAAAAACAGTGGATGTTGTTAGCTTTGAATTTGGTAAGGCTTTTGACAGTGTTTCCCACAAAATCCTCAGACAAAATGGTGAAATACAGGCTAGGTAAGTGGACAATGAGGTGGAATGAAAACTGACTGAACTGCTAGGCCTAAAGAGTTGCAACCAGATGCACAAGGTCCAGTTGGAGGCCAGTCAGTGCTGGAGTACCCTAGCAGACAACACCGAGTCTGATGCTGTTTAATATCTTCATTACTGACCTGGGTGACGGGACAGAGCGCACCCTCCACAAATTTGCAGATGACACAAAACTGGGAGGAGCAGCTGGTACACTCTCAGGGGTGGTCGTGCTGCCATCCTGAACAGGCTGGAGAAATGGGCAAAGGACAAAGAGTCCAGCAAAGGGCCAAAAAGATGATTAAGGGCTGGGAACATCTGACATGCCATCAGAGGCTGAGAGATCTGTGACTGTTCAGCCTGAAGAAGTCTCAGGTGAGATCTTATCAATGTGTATAAATAACTGATGGCATGAAGAAAGAAAGTGGAGCTAGGCTCTTCTCTGTGATGTCCACTGACAGGACAAGACACAATGAACAGAAACTGAAATCCAGGAGTTTCTTACTTAAACTTAAGAATTCTCTCTTTTTTTTTTTTTTTTTTTTTTTTTTTTTTTTTTGTGGGGGGGGTAAAAAAAGGGAAAAAGTGTTCCCCAAAGGATGGGTGTGNAACAGGTTGTCCAGAAAGGTTGTGGAGTCTCCACCCTTGGAGATATTCAAAATCCAAATGGACCCAGTCCTGAGCAACCTGCTCTAGGTGTCCATACTCTGAGTAGAGGGGTTGGACCAGATGATCCCCAGAGGTGCCTTTCAACATTGGCCAGTCTGTGATTTTTTTCTGTAAATCATCACTTGACACCAAATAGTATTACATTATTAAGTGCAGCTTAGGCATGTTCTTTCAACAAATGGGCATCTTCTATTTTGATGTAACTTATTTTCTTCTTCACATACCATTTTGATATGGTCCACATTAAAGAAAACTTTAAGTCTCCAGGGGTAATCTACCTAGAATCATAGAACCATGGAATATCCTGAGTTGGAAGGGACCCACAAGGATCATTGCGTCCAACTCCTGGCCCCACACAGGACCACCCAAAAATCAGACCATATGTCTGAGAGTGTTGTACAAATGCTTCTTGAACTCCAGCAGGCTCGGTGCCGTGACCATTGCCCTGGGGAGCCTGTTCCAGTGCCCGACCACCCTCTCAGTGAAGAACCTTTTCCTAACACCCAGCCTGAACCTCCCCTGTTGCAGCTTCATGCTGTTCCCTCAGATCCTATCACTGGTCACCAGAGAGAAGAGAGAGAGAAAGGCGGTTCTAAACTTTGCCTTTACTAACTGACAATTGCCTTCAGATATCACAACAGAAAAGGCTGTTTTCTACTAATTTTAAGATGATATTCCAGCCCCCCACGAAATTGCTACAGAAATGCATGGAGTAGTGAAAAAATGTAGGTATTAGATCATATTAGGGTCAGAACAAATAATAGGACAACAGTAAAGACAACAATGAAGTAGAAGATTGAAAGAGCTTCAGAGCTGGGTACAATATGCTTCCATGTTAAGTCACAGGAAGAGTAAAAGTGATGAGCTACTAAAAAGTGAGTAAGTAAGTGTCTTTTTTTTTTTTTTTTTTCCCCAAAGAAGGAGATATAATCGCCTGGTTTTATTCCATCTAATTTAGGACAATAAGCTGAGACTGCTAGGAAAGGCTGGTAGCAATCGGGAGCAAAGAGGTGCATCCTCCAAAGGTGAATCCCCTCATCACCAAACTTTTCTGCAGGAGGCTTGTCTCACCCTACAGAGTATGGAGCAAAACTTGTGAGACTGTGTTCAGCTGTTAAATGAGACCTCAGTATCTAAAGTGCAGAAGAAAGACTCTTGGCCAGTCTTTCAAGTCAACACACCAGAGTTAGAAGCTTCTCATAACTTTCAGGTGACTGGGAAAAGAATGAATCGTTCATGGTTCCATGAATGCTATTTTAAGATAACAAATTATCTGAATTACAATAGGATAAAGACTGGGTATGAACATGTTTCAGGGCACATGTATCTCAAAAGAAATCTCAGAACTGGCTTGGGGCACCTCAGCAATGGAGGCAAAACTGGGTGGTGGCAAAGGTCACAAGTCACATGTGAGTAGAATATGATAGGGGAAAATGGGAGTTTGGTGGGGCATGGGGAGATCTGGCAGGGCAGGAAGGCTCAGAGGGCTTCATCACTTGTGTGTGATGAGGTAGGGTTGAGATACATGGGTTGCTCAGGGAGCTGTCTCAGAGGGTACAGGAAGGGCCTATGAGGATTCTGGGGTTGGAATATCTCAGTGACTTTCCAGGCTACGAAGCTGGGGAGAGGCCTGGGACAGGATGTGGAGGATTCAGGAGGCCACAGAAAGTGTCACAGAGGCCCAGAATCTTCCTTTTCTCTTACTACTTTTTTTCCTTGAAAATTCCTCATTTATCAGCTGATTGGATTAAAAATCCAGAACGCTCTCCCCCATATCCTCCCATATGGAGTTATATGGGAGGGTTATATGGATTATCCTCCCACGCCAGGTCGCCAGGTGCTACAGTGTGTGTGGCTTGGGGATGCTCCTGACACAGGAAAGAGGAAAGGGGGAGGCTGGGCTGGAGAGCCACAGTCAGAACTCAGCTGCTGACCTTCGAACAAAGCCTGAGAGATGAGACGAGCAGGATGCAACTGCTGTTATGCAGAGGAACCAAAAATAGCTGCTGACCACCAATTTGGATGAGTCCTTTGGAGGCAACTGCAGTCCTTTGGAGTCACCAAGTTTGGGGAGGAGTATGTAGTGTTGTACAGTCACCCATTTCCTCTGTTCTTTACAAAGGCTGTTCTACACTGTCCCAGAAGTTTTCCACCCTAAGTACTCACTTATTTTGCTCTTTCCTAAAGCCAGCTGTGCAATAAGTATTTGTAAAACTTAGAAATAGATGCAGTTTAAAAAGAAAATCATTGGATAAAAAATATCGTACATTTACTCCTGTGTGTAACAAAATTTCGTAAGAGATTAAGATGTCCTAAAGACCAATGAAGTCACCCATATGACTGCACAGATGCCAGAGCATTCCATGGCATTCCATGCAAGCTACGCAGCATAATACAACACATCTTTATTTACACCACTAAGAATGTACGTAGGTTTCAAGACTCCATTTGATTGACTCTGAAAACTTATGGCATATATAGGTAACATTGCAACAGTTCTAGAGGTCCACAGAAGAGTAATACTAAGAGAGCCAAAGTACTGGCAGTATTTCAAGCTGCCACCTGCATTGGTACCATTATGCTGTTTAATTGTACTCACAGTAGCTCCAGATGCCATTTGATTAAAACACATTGGCCACAGGCGCTTTGCCTACTTTCCTATTTACACTAATTGAATTGGCCTAACAACAGTAACACTAACACATTTAAGGAAGTTCATACAAGCTGAAAGTGAAAAAAAGTTAGAAAGCAAGGAACATTTTGTAATAAGTCAAAACCCTATTTGTGAAATGAAAGGTGTTTCTATTTTGGATCTCTCACACCACCAGTGGTTCACAAAATTACCAGCTTGGGAGCAAGTGCAACCTTCAGCTACAGAAAGCATGAAACAGAAAATTGTCCAGCACTATGTTTCAGTAGGACAACGTCAGAATGTGGGTCTTAAAACTCTCTGTTCCCTCCTTCTTCTCCTTGAGCTCAACACTGATCTGTTTCCTTATCCCCATTTCCCTGCCCCTGCACAGAGACTTTTCCAAACTTTATACTTCTCAGAAATTCTTTGTATCTGCATATTTTACTGCTCTTTGGGGCTGGTGTGTGTGGGGGTGTTTATGTTGTTCACATTAGGAGGGCTTATTCAAGGATATTTTAGAGAATGTCCTTGGAAACTCTTATAAATGCAAATATTTATGTGAAAGTAAAATGAAGAAGCATGTCAGAATTGTATAGGTTTCCCAGCATCAGCCACAGGAACCTCATGACTTATTTCTTTTTTTCTTAACCAAAGATGGAATGCTATAATACAATGCACTTCAAAAGCAGGACTGCCAACATCTCAGTTTGCTACCTTTACCTACGAGAAAGCAAGACTCAAGAATGAATGAATTTCATAGAATGAAAATGTCAAGGCACAGTTGCCCAGGGAAAGGTCTTTTTTCAGTAACCAAAGCAAATGACTATTTTTAGACTCTCAGAGCTAGTTTAATGCATGTCATGCATTAGTTGGAGCATTACAGTTCTGTAACACTTATTTCATTTTCTCTATACTATTTGCATACCTCTCTCTAATATACCTATAGATATCCTTCCCTAGGATACTTGTATCTAGCAGAGCAAGAAAACAGACTAGATGTAGCAGTATTAGATGTGGTAGTACTAGATATAGTAATAGAATCACAAAACAATGTAGCTACAAAACTAGTACTAGATGTAGTAACATTTTCAAAACCTGTTTAGTCATTCTACTTTCTTCCTTGTGTCTGTAATATTTGTTTATTTTTCTGACATGACACAGTATATAAATGCTTCCAAATGATTATTTTCTTGATAGTATTAAAAAAAATAAGGTTTAAACACATGCTTGCATTTGTTAAATTCATGCTTCCATTTGTAAAATTAACTCTGTGATTTTGTTCAAAGAATCAGATGATATAAATAATCAATTCACACAGAAAGAGAAAGGAGAGCAAAACATTCTTGGGCAATTCTCTGTTTCCAAATAGAATTCCAAATGATTTTGACTCATTCTCATTCTGGCTTTCATTCCCATTTGTAATTGCTGAGTTTTTCATGGTATTATTGATGTATACAAAAATACTGAAATTTATCTTAGACAGCTCACCTTCTAGGAAACTTCACTTTCCAGAAAAAGTTTTGATCTGATGCTGTAGGAAAGAGAACTGAGGATCATGTCTACAGTTCAATGACATGCGCATACATTATAGTTCTGTCTTCCCCACAAACCAGTCTGAGAGATAGACTAATGAAGTAGAAACTTAGCCAAATCTTTTACCAGAAAAATAATAACATGCAACTTTGAACTAGAGTCCCTCATTTGCCTGAACAAATTGTATTTGATTCATTAACTGGAGTTAAACAATAGTTGTTTTGGCAAGCTTTCAATGTCAGACTGCCATTTTAGCCTTTTGTTGTATTTCAACAATGTTCTTTCATTATGCTTTTGTTATACTTGTCTCATATATTCTGATCTGAACTCTGTTTCATTAAAATAAATTTTTAGGTTCAGGTCCATGATATTAAATTGTTTTGGCCTTTGCTCCACCCTACCCACATCATAATTTTGCTATTCTATTACCTTCCTTGAATTGTACAGTACCACTGTACTATACTATCACTGTACTATTTTATTGATGTACTATATTAGTTACCACATTGCTACACTGAGTATAATCAAAGCAAAAAATATTATAAGAGAAATTCATAGGTGAATCTTTTTTTTCTGTTAAAAATAATGCCCTAATATTCACTGTCATGCTTCAACTGGAAATTATTCTATGATAATCCACATTCTAAAAGCTCTCTTAACAACACATTATTAATTCTATATTTTATGTCCAAATAAATGTCCAATATTTGCTAATCTTTAATGAATTTATATATATATATGTATATATACCATGTATATATAGATTCACTCCTAAAAAGTATTCCCAAATTTATCTTTGCAGAGCAGAAAACTAAAGAAAGCTTACATCAGTTTCTCTTCTTAAATTTCATGAGTTTTCACCAGTGAAAAAATGAAAGCCTAGTGAATTGCATCAGACTAACAGACAGAGGAATGAGGTCCTTAGTTTTTTATTCTAAGGCATCTAAAAAGGTTTTAAGCAAAGCTCAGAATACATATAGTGCCATGAACACAACTCTCATATGCTGGTTGTAAAAATGTCAGCAAAACAGAGCTTGTTAGTGGGTTGAGGACATACACTGCCTGATATGGTACCACCAGCAAATCAGCAAGAGGGTGAAGGTAAAAGGAAAGGATAGGGAGACAGAGGCAAAGAACAATCAGGAGCCATGAGTAAGATTTAGTCAGTAAGGAATATTTAAGGAAAATCACCAGTATCATTTTACAGAACAGCATAGCAATATTTCTATTGCATCGTAGTATCATGTTCATACCATCCCAGCCCCCTGTTTCAGTTGTCTTCTCGATCTGTCCTGTTAGAGGTTGACTTTCTGCAGCTTTGGGAGCTAAGGAAACTCTCGGAATTGCTCCGCCATATCATTGTGTTTTATCAAATAAATGCTACAGTTAAAGTCCGGGAGTGAAATGCTGGGCTTTTGCCAGTGACTTCTGCAGGGACAGGTTTTCATACCTGAAGCCATGCAGAGTCCTAACCATCAAGACCTGCACAGCCGGACTTCAAAGCGCAGAATGCTTAGGGAGCCATCCCCTTGCCTCCCCTACAACCACAGCCGTGCAGCAAACCCACACCATGACAGCAGCTCCCCGCTCCTCGCCTTCTGCCCACTTGCAGCTGCTCCTAGCTACCCGGGAAGCAAACAAGTCAGAGTTCCTCCGAGGGGAGCAACAAGAGACAGGAATTTTAGCTAGATCAGAACAAAGGGCAGCAAGGCATCCTGCAGAAGGCAACCAGGTGCCCCCCGCCACCATAGCCAGCCAGAGTCACCATCACTTCTATGTGCAGCAATCTGAGCACCACACGGCAGGACTGCAAAAAAACCTTCCAAGGCAGCATGAATAAGTGCCGCTTTTCTCAGGAGCCAGTCAAGAGAACAGCAGTTTGTAGACTTCCAAGTCTCTCTCTGCACAAAACTGGCAAACAAAATATTTATGTTAATAATTATATAAATGAAACAATGTAGTCTCATATATGTTAGACCGGTTGCTAATTCAGTAGTGTTCAGATCCAAGATCTGAAACTTCAGCAGTAGAAAGAGATATCTACATATTAAAGAGGAAAAATATCAATATCAGATGTGAAATGGATAAAATATTATTATCTGACATACATAATGCATACTTGGTCAAAGCAACATGAAAGTAATCAAAACTATGCAAAAATCTGTCTTTGGTGTCCAAAGCAAAGCCGTATATGCCTCAAAGTGGTTTTGTTCTCTATGTATATCTCTTCAGACATTATTCACTTGCCTCTTCATGACCCAGAGAAGAAGCAGATGTTAGTGAAGTCCTTTATTGTAACTGCAATGTGGCTTCCCTTACAATCACTGTTCTCACATGCTCAGAAATTTCTGTAAAGCACCAGTAAGTTTGACATTTGCTGTTTCTACTTTGACGGTATCCTTCCTGCCTGGGTTTGTTTGAAAGTTGCAGCAAATTTATGTTGATCTTTATTTAGTTACCAAAGAGAGAATTCAGGTGGTTTATTTATTTATTTTTTTATTATGAACAAAAATGCAACCACTTGTTCTTAGACACTGCCACAGCAAAAATGGTTTAGTGAGTGTCTGGGCATCCCAAAACGACTTCTACTAGAGTTAACAGGACTTTTAGAAACAGTAATCATGAGGAAGTTTTCAGTAGAGCATTGCAGATAGCCATCTGTGTTGTAAATTCTAGTTAGCTCTCCAGCATCACAGTGGAGAACAGCATTATAGTCCGTAGTCGACGTTAGTTCTAGAAGAATTTATTAGAAACTGTATTTTATCTACCCTTCCTTGTCTTCCACTGGAGGATGTCAGAAACTTCCTGAAATTTGTTACGAAAGATTTAGATTTTTAGTAAAAACTGTGTCTCACAGCATGTTCTCTTTACCAGGAGAGAGAGAAAATGTTACTTTGGCCTCTGATACAATAAAGATTGAGAGCATGAAATATTCTCAAATGATCAAAACAAATAAAACATCAGGCATTCTGGAAAAAAAAAAATGTAAAAAATAAAGGAATAATTCCCAAACAAGTCTTTATCATACTGGGATATGAGGGTAAATTGCTTTCTGATCCTAAATCTAATGACTGATGATATCTTATCCCTGTCTGTTGCCAGTCTTTGACACCTTCCAGCCTTCAAAGGAAGGGAATTATAAATCCCCTGGAGTCTAAGCTCTTCATCAAAACCTGTAAAAATTCCTTCCTGTCTCATATAAAAATAAAATGAATACGTGATCCCTGGGATTAATTAAATACTATAAAATATAGTGCAACAAATACTGCCAACATATTAAAAGCAAGTATGAGTCTGTAAAACACTTTGTAAACTTCATGAGCATCATATTTAAACAATTAAGGTTTCTTGCGTGTTTTACCTAATTTGAAAAGCACCCTTAGTTTCAGTCATTTAATACTTATGGACCGTATACATCCAATGGTTTTTGTAAGTTTATTATGGCTAAAAACTTCTCTCCAGCTCTGATGTTTATCCAGATGAAATTTTACAAAAAAATCCTAACTCCTCTAAAACTTCCACTTTGATAGCTTGTACAGACTTTGAACTTTCTAAAATACCTTATTCTACTATTACATTAGCCTTTCTCTACATCAGTTCAAATTTATATTATTCTACAAGCATGGATGAAAAGAACTTGAAATGACATTTTAAAGAAAGTTTTGATAATATTATGTACCATAATGCTAGAATTCCCCAGTCTTTACTGAAAATAGTTTACCCTAAAACGACCTCCTCTCATGCTACAGAGAATAGTCCTCCTGTGACCTGTCAGTAAATCCAATTCCCTCTCTTGAAGTGCCAACTTCAGTTGATAAGCCTTCAATTTAGAGTAAAAATTCTGGATTTAGTTCCTATGTGCATTACTTTCTACTATGTCATTTTATCCTGCTTCTGTAATTCCTGTTCATAACATGTGGCCCACCTGTTCTTATCATCACTGGCAGGATTTTTTAGGTGTTGCATCATCCATACCACAGCTTATTAATGCAAACTATTTCAAATCTAGTTTTTTTAAAAGCAGTGTCATGAATAACAATATTAAGCAAAACTGGTTCCAGGATTGGTTCCTGGAAAATATCATTGTTCTCCCCTATCCATCTGGACAACTCTCTTTTCAATGTATCTCATCATAGTCTTCCCTTTAGCTATCATGTTAATCATTCCATATTCCTTGTTTTAATTTCCACTTTCGTTTCTCTTCCTTTGATATTAATTTTAATTCGTTTGAATCAATGCTTTGCTTAAATCTAGATTATTAAATCCGCTGCACTGACCCCATCCAAATGATATCAATAAAATGTATACTATAACATGACATAATCTAATTTTGATCTCATGTAATTTCCACAGTCTTGGTTACTCTTTCTGTCAGAATGTGTTATAGCGTATTGTAGGGTATTAAGGATAAATGCAATTTTTTTTCAGATATCCCACTTTTTCTTTTCAGATATCTCTATCCCACTTACTGTTCTCTAAAGGGAATACGTAAAGTATCACTCCCCAAATTGTAGGTTCTTTTAAAATCACAGCTACTGGACATTATCCAGGCTGTTGAGATTTCACACAATACATGCTTATTTTTGTATCCACCATGAACGTGACCATTACCGTTTCCTATCTTTGTTGTATAATCTTTCCTTAATCATATAAATAATTTCTCCTATTAAAACCAAGGCAAAGTATTAATATCTGTGGTGTGTAATGTCCCTTAATCTCCACCTGATCCTCAGGATATGTCCCTGCTTGTCCCCTTTATGCTACCTCTACAGTACTGTGCTTAGAAATCTTTTAATTTCCTTCAGTTCTTCAAAATGCCTAGCTCAGATACACATTTTACCATTTGCATGGTACTTTTATATTTGTGCACTTTCTAGCTGAAGATCCATAATCTTTCATTTCAGTAAATTCCCTGATTACTTACGATATCCTGTATTAGGTGTTTCCTGGCAGGTCCATAGTTCTTCTCTATCTATGTATTTCTTCTGCTTGAAACTCAAGCCCAGACTATTAAAATTTTCTCTTCATGTGATGATATCTCTTTCACATTTCAAACTGTGGGTACCTCTTAGTTGCTTTGCAGCCGCAGAGTTTGGTCCTCTTAAAACCAAAGCTTTTTGTCTACCCTGCACTTGAACCTACTGTGGCACTTTTGAACCATCTGTGATCACTCATTCCAAGACCCCTTTCTCAAACAGCTTTTCTTCCTGCTCACCCGCTGCCCTTAATTAACATTCACAGCTTTTAAAGTAAACATAACATGGCAGTATTTATAGTTCAGTGATACTTTAGTAATGAAATCTGTCCAGTATTGTCTCTGACAATACCTGACCTGCTATCGCTGTATTATTGATTACAACTGTAATCTATTAGCATTTGGGTTCAAAACTGTATCTAGGATATTTAAGATTTCCCATAATTCAGACTATTATGTATTTTTCTCATAGTTCCAAAGAGATTTCTATCCATATTCAACTCTGAATAGGAAATTATAAAAACTCTTTGTAATATTAGTGGAATGGTCTTATTCTTTTAAAATAACCTCTTCTCCAAATGATTTCTAGCTAATCATTCTCTTACATGCAGTGAATATGGATACAGAAAGTTTCAGTTTTGATACCTGACATGAGTAAAAAGGAGTCATAGGATTAATAAACACAGTACATGAAAAATATGTTTGATGAATAATACTCAAGAAACTCTCATCAGCCCCTCCTACGCAGTTTTATTACGCATCTTTGACGTAAGATAAAATAAAGTTATGCAGAACAAATAATTCTTGTTTAAAAAAATCTTTAACAACCTGTTTTCATTCTGGTATGATTTAATTTTATTTTACTTTTTTTCCACTTAGATGTACTACTTCCTTAAATATTTTTCTAACTATGTAACTAGGCAAATAGAGAAGAAAGCATGATACACAACTAAATCCATACTTTACATATGTCTTAGGCATTTTTTAAAAAGCAAGAAATCTCATTTCTCTCCTAACACTCTCATCTTTGCCAAATCTCTAGGAAAGTTCAGCAGACAGATTTTACGAGAAGAGATAAAATTAAACTGCTCTACCACATCCCATTGAATGTCCATCGAGTTCATCCTATCACCAGCAGCAGATAGTAACTAATGTTTAGGGTGAGAGTATAAGAAGCAACGCATGTGTGGTGTGCTCTTTTCCCTGTATGCTCTCCAACTCTGCCAATCAGTATTTATGGACTTTCAGTGTCTCCAGCAATCACTGATGAGCACACTCTGTGTTATTTTTTCTTATTCTTTTTCTGACATTTATGTTTTTGTCCTCCACAATGTGCCACAGCACTGAATGGCATCGTTTGATTGTTTGCTGTGTGAAACAGTGCCTGCTTTCATTTGTTTTATCTTGATTGCCTGATCACTTCATTTGATACCTTCCAAATTCTCGGCTTGCAAGAAACTGTGACTAATCCTTCCATATTTTTCTCTGTATGTCATTTGTGACACTGCAAATCTCTGTCATAGTCCTGTTCCTCACACACCTGACTTTCCACCGTCTCCCATTGCTGATACTACTTTTAGTTTCATTACATGAAAACCAATCATTTTTATTTCCATTCTCGATGCCTGCTCTGCCTCTAGTAGCTGCTTTTTGAGATGACTTGAACAGCATAGAGTATTCGAAGTATAAATCCATGGATTTACACAGTGGCATATTGTGACTTCTATTTCATGTTCTCTCTTCCTTTCCACTCGCTTTTCAAATGCCCCTGAGTAATGGCTTAAGATTTTCTGAGAAACAACAGTAACTTTCACAGTGAGGTGTTTCTGTGCTGAAAGCTGTTTATGCTTCTTCCTGCAGTTTGGGACAGAGTGTGTACACTTGTGGAAAACAAATACTTATACTTTGATAACAGTGAAGATTAGTTTCTTATAAATAACATTAGTTCTTACAATAGCTATTATTTGTCTTTGAATGTCTAGATCATACCATCTAAATTAATTTGGTTTTGACCAAGTTTTTGATACAATTTGGAGGAAGCTATTTGCAATATTAGTTCTTTTTTTTCCTTTTGTTCTTGGTTTTGGCCTCAACATTGCAAACAAACAAACAAATAAACAAACAAGCAAAAAAACACCTTTATTATTCCTTTCATTGTCACTTGGAGGTAGAACATTCTGGTTCCTCATTTCCATGTGAACTGACCTTCAAAACATGGCAGACACTTTTTCTGGCATTTCACCTGCAGGGATATTTTTTCTCCAAGTGTTAGATACGTCCATGCAATTTTAAGTAAATTATTTCAGTGTAACTTAAACATGCATTATCTTTATTTAAACTAATTTTATTAAAACAAACAAAAATTAATAAAATGTACCAATTTCTGAAAAGATTTTTTTACTTATAGATCTGGAGATATAGGTATTTAAATGGCAAAGAAATAAATTATCTAGCATTTGTTTGAAATACCACAGTGAAATATCTGATTATTTCCCAGTTCCAAAAGAGCAGATGAAAATCAAGATCTGCTGTGACAATGGTTACACTCCGATCACGAAAAGTGCACCTTTTGTTAAGCAAACAGTGGTTTTCATATAAGAATAAGAATGAGAAATGTGAAGAAGAAAAGCTAGTTTAAGTACAGAAAGTGCATTTTATTATTCTGAGACGTAATGCTGATATAACTTAAAATTTAGACAAAATAGGAGATTTCATCTAAACTTTCAGAGGGTTTGCATTTTATTATGAGATAAAGGGAAGTGTTAAAGCATGGGGCTGTTGGCTCCAGTCTTATTCAATCCAGCCCTCTTGTGCGAATGACTAATGTGTAAAGCTTCAGACCACTGATAATAATTATTCTCTAAATTAAGAATGACCTTTATCCAATCTTCTTTGACAATTAAGAAAGCCAAATTTTCAAACCTTATTAGTTTCTTAGTCAGGGTCATTGTTGTTTATTGTTTAGACATCTTTAGGGTAACTAGCATGCCTGACCTAAATTAAGAACACTTAGCACATTTTATGTGTACAATAACAGAACCCCCTGACCAAAATACGTGCTGGACCTCTGTCTCCTGAGGCAGTCCACGGAGGAGGCAAATCTGACATCCAAGTAAGCTTCCAACATGAATGTCTGGCTGCAGGTCCTTGGTTTCTTGGCTAGCAAAGTTCACCATCCCGCTCTGTGTTCTCCCAATCCTTTGTCAATGCTGTGTTTCTCCCAGAGTTGAGAGGAGTTGAACACAGCCAGCCGTGAAAGTATTCCGAACTGCATAAGTAATTATTGAGAAGTGCTTGCTCTCCTAGCTGAATGGTCTGATGTCCTCAGTAGTAGAAAGTAGCTGGTATTTAGCGAAAGAGTAGAAAGCAGAGTATGTTGAATGTTCCTTCCCATCATACACCCTGCCAGCTTCCAACAACAGCCACCTTACAACTTTCTGAACCAAAGATGGCACTGCTTTTAATACCCATGGCCTAATTAATTTTGTACTTAGACTGTGAGAAACAGTAAGCAGTCCTTCCCAACTTATCTTCCCTGTATCTTTACCAACTGTATAGATCTCTACCACATCATACTCAGTTCTTTCTTCCCAGACAAAGAATACTGTTCTACTTAGTCTTTATAACTGCAATATTTTCCTGTTGCTTTTTTGTACCTTTATTGGTTCTGCTACTCTTTTTATTAAATGGATAACTAGAATTGCAAACTGTTTTCAATATATGAAGGTACCTGTGGTCAGAGAATATTTAAAAGAATATACAGACGTTTCTGTTGTGTCTTTCCAAATAATCCCTTCTGTTTCCTTTTGATTGACATTCGTCACTGAGCTCAGGATATCTCCAGAGAACTACACCACATCATGTATGAATATGTGGAACAGCCCAGGTTCCACCTGACAACCTCTTCCTATTGCCCAGACTTCCCTAATTCTTCTTTTCCCCATTTTAAACCAACTACCGCTCACAGTAAGATGTTTCCTCCTATTGCAATTTTCACTTGCATTTCTTGGTGATGGGCTTTATCAAACTTTTTGAACTCTCCAGCACTAATTAGGTAAAAGTTAGTAATTCGCTTATTGGATCCAGCATTAAATTCCAGTTGATTCGTGAGATACATCTTTCCCCTACAAAAGTCATGCTAATTACTCTCCAATATTTCATATATATCCATGTGCCAATTGAGTCTACCCTTTAATAATCCCATATAGCAAAGGGAGCTCCAAGCCAACCACATTACAAGTGATATCTTTTTCTTCCTTTTCCTTTTCCTTTTTTTTTCTTTTTTCTTTTTCTTTCTCTTTCTTTTTCTTTTTTTCTTTTTTCTTTTTTTTCTTTTTCTTTTTCTTTTTCTTTTTCCTTTTCTTTTTCTTTTTCTTTTTTTTTCTTTTTCTTTTTCTTTCTTTTTCTTTTTCTTTTTTTTCTTTTCCTTTTTTTCTTTTTCTTTTTCTTTTTCTTTTTTTTCTTTTCCTTTTTCTTTTCCTTTTTCTTTTCTTTTTTTTTTCTTTTTTTTTCTCCAAACCTATGATTCATAATGCTATCAAAGTGCTAAAGTTTGACTTAACACTGTTGGAGGAATCATCCTGCAGTAATGTGATCCTGTTTGCAGACATTTGTAGTGCCTCTGTGCCCAAAGTATCTTGAAATGAGGATTACCTTTCCCCTCATGTTCTTGTTCTTTGACTCTAGCCCTAAGAATGCACCAAGGAAACTTTAAATACAAGCACGTCTGTGCACATCCATGGTCAAAAGCCCTGCAGAGGAAGACAGGTAATTCAGCACTCCAGCTATGCCAGATTCCTCACGTTCAAACCAAAGCCTTGAAACGCGTCCATAAACTCACAGACACATAGCAAACAGGGCAGGGATTTACTTGCAGTTATGCAATACAACTCTTCTGATGGGGCAGACCAGCCCATTTTCAAATAACCTCTCTACTGCACAAATAACTTCCTGGTGATGAAGAAGTCATGAATGACTCCTAAAGTGCTGTGACAAAAAGGCATTTAATCACTTGAGTGGATTTTCCAACCGGATTTTTGAACAGCAGAGCAACTTTGACGTTACTGTCACTAAGGAAAGCTCCAGATTTTCTGGGAGAAGCTCACAGAATCACGGGAGCACACAACCAACCAAGTTGTGTCAGACCCAAAGGCCGATCCAGCCCAGTTGTGCTTTCTCCAACAGCGGCCATAAGCCGATGCGAAGAAAACTAAGAATAAGGCAATCATTTCTGGCACTTCCAACAGCTTTGGGCTGAGGGTACCATGACCCACCTTGTTGCTCGTCCTGCCTGTATCTCTCCTGCCAGTATTTGTCTGCTCTTCCCTTAAACTCCTGCAGATTTCCAACAACTGCAGCAGGAGCCGTACATCCAGTGTATTACTACAAGAGCTGAACTGTACATGGCAGCACGAGAACAAGAGTGGTACGAAGCCAGGCCAGAGTTTTAAGGTTGTTAATTAGGGCCTTGGAATAGACTGTCTGGGTCATCCTACTCCAGGTACTTATTCTGACAGATGTGGGTTTGTCCCACACTGACACTAAACAAAGAATTCGAAAGCTCAAGAAACTAATTTCTGACCACAAGGTTAGTATTCCGGATTACTATGTTTGGAAACGATTGCAGGTCCAGACAAATTCATTCCCTTTCTATGTCCACAATTACTTGAACTGAGCATAATGAATTAAAATATTTAGCAATTTTCACAGCCCAGTGCTTCCCATCTAGCTGCAAAACCCACCATGGAAAAGTGAAAGGCTAGGTGCAGCACTCTGGATTGCAGGGGGCTGCCAGCTCTTGCTGTGTGCTTATGGGAATGCCTGAAGTGGAGACACACCAGGTGAAGCTAACTGAAGGCCAGGGACACAAGGGTGCTTCTAAAGACAAATCAGGCATTACCAGTTCTCACCAAAAAATCAAAAAAAAAATAATAAATTAAACTTTGCAGCCATTTTTCCTCTGCTTCCCCTGAGTCTGTGTGATGTATGATGGAGCTTGGTGCAATGCTGTGTGTTTATGGTGCAACCATCAGCAGAGCTAGGCTGCAACGTGAATATGCCATAGGGTACTGCAACACACAGCATCACACATCCGTTATCACAGCACCCCATACCCAAGGAACTATTGCAATCCACCTCACACCTTCCCTGTGCACCAGGCCTGGGATGCACTTGTTTGTAACCAATCCATAGGCATGCACCCACATGACTAAAGGGGGACTCTGCTGTGGTTTCAGCCATTCCAGCATTTCCCATGCCCAGGCAGATGTGCCAGTGTCCCTCTGCAACCTCCTGGTGGTTTTGCCCCTCTATATCTTCTTGCCACCTACAATATAAGTGGCCTCTTAGGCTTCCAGACACGATCAGGTCATTGACCCACCTTATTTACCTTGAAATAGTGAGAAACTCTAAGGTGCAAAGGCTGTATAAAGGTTTTGCAGAAGTTTTATTTCTCAACTGTGCATTTGAATGTAAACAAGTATTAAAATGTATCTACCGATCCACTTGATCTCCTTTTTAAGTGCTTTATTACTGGTAGAAAAAAATAAAAAAATAAAAAAAGAAACACATCTTCCTGCTCAGGCTGCTGAGTCTTCAAATCCATACTTCTCAGAAAGCCCAGCTCCTGCGTGTGCAACCAAATTTCCCCCACTCATCATCCGAAGCCACTCGGAAACACGCAAGGCGAAAGGACGCCTGCAACAGGTGACCGTGTGCGGCCTCGAAAGAGACCCAGAAAAAAAAATTTAAAAAAAGGGAGAGAGAAGAAGAAAAATCCGGCCGCAAAGGAACAGGTTAACCACCCTGCAACCCCCCAGCCGCCCCGCCGGGAGCCGCGTGCGCGCAACCTGCGCGGAGCCTGCGCGCGGGCGG